>JAQPZY010001116.1:222500-822500 GCA_029931535.1 Margaritifera margaritifera
TATTGTATTTATTCCATATTTACACACCTGAATGTTTTGGATTATTGTATTTATTCCATATTTACACACCTGAATGTTTTGGATTATTGTATTTATTCCATATTTACACACCTGAATGTTTTGGATTATTGTATTTATTCCATATTTACGATAACTGAATATTTTGGATTATTGTATTTATTCCATAGTTACATACCTGAATGTGTTAGATTATTGTATTTTATTCCTTATTTACACACCTGAATGTTTTGGATTATTGTATTTATTCCATATCTACCTGAAGGAATATTTCGAGTTTTTTATGTTTACAAGATCATGCAAGTATGGAGAAATAATGCTATTTAAAATCTGAAAGGTCTTAATAGCCATACGTCTAAGTCTGTTAACATTTATAGTACAAGAGTTTGCTTTTCTAAACAGTTCCTCTTATGTACCATTGCTGACTTGATATGTAAGTCTGAGTGCCCTGAAATCGAGCTTTTCAAATGTGTTAGTGCTAATTGGGCCACAGCAATGCCATACCACGAGACCACAATTAAAATTTGACATAATAAATTCAAGGTATGTTACTTTTCTACCGTTTAGTTTCAGATAATGTATAAACCGTTTCAATATATTTATTTGTTTTAAGGCTTTCTTGCAGAGTACTGATAAATGTTTGTCACAATTCAATGGATAGTCAATTTCGACCCTTAGAGTTTTGAAGATTCTTCATGTGTAATCACTATATAACTAAAAGCAAAAGTCGGTTTCTCATGAAAGGTTTTCTGTCCTATTGCTAAGCATTGGAATTTATCTAGATTAACCTTCATCCGAAAACCAGTTTTGATCATTATCATACTTTCATTTTCAAGGGTTAATCCAAGAATGTTTGGATTCACATGTTCGTAAGTTAAAGTATTATCATCGACATAATTAAATAGTTTATTTTTCTTGCTAAAATTAAAGATGTCATTAATAAATATGTTAATGTGGATTTGTGGGTTTAACACCATTTGGCAGCACATGATAGGCTATATATGGCGGCCAGTATATTTGGTTGAGGAAGAACCCGGGAAACCCCGAGAAGAAAACCCCCCACATGAAGCTACTGGAAAGCTTTCTCACATACCCACGTTGTCCGAGCTGAGACTCGAACCCACGTGGACAGAGGTGAGCGCCTTAGACCACTCGGCCAACCAGGCCTCCTAATAAATATGTTAAATGTGGTTGGAGCTAGTATAGAACCATGTGGTATACCCTAAGTGATATTTAAGTAGACACTTTTGTAATTGCCTAATTGAACATGCTGTTGTCTATATACTCGGAAAACTAGCAAGTAAATCAACAGCCCCATTATCCAACCCATGTGCTATCAGCTTCTGTTTAATAAGGTGGAGTGGCAGGCAGTCAAATGCCTTAGACAGGTCCATTAAAGCTGCACCTACATAAAAGCCCTTGTCCGAAGCCTGATGGCATTCCTCAATGAAAGCAATCAGAATTGATTGACAGTGAAAAATGTTGATGAAATAAGCATTCAGCTATTTATATAAAGAGTTCTAGCACAGCTGACAAAATGATTTCTGGCCAATAATTCTGTTTATCTGCATATGCCATTCAACTATCGCATAAGAAACATTCGAATGGCCCGCTGCGCAATCCGATCATGTATGAATGTAAGTATCCAGGTCGTCGGGTTACGGCAACAATCGCCTTGCCTGCAAGCACCAACTCCAATACCTCCTCGACCATGCGCACATCTCCAAAAAAGGATGGAACATAGTTGTTGGTATAAGCATTCGTGTGCAGCAGACACACCTGCATGACGAACCAGCAATTAACTCTAATACACAGTCACTTCGGATTCCTATGACAGAAATCAAAGCATATCGAAATTAATATAGATTCGTGCAAATATACAGCAGACAGAGCGGAAAGTGCTATCCCTGGATCCTACGCGAGGATGTGTGATAATATAAAGTGAAATTATAATAATTGTTCACTCTATATTATCAAGTAATAATAATTTCACTCTATATTATCAAACAATAATAATTTCACTCTATATTATCAAGTAATAATAATTTCACTCTATAATATCAAACAATAATAATTTTACTCTATATTATCAAACAATAATAATTTCACTCTATAATATCAAACATAAATAATTTCACTCTGTATTATCAAACAATAATAATTTCACTCTATATTATCAAACAATAATAATTTCACTTGTTATTATCAAACAATACTAATTTCGCTCTATTTTAACAAACAATAATAATTTCGCTCTATTTTAACAAGCAATACTAATTTCACTCTATATTAACAAACAAAAATAATTTCACTCTATTTTAACAAACAATACTAATTTCTCTCTATTTTAACAAACAATAATAATTTCACTCTATTTTAACAAACAATAATAATTTCACTCTATATTAACAAACAATAATAATTTCACTCTATTTTAACAAACAATAATAATTTCACTCTATATTATCAAACAATAATAATTTCACTCTATTTTAACAAACAATAATAATAATCTGCATTTCTGCTTTTTTTCTACTTTTGACCTTGGCAGATTGCATTTTATATGTTACACGATATGAAATGTGTTCTTTTGTAGAGTTAAGGCACAAGGCAAAGTATGTCTTATTATTTACGTTAAATCATACTGTACGTTATGGCTTCTTCTGTTATTTCACACAGGATAAGCATCGGACCTTTCCTCAGTAAAGTTAGAATTGTACCTGGCAAGAAAAGGTTGAACTGTAATATGATGCTGTATTTATCAATCTCCTTATTACAGTGTGTAAAGATGCTGTTATAATAATATTTATTTGGCTTCTTCTTGTACCGTTTATATGATGTAATGTTGAATTATCAGAATTTTTGCTACATGTCAGTAGTATTAACAGATATGATAAAATTAATCTAAGGTGTAATACTTTTGCAAATCTAGTGTTCACAAACTTGTTCATTTGTATATTATAGATGTTCTAGTTCTTATCTTATCCAGGGATATTGAACTGAATCCAGGCCCAATATCTGTATCAGATTCCGATTCATCTGATTCCTACAGCTACAATAGTTCAATTACGTCATCAACGGATAGTACGTTATCTTTTGTACCTTTAAATATTAGATCTGTTCGCCATCAATTAAATTTCGTCGCTACATATTTTGATGATTTTGACATTATTGCACTTACAGAGACTCATCTAGATAATAATATTACTGACGATGATCTTAAGTTAGACGGTTATCATAAAACCAATGAGGTGTTATCGAACAAATCGTGGGTGAGGTGTAATGGTCTATATATCATAAAATTTTATTTTCAAACCATGTACCGATCTGGTTGATACGGAACCTTGAAGGAATAAGGATACAAATATGTGTAAAATGTATGAAATATATTTTACTTGCAATCTACTCTCCTCCATCTGTGTCATCACACTTCTTGGATTCATTGAATATCATCACTGAACGGGGCTTCAATATCTGTGTTAATATTATAATTATGGTTGATGTAAACGAGAACCTACCACACATATCACCACCATTAGATGTTCTTTGTTCTGGAATGATCTCTGCTGATGCCAATGTAAGTGATCACAAGGCCTCCTATTTAATTACTCGACTGCATTATGAATCTTCCGCCTGTTACAAGAGAGAAGTATGGCTTTATAAAAAAGAGCATTTTGGAAAATGTAATAATATTATAACAGGTATAGACTGGAAAAACTAAGTTAGAGACTTGTGGTGATGTCAGTTATGCCGTTGGAACTTTTACCTCGTCGTACATTCAATTTGCCAAAGATTGTATACTATTTGGAACAGTAACCGTTCGGCTGAGGGATAAATGTTGGTATGATAGCACAATACGCAGAACAAGCAGGAAGCGCGATTGCATGAAAAAATAGCTGTTAATAGTTATAGTCTGAGTAATTGGGAAAAATAAAAATAAAGTATGTAACAAAGTCAATAACCAGAAAAATTTGCAAAGGGAAAATGTATTCGTAACTTTGAAAATATTGATTCTATTGGTGTAAACTCAAAAGATTATTGGAAAATTGTGTGTCATTTTGTCAAAGAAAAGTTTTCAACCTCAATAACTCCACTTAGGAGCATTAATGCGAATGGTTCGTTATATGTAACATTTTCTGGTGTCGAAAAAGCAGAATGTCTTAATTCCTTTTTGGCTGCTGTAGCGAAGGTTGACGACACCAATGTCAATCTACCGGATATACACTTTAATACTAATAGCAAACTTACTAATAAATTAATAACAGAACAAGACGTTTTTGATGTAATCAACACCTTACCCACCCGCAATGCATGTGGCGTGGATAAAATAAGTCCCCATATGCTCAAAGGAACGGTCGCATCCATTGTTAAATCACTATGTATTCTATTCCATATGTCCTTTGCTAAAAAGTTTTCCATCTTTATGGAAAACCGCGAAAGTAATGCCAGTGTATAAAAAGGGATGTGCCAGTGATCATTCAAATTACGGGCCTATTTCACCATTGAGTTGTGTTGGGAAGTTATGGAAATAATTATTTTAAACATCTCTACAACCACCTACACTCAAATAATCTTGTATTCAAATATCAATCAGGTTTTCTTCCCAACATTTCTACAGTATTTCAGCTCATATATATGTACCATAGTATATGTATTGCGCTTTATAACAAGAATGGCATATGTGTAGTATTTTGCGATGTCTCAAAAACATTTAATCGTGTTTGGCATAAAGGTCTAAAACAATGGCACTGATATATCTCATATTGATTGATGTTCTGACTACCTATCTAATAGACTCAAAACAGTTTTTTTTTAAATACTGGCGATTCAAGTAGCCAGTATGTTGCGGCTGGCATACCACAGACCTCTGTAAGTCTGTTATTATTTATTGTGTATATTAATCACACAGGCAACGACCTCTTGAGTGCAGCGAGACTCTTCGATGAACATTGCTCACCGGTGTATTCGCCAAATGATGCTTACGAAATTGAATATGTACTGAACACAGATTTACAAACGATTGACGATTGGTCAAGGCAGTGGTTGGTTAACTTCAATCAATCCAAAATTGAGGTAATGTTATCCTTTCGCGAGCTCGAGTCAGTATTTCCTAAACCAAAATATTCAAAAACCAAATTGTCACATAATGAAAACATATTTCCAGTGATCTCAAAAATGCTAACTGCCTTCAAAATACTTAAATATGAATTTAGCCGAAAAACGTATGAGAGGATATATTTTACATACATCCGCCCTTTACTAGAATATGCTGATGTTGTATCAGATGGCTGTTCTGCTGAAGACTCTCTTAAATTAGAAATACTACACTTAGAAGCAGGGAGAATTATGACTGGTCTTATTAGAAGTATTTCGTGTCGTAAGATTTATGAAGAAACTGGTTGGCCTACCTTGGCAGATAGATGAAAGTTTCATAAACTGTGTTACTTTCATAAAATTGTATACAGTGTCCCTCCTTCTTATCTTGCTGACTGGATGGTGAGAGGAAAAGGTATAATTTTAGAAATAGGAATAGTTTCACTCGAATCAATGCTAGACTCGAAATAAGTAGAAACTCATTCCTACACTCTTCTATTCATGTTTGGAATCCTCTCCCAGATGCAATAAGAGGTGAAAGTAACTATTTTATCTTTGGAAGTAAAACAGAGGCTAAGACAACACAAGGGTCTTCCCATTTTTTAGTTCGTAACAGGAAACTATCTATTCTTCATACTTGAATTAGAAATAACTGTAGTGATTATCATAATGATTTATATTTTAATCATTTGAGAGATAATACAATCTGTGTTTGTGGTGATGATGTAGAAAATGCATATCATTACATATTACTTGCAATTGCTATATTGAACAGCGTAGGAAATTGGTTCCAAATCTAAATCATCTCTATATACCAGCGACTACAAATAATTTGCTATATGAATCATCTGATTTTACAGCGAACGTTAATAATCGCTACTTTGACATGTTTCAAACATATATTAAAAATATGAAACGCTTATTTGACTTGTTTCAAACATATATTAAAGATACGAAACGCTTATTTGACTTGTTTCAAATATATATTAAAGACACGAAATTCTTATTTGACTTGTTTCAAACATATATTAAAGACACGAAATGCTTATTTGACTTGTTTCAAACATATATTAAAGACACGAAATGCTTATTTGACTTGTTTCAAACATATATTAAAGACACGAAATGCTTATTTGACTTGTTTCAAACATATATTAAAGACACGAAACGGTTATTTAACTTGTCTCAAACATATATTAAAGACACGAAACGCTTTATATAAATAAGGAGTATTCAAAATTTCATTTCTCTACTCAATTAATCATTGCCAATTTTAATTAAGAAATACGTGATGTTCTTCATTTTTATCTATTGTATTCATTTTGGTGTATGTACTCTTGTCCAATTTCTGCCACGACCATTAATTTATTCACCTCTCTCTATCTCTCTCTCTCTCTCTCTCTCTCTCTCTCTCTCTCTCTCTCTCTCTCTCTCTCTCTCTCTCTCATAGCTATTTTACCTGAATAATGTATGTTTACATATAATTTTATGAAATCATATTAATTTAGTACCGCTATCCATGTAAATTTCTTATTGCTTGTAGGGGAATGGGTTTACTCTAAGTCGTGAGAACTAGTAGCCCGACACATTTATCAACATTTATGGCAATAAAATATATTTAAACGAATCTGATCAACTGGTTTGGTTACCCAGACAACTTTTGCTATATAACATGCATGGCTGTCAATCTTTATTACTATGACACACACACACACACACACACACACACACACACATATATATATATATATATATATATATATATATATATATATATATATATATAAAGAGAGAGAGAGAGAGAGAGAGAGAGAGAGATTGATAACGGCACAAATGCAAAACAGTTTCCCAACGTTTCGAGCTAAACAAGCTCTTCTTCATAGGGAAGAAACAATTTCATCCACAAAACACAAAAACCAAGAGAAATTCTTGACTTCTACTTGTTTGAATAACGGGGAAATATACAAACAAATGATACAAAATAGAAGAAAGAAGGAAGAAAAAAAAAATAGAAACGGTCTTAAAACGGGTAAACTATATTTATTTTATGCTGCCATCAGCCAAACAAAGTTGTATAAAAAAATCAAAGAAGGGATTATCGTGCCTATCACGCAGAGAACCAAAATGTCTAGTTTTGACCTCATTCCAGGCGGGGAACAAAGGACGAATATATATATATATATATATATATATATATATATATATATATATATATATATATATATATATATATATATATATATAACAGTCTGTCTCTCATTCAGGCACACATACCATAAGACTACAAGATCCAGACAACTAGGTTGTTTAGTACGTGGTGTCAAGCACTACACTCCTCCTCTCTTTTTCTGACATTTTTCCTTGAATGTCGCCCAGATTCACCTCTCAGAGTGGTCGATACACTTTCTCCACCGCGCCACTGATGAGTCGAACGAATCCCCCCACTGTAATGGGACAAGATACAAAGCCTAAACTGCCACCGTCAGGAATCCAACCCAGTTCGCCTGCCTCGCAGTAAGGTGCACATACCACTAGACTAAAAGGTCCGAACAAGCTAAGCTGGTTAGTAAGTGACCTCATATACGAAACCGTTACAGTAGTGTTAAACGAAACCGTTACAGTAGTGTTAAACGAAACCGTTACAGTAGTGTTAAATGAAACCGTTACAGTAGTGTTAAATGAAACCGTTACAGTAGTGTTAAATGAAACCGTTATAGTAGTGTTAAACGAAACCGTTATAGTAGTGTTAAATGAAACCGTTATAGTAGTGTTAAATCAAACCGTTACAGTAGTGTTAAACGAAACCCTTACGGTAGTATTAAACGAAACCGTTACAGTAGTGTTAAACGACGATCAGGGCTGAATGAGTAAGTCTGATATGTAGTGTAGCTGATAGGTAAATGGGAGTAGTAGATATAAAGGCCGAACCTGTATCACTAATGTTATCCTGGCATTATTGTTACTACTCTCCAGACTCGTTGTTCAGGTCCTTCGCTGATGCACAGGACCTTCCAACTTCTTCTTCCGATCCGTAACAATAATACCAGGATAGCATTAGTGCTACAGGTCTCGGCCTTTATATCTACTACTGTATTAATGTATACAATTATGATTACATAATTAGTCATCATTACTAGTCTCAATTTCCCTCCCCCCCCCCCATAATAAATTCACACAAAATTTCATACTTAGGACGCCAGAACTAGAACATTTACGTAGTTATTATCACAACTACTAGTCTCAAGGTGGCTCCCCCCCCCCACTAATAATTTCACACAAAATTTCATACTTATGATGGAAGAACTAATGTGATTAATTATCACCAGCATCATCTTGTTTACTACTAACGTTTAACACATCAGCGTTTCCAATGAGATAATTACCATCATACTCAAAAGATAAAATTTAATTAGTCCACTAATTAATTTGCCAGGCTCTACTACTATATTAATGCATACAATTATGATTACATAATTAGTCATCAGTACTAGCCTCAATTTGCCCCCCCCCCCCATAATAATTCACACAAAATGTCATACTTAGGACCCCAGAACTAGTACATTTACGTAGTCATTATCACAACTACTTGTCTCAACGTGGCTCCCCCATATAATTAATTTCACACAAAATTTCATACTTATGATGGGAGGACTGGTGTCATTAATCATCACCAGCATCATCTTCAGAATCATCATGATATTTTTCTACCTTTCTAGTGTTAACTGGTATGCCAATCAACCTTATCATGTTGGTTGTTAGACCAGCAGCAACCATTACCTTAGCAGCAGCAACCTTTGCATTGACAATATCATCTTTGGTTACAGACTCCATCTTTTTAATGAAGGCCTCCCTTTTTTCAACTTCATCATATATCTTAATTTTGATGTCCTTTATTTGAACTATGAACTTTTCGATCTCATCAGCTATCGTATTCTTTATATTTAATTTTCACACAAACTTTACATCAAACCTAGTTCATTCCATAGTTCAGTGAAGTCTTCTGGTCTTTCCTTATTTGGATCGTATCCTATTGCAGAAGTATCAATACCATTAGCGCAATACCGCTTGTCATAATAGTTGCACAAACCAGATTGATTGACAATATCTGTTAAAATCTTATGTCCATGAGACCTGAGCACGGTCATCTCATAATGTTTTCTTGATCTTTAAAGTGCAGATTTGTCGTCCTCAAATGTAACAACTTTATCAACTACATTTTTATTTATTCCTTTTGCTTTTTTTTTTTTTTTTTGACAACATCATTATTTAATTTAATAGAGTACATTTTAGGTCGTAGACCAACAAATTCAATTATTGGTTCAAAATTTGTTTCATCTTTGAATTTACCAATAATGTTCTTGTTGTCATCGCAATGGAATCCAGAATCTTTTGGATAATCTGATAGATCAAATAAATGGCGATCCTGATACATATCAGCATGCATGTCCTCTGTTGGAATATCATAGCACAAACTCTCTGTATGAGTAAACAACGATTTTGCAACTGGCCATTTTTTCTTTACATAGTTGTAATGAAAATTATACATCACACACTTTGAAAGATCAAGTATTGCTGCACCAACATAACCAGGTTTATTAAGTTTCAAGTTCGTTTTTCGTTTCGTTTTTGTACTGCAATTAAGTTCTCATTAAATATTCTCATGTTGACAAATGTATCTTCTGCAACAACTTTATTTCGTCTCTCAACATTATTAATTATTTCGATATTAACTCTTTTCCTTACGTTCTCCATCGTCTTATCAAATACACTGTTGTTCATTAATTTGAATACATTTTTCTAAAAATCTGTTGCTGCTCTTTTACTTGTGTTAAAATCAATGTAATCTTTTAACCAGCATTTTTGTTTGTATTTCAGTACTCTGTGCACCTTGTTTAGTACCATACCATTTGCAAGTGATTGCTTTAACATTCTAACATCTAGAACATAATTTGTTTTATCATTTAAATTGGGCACCAACTTTTCTACCTTATTATTACCAATTCCATATTGTTCTTTTAACGATGGTTATTCAGGTGACAACATATGATCAGTAACAATCATACTTTGAGGACAAAAAGGATAATTGTTATGGAGCTCATGTAATTCACCAGGGTAATCAATATCAAATTCAACGAGATAACCAACACTATCTGGTTTTCGGTTTTCAATTTCAGCTAAGAACTTATCTGGTTCAATCCATTTGAAACCACCATATGGCAATGATTCTAACATTGCAGAATCGTACAGATTAGTTGTCTCAAAGTAAGCAATAAAGTTTGATGGTTTCGATGGATTATAGTCTTTCGTATACTTATTGTTAGCAACAGCGTGCTTCTTTGTTATCATTGATATTCCACCTCGTATTTTTTTTCGATGAAATAAAACATATCGGGATTTGTCAACAATTCTAACTTTATTCCAGTTAATTTTAACATTGCATTCCAATTTAGTCCAGGTGAAGAATAGTACCAGACCGGATGTAACTTGTAGTATCTTAATCAAGTACTTCTAAATTCCTCATATACATCAGCTAACAACAGTACATCAGATTTCAGATACAGGTCGTGATAATCACCAAGGAGTTTTACAATTAAATTTGCTCCAAAATAATTTTGCATATCCATATTCCTCATCAGTGATGTCAGATAATGATAATGATGAATAGAGATCATTTTTTGCTGGTAAAGTTATTTCATCAAATCGAGACCAATTTGTCATATACTCATATGGGTAAATCCCTTTTTGTTTAAGAAGATCTGATTGTTCACCAAATTCTGATTCTAGATTATTGAACACATTGCAACCTTTTACTAGTTCTTCTAATGATGCTGCCATAAACCGCACACTATCAATGAAACGCAATTTTCCAAGAGTAAATGACAAATATTTTTCGAAATTATTTGGAATACATTTGATACTATTGTTGCCACTCCATTTTGCTGTTTTTATAACATCATTATTACCAAGAGCTTCAACAATAATATGAGCATCGTATCCTTTCAGATTATGAAAGACAACTGGTACACAATTTGGTAATTTAAAATGCAGAATGTAATTATCATGTGCAGCACCTCTGTAATTACATGTAACATGGCAATGATCTTTTACTTTGTCTCTTCCAAGTAGTTCATCACAAAATAATTGTAACTTTTTGTTGTAGCAATAGATTTAGTTTCTTCTTCATTTGTTACTGGCAACAAAGGAGCAATTTTGTGTGTGTGTGTAAACTTTCTTGATCTCATTAACTTCATTTATTAAATTCAGCAATAACCATTGCGCTGGATCACTACCTCGATAAAATTGTATTGGTCTACTGTATTGTTCATCAACTGCACATACTACTTTGTATGCTACACCACATGGAATATGTTACTGTGTTTTAGTTGTTTAAGATTTATTAGGATCACATTGTACATCAACAACAATAATTTTTAACAGTGATTCAAAATCAGCATATATCACAAAAGGAGCCTGCATCTGGTGATTATAGTTTTTGAATTTTAGTTCAGAATTATCCTTGTCTGGCATTGTTATTGCCTGAACATTTTTACAGTACTTAATATGTTTATCAAGTATTTATTGTGTCTTGCAACCATGTAAGCATCTGTAGCAAAACTATTTTCTATGCTGCGTTTTATTGTACTGTCAACCAACTAGTCCATTAAAGTTCTTGATCCAGCAATAATGTCCATTGTACAGCAATAAATTTATTGTTTTCTCATTATCATCAACACCAAATACATTAATACTAATATTATTTAATGTTTCAAACTTTGGCATTTGTTTTTCCTCAACAGGAAACTTAGTTCCATCAAATTTTAGTTTATTTGAAAATGGATGATAGCATGATCATCTGTTAACATTTTTATCAACAGGAAACATTGCTGATAATACTGACCATCTGAAGCATTCGTTATCATTGTTTTTGACATTAATTACACATTTGCTGTTCTTGATCTTATCAGGAAATACAATATATGATGATCCTCTTAATGGTGTGTACTTTATTGTGTAGAACATAACAGATTTTTTTTGCAAGAAACTGCCAACCAGAACCAGATGCAGTGTAGTTTTCAATTTTCCTTTGAATATCTTGGAAGATAATGTCAACAACTAATTTTAAATTTGTACCTTTTAATTTTCGTTTAATACGTGACGAAAGAAATGGTTTAGCTAGCTCTTCATCAATATCGTTCTCACCATAAACATTATTTTTTTAGTACAACTTGAAAGTAAACTATTAATTTTATTGTACCGTGATGTTGCATTTCAGATTGAATAATAGGAGACAGAATATGAAACAGATCACTAGCTGATAAATCTTTTAATGCAATTTGATTATCAATCTTTCATTCTTTGTCAAAGCCAGCATATGCTTTATCTGTACGTTTTGCAACTAATAATGCTCTTCGTGATATTGTATTTAAACTTTTCATTATTACATTAATAGTCATATTATTTCTTTAATATGTTGTTAAATCAATACTGATACACATGATTTATACACATCATTGTTACATCACATGCTTAAAAACAACAAAATAAAAGAAAGGTATCTATCTATCTATCTATATATCTATCTATCTATCTATCTATCTATCTATATATATATATATATATATATATATATATATATATAATGGCAGTAGCAAAAGTACATCTTGATGAAGATGGTCTACCTTGCTTACAAAATATGAGTGATCTCGAACTATGTATGGTTCATCCTTGATATAATTTGTATGGTGCAACTCCACTTGGACTTGTTAAAAATCTTGATACGAAGAAGACGATTGATCAGATAACACCAGCAGGCTTCAGATTACGCGTTAAGGACATAGAAGATGATGATTATACCGAGATGTTTTTGCACGAATTTGTGTGGACTCTCTGGCATGGCGAAGTACCAGAAGGCTACAGGGTGAAGCATGCTAATGGATCATTAATGGATAATAGTATTTACAACTTACTTCTTGCAGATGAATTTCAATCGCATTACCTTTACAATTGTTATCAAGAAAACAAAGGAGAAGTGTGAACGCAAAAAAGTTAAAAGGTAGAAAGAATAAAGATGAGTATTTAAGCGTTAAAGCTAGTGGTGTTCGCGCAGAGCCAGTAAATATGTTATTGCACGTATTCGTATTTGAATGTTTTCATGGATCTTCTGAAGAATGTACTGTAGTTCATATTGATGGAGATGAGATGAACAATAAACTGGAGAATCTGAAGCTGATCAAACAAGATTTTAAAAAATAATCAATTAGACATAACAGTATTATATAATAATGGCCAATGAAATCATATGGAGATCACATGCTTGTATGATCTTTATGAAGCGTCAAACAATGGTATTGGTCGACATGTTAAAATAGGTAATGTTATTGGATTTAATACTAACATGGGATATCAAATGGTTACTATTAGAGGTGTTTGTAGAAAAGAAGAAAAACTACTACTCTCACAGATTCATATATGAATGCTTCAAAGGTAATATTCCAATTGATCTTGTTATAGATCAGATTAATGGAATAAGAAATGATAATATTATAGAAAATCTTGAAGCAGTTACACCAAGAGAAAATAATTTAAGAGGAAATGTTGATAAACATAAGAAAACAAAAAGACCAGTCCTCGCAATTAATCTTGAAACAGACGAAGAAATTGAATTTCCTTCAATGTATGTTGCTGGTAAATATTTTGATATCGATAGAAAATCAATAAAAATGTTGCAGATGGTATTTATCATTCAGCATTTTCCAAGAAATTTACCCAGAAAATAGATTTCTTGTATTTTTATTAATTCTGTTTCTCCAACACTTTTGTCGTATTTTCCAATTTTAACACTGCTTAGCACAGTGTATCATAATATTTTTTTCGTTCTACAAATGTGTAAATGACCTCAAACAACTTCCAACAAAATATTCCAACTAATTTTTTTGGTGCTTTATCTGTAAAATTAATAAAATATTTCCGTATTCCTTTATAACCTCATCTCCTCTTTCATCATTAAATACAATCTGATCCTGATCAAGTACTAATTTACTGCTTTCCACCTGATCAAGAAATGACTTAAATTCATCACCATCAACATCACCATAATCAACAACATTTGACATTTTATTCATCTTCAGAAAATGTACCAAATATTCCTATTGCAATTGGTATTTTTTTTTTTGTAAGATAATTATAATCATAATGAAGTTCCTTATTATATTCTAAACAAAATCCGTGGTCTCTGATTGAACACCGTCTGAAACAAACATCAACAAATATTCCATGCGATGCTATTGGTGATACTTCAAATCCACATAGTACTTGCGGTAAATAATATTCTAGTATTCTTTTAATTTTTCTCCACATAGGGCACATAGGGCACTTGAACTCAATTAACAGTATTTTGTAGTAGTCATTCTCATCTTCTGATACAGTATTATCAAGTAGTTTTTCATTGCGGAATCTTGCAACAATATAACCATCTGGACTGAATCTTATTAAGTATTTCGTTTTTATACAAATGTTAGATGCGAATACTTTTTCACCAAGATATGTTTCAACAAATTTTGCTATTACTGGTTCAAATACTTTTCCCCAATGACATGGTATTGTTGTATTATATTTCTTGTAAAGTCCTCTTCGCAACTTAATTTTTTCTTTTGCTGATGTCAATAATAATGTATACGGATTTTACCTAATACTGTTGCAATCTCAGATCTACCAACAGTTGTTGTTGTTAACTCATATCATTCTGATGTTCTTTGTTGTATTTTATTTGACAGAACATTAGTAATAAATTTATTTATTGCACTGTAGCATTGTTCTTTATTTATTGTTTATATTTATGTTGTTACATAATTATTTAATCGTATTTATTTTCAAATATTCTTGCAAATTCTTTCGGTTTAAGACACCTATGAGCAAATTGCATCATTGTGTCCTTATTATAACAAACAGTTACTTCTCTATGCTGCAAAAATAAGTATATTTGTTGCTGATTTAATAATATCCTATCATCAAATCCATATTTAATCTTATAATCAAATGAAAATTTTCGTTCAGGATCAAGAAACATGTTTCTAATTTCATCAAGTAGATCAATTCGATCGATGATTTTACATCGACCAATGTATTTTATTTCATCTGCCATTATTATTAGATGTTGATAAAATTGCACAATTAAATGGTTACATTAATAATAATGCTGAATCTGTTGCTGATAAATAATATCAGATTTTATACACCATTTGTTGTTAATTAAACATTAGATAATTATATAATGCTCTCAATCTTGAAACGAATTTATGCAATGAAACCTGTTGAACACAGTGTTTCACCTATTGATGGTGATAAATACGAACCAGTTGTTTGTGATAAATACGAACCAGTTGTTGGTGATAAATACGAACCAGATGATGGTGAAGTTGTTGAAGAACAATTTGACAACAATTTTGTTGATAAAACGCTTCACACAGACCGTCAACTGGACGTTATGATGTTAAATACCATCTAAAAAAAAAAATTTAACTTTACTCCTGATGAGCACAAAAGTTTGAATAAAGTTTGTCTAAAATCTCCACTATTTTATTATCAATTTCCATTCCAGTATTACCTGCTTCTTTTGCTGTGATCAACAGTACCAGACGATTGACCATCTCCTTTGTTGATGAAAATACTTTTACACTACCACCTTGTTTAAGTCCTAGACCGGTTATTTGTGCTCCAATAATTTCTTTTCCAGTAGTTTTAAAAATTGATCTAAACGTACGTTCATATTTAAATTTCTTCTTAATATATTTGTTAATTGTTAATTTATAAGCATTTGTAATAACAGCATTGCCATAATCTATTTGTAGTTCAGTTCTATCATCATTTTATGATATTGTATTTAGTTGTTCTACTGCTACTTTACCTTTTTCAATTAAATCATTTTATATTGTTTCAATTTTATCTCTTTCAATACCATCTTTAATAACAGTTTCATTTATGTTAGCATCTAAAAATTCGTTTTCAGATTCATTGTATTCTTTATCTGAAATTTGTTGGTAAGCTTTTTTCCTAATTTGTTCTTGAACAGATTCAAAATAGTCTACTAACTGTCTCTTCTACTTCTTCTTCTGGTACATTCTGCTCTTCAATATATTTTTTTATTTTTTCACGTTGCGCTTTATTAAATTTGAGCTCATCTAAAACAAAATCCATTTCTCTTTGCTATTTGTGCAAAAATATTTTTTGCGGTCTCTCTTGTTACATCAAGTGCTTCCAAAACATTAGCTTGCCGTGCTGCCAATTTCCGTCAAGACCTCTGCTTGTGTGCTGCAGGATCACCAATCTTATACCACGTAGTCCTTTTTCTTTAAGTTTTTCTAGTTCTTCTGGTAATAATGCATCAACACCAGGTTGTTTACCAAGCACTGCTTCAGTAACAGGTCTAAATAGTCTAGCTGTTTCTTCTGCTGTTTGTCGTATACCTAATCTTGCCTCTTGATAATCTTTTTGTTTTGTGCACGTTGAGCAACTAACTTTTTAAGCAACTCATTTTTATCTAGTGAACTTTGTTTACTCATTGTCTTTATAATTAATGTTATATAATTTGTATCAAATATTGGTACCTACTTATTATTAAAAATACTTGTCAAGACCGCTGCAGCAATAATTAACATAAGTACTTGTCAAGATCGCATATGAACATCTTATTACGATCTGAAGCAAAACGATAAAACATGAAAAAATCTTGTTTAGACTTAGTTGCTTGATGATAAAGATCAACAAATTTTTTCTTTGATACATCACCACATTGTTCACGTGCTATGTTTTAAACATCAGTATTATCAAGTCCAGCAAACAAAATAAAGCAGTCTGTATTTCTCCTGATAAAATGATCAATGTTGTAAAATCCTTGTGCAAGAAAGATAGCATTACAACGTTTATTACGTGATAAAGAGAAGTATGATTTTATTTTTTCAATTTCCTTGTGTTCAAGTGGAATATCGTCAAATACAACAATTTTATTTTCTGATGCATCTAGTTTTTTTACAGGAATAACATCATCTGGTTCATTATTGAAACAAAATATTATCTGCAGCATGTAGTTCATTTTTTAAAGTATCATTGTACTCTGTTAGTAGTTGATACTTATCTTGTTGAGCATTTACTGTGTAGATGTTAACACGATAGTAGTTAAGACTATCGTTCAGTAGGATATTAAGTAACAAATTCGTTTTACCAGTTCTGCCAACAATAAGGTAATGACAATTCTGTAGGTCATTATTATGTTTATGTTTCATAACGTTCTCAGTGTCAAAATTGATTACACTTGCCATATGTTATTATTGTACACAAAATTTTGTGTACAGCATCATTAAACAAACAATGATGACAAAATTTTGTGTACAATAATTGTAATAAAAACAACAATGAGTTACTACACAAAATGCGGAACATTGATTGGAAATGGTGCTGATACTGGATCAACAACAAATGGTGATGGCCTATCAAATTATGTTACAAAATCTGGAGACTCAATGTCAGGCAACCTTAACATGCAAGGTAAAAATATACTTAACCTGGAGACAACATATCCTCCAACAAATGTTGATAATACGCAAGCAGCAAGTTTTGGTCAAGTGCAAACGCTTGATCTTAAAAAATTAAATTTGTCTGGTGGAACAATGACAGGAGACATCAACATAACAGGTAAAATATTAATTAATTTGGACACAACTTATCCATTACCTGGAGGCAATTCATCGCAGACTGTTTGTCTTACACAATTAAATACTGTAAACAACACAAAAGATACAAAAACAGGAGACAATGTTCCACGTGTGTTGCGATTTATAATGTCGCCACAATAACAGCATTACCAACAGGCTATCCACCTGGTGATCTGTCAGATGCTGTTAGCTATGGTCAACTTGATACTGCATTGTCAACATACGTTCCACGTGGTGGAACAGCAATGACAGAATCATTAAACATGGGCGGGAAAGTAATAAGTGGTCTCGATACAACTGTGCCCGGAGACTTAACATACGATGTTAGCGTTAAGTGTTTGAAAGATTATGCGCTAAACAGATCTGGTGACACAATGCAGGGTAACTTAAGCATGAACAGTAATCGTCTGATAAATTTGCCATTACCTGTTGCTGATGGTGATGCTGTTTCATATCAAAGTCTAACAAATGGATTATTATCCGTCGTTAAAAAACTGGCGACACAATGACTGGAGCGTTGGATTTGGGAACCAATAAAGTAACATCATCTGCAGTACCAACTGCTGGATCAGATCTTACAAACAAAACGTATGTTGACAGTGTTTCGGTTGAACAAAACGAGCACAAAATAATGTTTTTTGCATACCAGTTCTAAGTTTGTATAATACTAACCGAAGTGGGCATATTGTTTCTGCTATTAGCACATATGGTAATGTTGCTCATCCATGGTATTGCTTTGTTTGGGACCAATCTGCGCCAAATCTTAGCAATGAATGGGCAACAAATGTCATCAACGCTAATTTTTTTTATCCAAATTGAGTTTCCTTCTACTATATCTGTTTGGAAAATGTTGGTACGAGTAAGACCAAAAGAATATGAAAGATTGTACAATTGGCAACTGCGTGCATCGAACAATAATTTGTTTACAACATATGATGTGCTACATTCAACAACAAATACTTACATTGGTGCAACACCAGTTGAGATCGTAATTAATCCAATACCAATAACAAGCTACAAATACTACAGAATACACTGCAATATTGCAAAAGGCACTAATCCTGGACTATCCGGTTGGCAAATGTTCACAGTTGATGATCTGGTGTAACACAATAATTTTATCAACAGTAATGAACATAAACAATGGCAACAGAAATTGTTGAAGTGTGCAGAGAATTCTACAACAAAATATTTAATCCTGATATTATTCTGTTAACAGCTGCACCATATACTACTCCAGTTGGTGTTGCATTATATGAACTTCATAAAATGAAAACTAATGTTGCTAGTGGAGTTATAAGTAATAATAGTCAAGAAAATAATTATTTTTCTGTTTATGCAATGCGAGGTAATCAATTATGTGAACAGTTGTATCGCTATGATGCTCTCGTTACATTTTGCACAGATCGTGCTAAGACTGAATGTCACGGAATTGTATGGTTTATATCAATATGTATATGTGGTCAAAAATGTATTCGGGTTTCGTTTCCGACTAGAGCGTTACTCGGGGGTTGTTTATTTTTTCGGCTCTAGTTATTTTGAAATACTGAGCGCGATTCACCCCATGCTGCACGTGCAAATTGCCTGCAGTGAAAACTCACGTACCTAGCTGCTGCGCATATCTGTCACAGATAGAGTACATATAGAGCGAATTCTCTATAAACAAATTACACTACGACGAGTCTTGTCAGAAAGCTTACCTCTTTACGGGAGCAAAAATTCAGCTGTAGAGCGTGTCCTTATGCATGGTTTGGTGGTGTGAAGTCACAGAACTGTGTGGTTTCGTGTGACGTGTACGCTGTGTCTGGTGACGTTGTTTCGGAAGAGTGTACTGGTTTTCTCGATGCGAGGGACCAAGGCTTCTCGACCAACGGGTCTGTGTTAATGTGAAGGCTCTCGAGGGATCTTTCAACAGACTGGGAGGGGTGGACCATGCGTGGTGGCTCCTTGACCATGGACTAGAGCGGGTGGAACCGGAGATACATCTTGGTCGTCAAACGGGCGCCACGATTGTTATATTTATTGCGTGTTCCATTTTATTGTTATCTCAATATTGCTATTTGTGCAAAATTACATTCATTCCCATTTCAATATCGCTATATGTGAGATAGATTCATAATTTCATGCATTCCCATTTCATTTTCGTTATATGAACGATATATTCATAAATTCATACATATTCCAATATCGCTTGATGAATTGATAAATTGATGAGTATCATATTGATAAGTGCATAAATCACATGCTTTGGTCACCCTTGGTACTTAATAAGACCTTGTTTATATTGGGGTGTAAATCATATACTCTTATTTGTCGATTGGTGATAGGATGCTATTCACGTTTGTTTAAAATTCCATTCGTTAAATTCATCTTTGATTTTTCTCGTTGAGTTACTTGTTGTTGATAGTTCCATGTTAGGAACTTTATAATTTTCCTTATCTTTTTGTTATAATGGTGTCAGATTTGCTCATCTTTAAATTGCGTTTATAAATAAACATCTTATTAACGCAGTTGCTTTCGGTGTCTGCACTAATCCAGTCCCAACCCGGCTTCATCTTGTGACACTAAAATGGACAAATCATTGGAGGATTTGTTGCATGATATTATCTATGAGTTTAATTTTGAAAATGTGATGTTAATAACACGAGCAAAGGTAATAGGTAAAAGAAAATTTGGTGGAGATAGTAAATTAGAAAGAAATAATAGACAAAATGCAGAGTATCTTGATTATCAAGCTATGCGAAAAAAGTACACGTTAAAAAAATATCTAAAATTAAAAGAACACTTTGGTAAGAGACGATTGTTTAAAGAAGTTGCACTTGATTACAATAATGTTGAAACAGTATTTGAAGTTAATGAAGAACCAGATGATGTTCATGCGTTAGCAACATCATATTTCGCGTTAGCAGCGGCAGTTGAAAAGAAATCTTAATTTACGTTTAGTTTACAAGATGCTTACACAGCGCTAGAAGCGATCGAACGATTTTAGGACGCCATAAATAGACCACACTTGCCAGTAATTGAAAAGGAAGAATTTTTAAAAGAACATCGTGAAATGAAAGAGTTTGATACGAAAAAAAAATAGCAACTTGAAAAGGAACCATTTAAACTAGAAAAACTAAAAAAAGTAAAAGATGAAAGGTATCGTAATGATCTTGATAAACTATTAACATATGATAATTACAAAAGACTTGGCGATCTTATTGCAACAAAACGTGGACTTAAATTACGTGATGTGATAGCAAAAATAAATGAAGATGAAGATGAATCGATAGATATTGACATTGAAAGTAACGTTTTTAATTCAAATGCATTAGCATCATGGATTATGTTATTGCTAAGGCACTTGTAGATCGTCCAATTCATAATAAAGTTGTTCCAGGGGATCTTGATGAAATTTATGGTGATGCTTCTGATGAATCTTATCTTAAAGATTTTAGTGATCAGAACAAACTTAATACGGCTATCAAAGAAATAAAACGTTTGGATAGCTTGTTAGAAAGTTTACAGGAAAATGAAAAGAAAAATATAATAAAGAGCTGCGTGAAATAATTCAAATTTCAACAAATGTTTATTTTACAAAAAAATCATACGAAAAGACAGAGATAAATACACTATTAATTCCAGAAGCTATTACCAATTAGTAATTTAGCTACTAGAAGACAAATATAAAAATCTTTCAACTATTATTGAAACTAAACTTAAAAGAAGTGTAAGATCGTTAACAGATGAAGCATTAATTATGTTTGTTTTTTAATATCCTATACACTAAGACGATATTTTGTTTAAGAAAAACCATCAGATGAAATAATTTATAAAAGAATTGGGGTAGCTGTAGATTATATTGATGCTAATGAAAAATATCTTAATTATTATATTAACGACGTTGTTGATGTGCCAAAAGATAATACTGATCTTATATTTCGCATTAGTGGTAACATTCCAATAAAAAAAGATGCAAATTTACTTGATCCACAAAGTAGTGTATTTGATAAATACAAAGAGTTTTTACTTAAACAAGAAAACAATGATTTTAAAGCTCTAGCAGATCGTGTTGCAGCTGGTGATGACAATTGGATAAAGTATTTTTGGATAAAATTATCAAGATCAATAAAATAACCATGCCCCCCCCCCCCGAAATTTTTTAATTTTTTTTTTTAGCGATTTCAACCATATCTCACGCAATATACCTGAAGGAGAACAACGTGAACATATAGCGTGCTTCAACTACTATCACAAGAAAGCCCATTGCGCTAAAAAGGCATATCGTTATTATGGTCGAACACTAAAATTAATTGCATACGTTCCAATGGCTTTAACAGCAGGGGGTATTGCATCAGCTGGTGGTATGGCTAATCCATTCATGTTGATAATTTCTGGAGTTTGAATTGCATTAAACGCAGCAAGTAAAAAAATAGAACCAAAGTTTGAGACCAAAAAATCAACGTGCAATAACGTATAATACAATTTTAAATCAGTTGCGAACATATCTGCGAGGCGAACACTATATTATGTTGGATCTGATACAAGAGTTTAGAGTTAAGGATGACATGTTAAGCGATTTGTTGCCATTGAGGATGGAATATTATGAAGAACAATACGAATGTGAGTTTAATGAATACAAGGACATGCCACAAGTAATGTAAATTGTGTGTGAAATGTAAATATAATGAACATAAACGAATTAAGAGATAAAATAACAATTGAGGACACTACAAAAAAATGTATGATGGAGAAAATTTAACTGAAGAAATGAATAATGAAAAATCTGGTTCATACTTTAAAAATGGAAACAAAGTAAAATTGTCGTTAGTTAAGACAGAAGATTCTGCATATTTCAAATTTCTTGATGACTTAGCGGATGTTATCAGCGATAAAATTTAGAATTTTTACCATCCAGTATCAAATGACAAATATGCAAAGATTATACTTGATGATGAATTAAAATGTTTTAAGGACAAAAGAAGAATTAAATATCAACAACTGCTTAAGCTTTTGGAGCCTGGCAAATTAATTAGTGGACTAATTAAATTTTATCTTTTGAGTATGATGGTAATTATCTCATTGGAAAAGCTGATGTGTTAAACGTTAGTAGTAAACAAGATGATGCTGGTGATAATTAATCACATTAGTTCTTCCATCATAAGTATGAAATTTTGTGTGAAATTATTAGTGGGGGAGGGGAGCCACCTTGAGACTAGTAGTTGTGATAATAACTACGTAAATGTTCTAGTTCTGGCGTCCTAAGTATGAAATTTTGTGTGAATTTATTATGGGGGGGAGGGAAATTGAGACTAGTAATGATGACTAATTATGTAATCATAATTGTATACATTAATACAGTAGTAGATATAAAGGCCGAGACCTGTAGCACTAATGCTATCCTGGTATTATTGTTACGGATCGGAAGAAGAAGTTGGAAGGTCCTGTGCATCAGCGAAGGACCTGAACAACGAGTCTGGAGAGTAGTAACAATAATACCAGGATAGCATTAGTGATACAGGTTCGGCCTTTATATCTACTACTCCCATTTACCTATCAGCTGCATTACATATCAGACTTACTCATTCAGCCCTGATCGTCGTTTAACATTACTGTAACGGTTTCGTTTAACACTACTGTAACGGTTTGATTTAACACTTCTGTAACGGTTTCATTTAACACTACTGTAACGGTTTCGTTTAACACTACTGTAACGGTTTTGTTTAACACTACTATAACGGTTTCGTTTAACACTACTGTAACAGTTTCGTTTAACACTACTGTAACGGTTTCATTTAACACTACTATAACGGTTTCTTTAACACTACTGTAACGGTTTCATTTAACACTACTATAACGGTTTCATTTAACACTACTGTAACGGTTTCATTTACCACTACAGCCTTTTTATCTACTACAATGGGCGAATGAAATCACAAGGGCATAATCGTCTATACTTGCTTATAAATCAGGTTCAGCTGCAAAATAACATAGACCCTGATCTGCCGTCTCCAGTGGCGTAGCGAGGCAAAGTGCCGCCCACGGCCAACTACCAAAATTACGCCTCCACTCCATTCGTATTATGTATGATATATACGGTACTCTTACCAAATTGCCGCCCCCTAGAAAGTGCCGCCCGGGGCCATCGCCTCCTTCGCCCCCTCCCCCCCCCCCCCAAGCTACGCCACTGGCCGTCGCATAATGCGGCATATCTGTTTCTAAACAGTTTGCAGCTGGACCTGACTTAGCAGCGAGTAATTCGGTATCTGAGCAGATTTTGTTTATCGTGACCAGAAGTGATACACATCTGTTTGGAAACATCTTTGAATTAAGAATTATGTTTCACAGACGCATCTGTTTATGACTCATTAAGACACTGTTTGGACATGTAGATGAAATCGACGGATGGATGAAAGGGCTAAAGCATAAACATTTTGATAATTGAGAAGGGGAGGGATTAATGCATAAATAGATGAACAGATCTGGGAATGGATAGGCGAGGGCATGGAAGAATCGGTCGATCGACTGACTGATTGTTGAATGCATGTAAATGCATTATTGATGGAACGATGGAAATAATGTATGGTGTTGTATAGGGATGCCCAATTGCATGTATATATATATATATATATATATATATATATATATATATATATATATATATATATATATATACAAAGTTATGAGAGAGAGAGAGAGAGAGAGAGAGAGAGAGAGAGAGATTTGATTGACTGATTGATTAATTGATATAAAAATGTGAGAATATATAAGAATAGCACGAAGACAGGTAACTTTGGACATATGACGTCATTTAAGAATTGAACTTCATATTTGAGAGGAATAATAAAGTCATGTATAGTGTGTAATCGATTTACAAGCTTTCCGGCTTCATGAATCCTCTAAAATATGAGCTTTAATTTTAAAATTGCAAATAGTTACAACAATTTTAACGAGTCTCAATAAATAAATAAGAGAACTTTACTTTAACCATTGTTTACAAATATTGTCAAAACACATACTAGTACGAGGGGCGGATAAATACGTAAATAGTTCCTTTCAGGTCGTATGAGCTAATAACTTCCAATTTTCTACCTCACATGATGCAATTTTAACCAATCCAAATACTCCTTTAAAGGCTTGATACAGAAATTCCAATTTAATCGATAAACAAAGGAAGTATTTCGCTGATCCATCGCAAGTGTTAACTCACTCTATTGAAAATAAATTATTCATATTTTATAATATTTTATGAAAATCAGAATAAAGATTTGCTCAGATAAAATAGCTTTTCTTGGGTCATTTCAGTACAAATCGATTTCAGATGCCTCTTATTCCCAAAAAAATGGAAACAAACATTGCTAAAGTGGTCAGCGATTAATCGATACTCCTGCCCGGTAGTACAGACTTTCCTAATGCAGGGAGGTTTCGCGGATTGCTTTAGTCTGAAAACACAATGCAGTAGCTGCCTTGTTGCGTTGCCTTGAAAATATATAGCAAGTTTAAATAAAATTCAGACAGAATCAATTCCTATTATTTTGTTTTACCCTGGTATTAGATGACGGGCCACCTCGCCATTTTAATGGCGTTTGTTTTATACCAATAGTAACATTATATATTCTGTGAATCATCTTAGTTCAAATTCATTTTTTTACAAAATTTTCTCTCTGTTATAAAGAATTGTATCTTCAATGCGGCGACAGTCTTAAATTATTTTGTATTTTTATAAAAAAAAAATTTTTTTTTTTGCAAGTTGTCTGTACTTTTTGAGGTTGCAATATTGCAAACGTACAAACTTTAGAATCAAAAGGTTGTAAAATACACAAATATTTTCTTTAAATGAATATCTTACTTGCAGGGAACAAGATATATAAACTAAAATATATTTTCATCTTTATTTATGCATGTGTCCAAACACATTACACAATTTCTTACGTGAAAATTAAATGTATCTGTTTGATAACTCGAATTTGTTTCCTTTTTTAACTTAGCTTCTATCGGATTTTGAAGAGTCGAAATTATCAATCGAAGAAAACTTTAATGCATTGCTCCATCTTTTCATTTTTCGAATAGCAGAGTGGATCGATTTGATGAACTCGTTCAGCTGTATTTATGGTGTCATTTACATACGAACAATAGAGGGGCGGATCCATAAATATCGTCTGTATGGGAGTGGCGTAAACAAGTCGGCAAAGGGTCTGTGGGATGGAAGCCCCCGGAAGTTCCTGATTTTGAAGTGTTTCCAGCGCATACTTTTAACTATCTAATTGTAAAGAAAACTTACTCTAGGAAACTTTCCGGCTTCTTTAAAAATTAAATTCTTGTGTGTGTGTGTGTGTGTGTGTGTGTGTGTGTGTGTGTGTGTGTGTGTGTGTGTGTGTGTGTGTGTGTGTGTGTTTGTGTGTGTGTGTGTGTAGGGGGGGAATATATAAGAACTACTGTATCAACTGTATCCAGGATACATGTTATGAATATTTGTGCATTTGTCCAGTACACCGTATCATTTATATGAACATGTAATAAATAAACAGTACAACACCATATAATCTTTTTTTCCAAACTGTAACATTTGAGTTACACGATTTCTGACGATGTACTCACATCTACCTGCACCCCATCCCAACCCCCACCCACCCCTGCTGGATGGATCGGTGCTCCAATCTGTTGAACTCTGACAACAAACCCGGGTAAGTGTTTGCAATGTAATGAAAAGGGGATTTCAATAATTGCTACATTTGTTCTCATTCATTGTCTTTTGTGGTGCACAAAAAGGGGGGTTGTGGGGGGGGGGGAGTAGGCTAGGATTAATTGACGTGGATGTGGCTCTAGAACAGAGTCACAGATACATATACAAACAAACAACTGACAGACAGGCAAACGTGGATGTATTGAGAGAGGAAAGAACAAAAAAATAGGGAAAGGGAGCCAAAAGAACGCTAGAAATAAATCCATATTAACAACCCCTATACCAAGACTTCGAGCGCATGTCGATTTCTTACGGGGATTATTTCGTTTATATTAACATCTCAGGTCCACTGCTCTGATTTCGCTGGATTAAGGTGTTTTTTCTTTTATCTTTGGGGTTTTTTTTGTTTTTTGTTTTTTTGTTCTTTTTTTTTCTTTTTTGTTGTGGTCTTTTTTTTGTGCAGCATCAAATATTAATTGATACGCAATAAAATGTTTTCTTTAAAACGGCCAAGGCCGATTTATCTTAGCATATATTTCTTTCAGAATTACGATAATATTTGTTGGGTTTTTTTTGGGGGGGAGGGGGGTCTTTTTTAGTAAAATGTCTAAAAAAATATGGTTTTCATTATGTGAATCAAGTCACATATTTGTTATATTAAAAATTACTGTCTTCGTTACATGAAATTGTTACATTCCCGGCACATTTATAGAATGACTACATTGTTACGTATACTTAAGTACAAAACGAATGGTACCTCTTGATAATAACGTAATGACGGCATAGACGTTTTATTTTCATCATTGTTATCAAAATCTCGAAACCTAGAGATCAGTTTCCAAGGAAACAATGTGTATTTTAAACCTCTGTGAATGTTCCTTCTCATTATGTAAAAATCTTCAAATTAATAAAATAGGCCCGAAAGGTCCCTCTTCTCGTGGTGTTTCTCACAAATGCATGTATGCGTGCTTGAGCGTGTGTATGTGTGTGTGTGTGTGTGTGTGTGGACAGACCCATTGATATATATATATATATATATATATATATATATATATATATATATAGTCATACATACATACATTGGTTGGTTCGTCGATTATTTATTTTTAAAAAAATCAATTGTGAGTCTCAGATAAAAGTCCGAATTCAGATTGAATCTACTTTAATTAGTCAAAGAGTCTATTGAGCCTTAAATGTCATCACGCACCTTCAGACATTTAAATGTCATCACGTACCTTCAGACAATTGAATGTCATCACGCATCTTTAGCCATTATATATTATCTCTTATACGCAGGGTAAATTACATTTGCATGTTTTACTGTCTTATTCCTGTGAAATATCATATGGATGTTTTCTTTGTTTATCAAATACTGGTGAAGATAAAAGACCGACACTAGGAATAAATGAGGTAATAATTGATTTTAAGAGTGCAAAACGTCTTTTACTTGTTATTATTACGGTTATGCAAGCAAAAGATTTGATTTAGTACTGTAAAATAACTCTTAACAGTGTGAGATTTGCACAATATGGTTTACATAAACTATAAAAAATTAACTCTTAATTGAAGCTGAGAAACAAAAATAGTCTGCTTGACGAATTGCACCCTTTCGCCAAATGGGTCTTGCTACACACTCCACATTTGTTCCATACACTCCAGACCATTTATCATTAATGTCATTACATGTACCATGTAACTTCACATTAACGTTCCGCACTGGAAAGCCGCGCTTATGTGTGTCTTTTCCATGGTGTATATACGCGCGTGCATGCGTGTTACACACACACACACACACACACACACACACACACACACACACATATATATATATATATATATATATATATATATATATATATATATATATATATATATATATATATATATATATATATACATGCATACATGGACGTACGGATGTCTGCACATGTGTATGCATCTATATACGCATGTATGTGTTCTGGCAGTTTAACGGAATACATTACAATTTGGATAATAATCCAAGCCACAAATGAGATGTTTGTGTATTTTAACTGGTGAATTAGCTTGATGTTTGTGTATTTTAACTGGTGAATTAGCTTGATGTTTGTGTATTTTAACTGGTGAATTAGCTTGATGTTTGTGTATTTTAACTGGTGAATTACCTTGATGTTTGTGCCTATTTAATAAATTTAGACGATTGTTGTATGTTTCATATTAGGATACATTAATTGCACCTACATTTTGTTTTCACTCAAGGAGCAAAGCAATATATCGGATAACTAATTTCTGTATACACCTCAAACTTTAAATATCAAATAATGGACATGGAAAAGAATATATATATATATATATATATATATATATATATATATATATATATATATATATATATATATATATATATATATATATATATATATACACACACACACTGTCAGAGTAATTGTTTGCCTGATCGATACGGTGCATATAGAAAGTACTTAAGTTCGTTTACTAGTCTTTTTTCATCAGGTTTTCATGTTACCTTATGCAAGTTGGCGTATGCATTCTGTCGATATATGGGTTTTAACTACATCTTTCTGTACTTAAACCTTTTTGTTTTCATGACAAGACAGTGTATAAAGTTCATACGAAAGTAAATTTAGTAGGCAAAAAGTGTGATACTTTCATCCACTAAATGTTTTAAATTTTCTTCTCTTTTCTGTGATTTGTATTACCATTGTCTTGCATTCACAATACATCCGCTTTGCATTTTGGGTTTTAAAATCTTTCCTTGTTTCCCTGCAAATGTTTAAACTTCGGGAGGCGTATATAATCTCAATCTAAAAATTGTTCTTACATATAATACAGTGTATTCGATCAAATTTAACTTTTGACCAGCAATTCCTTACATATAAGTGTATTCGATCAAATTTAACTTTTGACCAGCAATTCCTCCACTGACATTGCTTGAGAAGGAGCTATCAAGAGAAAACGGGTTTTTAGAGGGGTATCAAGAGGAAATCAGGTTTTAAGTGAGGTATCGAGAGGAAAACGGGTTTTAAGAGAGGTAGAAAGAGTATGTGTGCGAAGTCATATGACTGACTTTTTAAGACTTGTCATGGCGTGGTTCATATTATAAGACGTTGACGTCATAAAATGTATGTGATTGATATGTCATTGAGGCATGTATTGGAATAACTAGTGAGATCCTTTATTTTCTCTATATTGTTTAATATGGATAATACTTCAGGAATATTATTATTTTAGCAATCGCTAAAATTTTATGTTTTTAGTCGTGTGAGTAACATTATTTCAAGATATTTCAACGCTAACTAAGTTCCTTATATATTGCCTTCATTTTTCTACTTTTTGATGAAATCCAGTGCATTAGTTCTGATGCACCAAGACTATCTCACTTATGTTAAGCACTAACCTGGACACGATATATATATATATATATATATATATATATATATATATATATAATAGCATAGGTTATGTTGCATATTCTAAACCATTTTCTACACATATTTGCATCTGAATGAAATGATCGGAAATTTTAGTGTAAGTGACCATTCCGGAATCGGCCAAATCACACCTGTTTGCTTTGTCATTTTATGCAAAAGCCAAGAGGCTGAACTCACTAAACATTTTATTTTCTGTCGAGATTGTAATGGTGTATTCTATTTAATGCAAGTAACATTCTTCACTGGTTAACAATCTCAAGGAAAAATAAGATAAAAAGTATTAATGATTTTCTTAGGGACTACATTTGGCTGCAAAAATAGCAGCTCATTGACCCTATTATTGACCCTATTAGTGCAGTGATACGTTAAAATGGTCTGGCTCTCTGACTATCTCCAATCTGCGAGTCTCCGCAACAAAGGTAATGGGATCCTTATGGTGAGTAGTCTCGTTTAATCACACTTTAGCGTTAGCGTTACTGCTTGACGTCTCTCACAGCTATTAGGATATGCCTTCCAGCTCACTGGCAGAACGCGAAACATGGATGCTAAAGAATAGTACCTATTTATTACGAAATGCTTTCATAATTTAAGAGTAAACTTCAAATGCAATCTTATATATTTTCATAGATCCATACATGTTATTGAAAGTATGAATATGAATTGATTGGTGGCGGGTTTCCCTGGCGTATGAATACATATCAAGTTCATGTATTGTTCGGCCCTTCCTGAGCCAGACAAACGTGAAATTGTATGGTGGGTCATTTCAAATGTATTTATCTCTCTTATCTCTGTGTTAACATATATTTTACTGCTTTATTTTATTTGCCATGGGCACAACAACAGGTATGTCTTATAGTTAATTTTTATTTACTGCGTATGTTACCTTTTTTTTAAAATTGTTTAAATACAATCATATATAATAACATAGGGCAAAAAATGTGTACGGAGGTGTGAGAACTCGATATATACTCTTGAGTGACCAAAAGCTCGCTAGACTCTTGTTGAAGAAGGCTGCGTGGATAGTGGCTAAGGAACTAGATCGTATTGAAAACAAAATCGTTCCCTCCTCCTCCTCTTCCTCATTATCATCATCTTCAGTAATTGTCTCCCCCTGGAAATCAAGTATATTCGCAATGGCTTATCTCTCTTTCTTTCTCTGCACGTTCTCATGTAACAGGACACCATACAGACTATTATTGATTCTGCCTCAGAAGAACCAATGGTACAATGATTAAGACAGGTGCAAGGAGTGCAACTCTGGTTTTTATTATCCAAATTACATCAGAACAAGCTGATGACCATAAACCAGTCTCTTATAACATAAATGTCGTCGCTCTCATTCTGTTCTGTGAAGTTAGTATCATTGTTACGGCATGCAAAGTATACTGGTGTTTTTCTGCTCATGCGCGTGTAATGCAAACACTATTCATTAGATCTTATGATGTTTTGTTTTATGTTCTAAGATTCATTTTGTAAGAATTAGTGTGAGTACAATACTGCCCCAGTTTTATACACGAGGAATTCAGTGAAGTATCTGGATATACCATTTGTATAGCACATGGCAATTCCGTGCATGCGCATGCCTAGAACCCTTAGTAAGACATTTTACAAGTTAGCTATTATTTGTTGTAGTAATAGTCCTGAATTTATCATTTCTAACCAAAGAAATGCTCTTTAGACTGAAATCACTTATTATATATTTATTTTAATAATATGTCGTTCGAATAAGAAGGCCTGCACCTGTATGTCGAGCCCACGATCCAGACAATCTGTAAACTATGTAACCTCCAAGCCGAGGTCAAATAAAGTGCGGAAAAAATTGTGTAAGAACAGGAATATACTATACTTTATAGTCATGAACAAAATATTTAACAACTCAGATGTTTTCCAACAACGTTATAGAAATGTATCCATGAAATCGCCGTTTTTAAGTTAGAATAATACTCAACAAATGGTTATCACCATCCTTTATGAATCTTTAATCGTCTAATCTAACCATTTTGGAACATGTAAGGACATTTTCAGAATGGATCAAATTGCATAAAGTATCTTATCCATACCGGAAAACAGAATATGGTTCTGTTAAGTAATCAAATTAAAGAAAGTCTATCTGAATTTCTAGTACTGCCCATTGGTCTAACTGAATTTCTAGTATTGCACATCAATCTAGCTGAATTTCTAGTATTGCACATCAGTCTAACTGAATTTCTAGTATTGCACATCAATCTAACTGAATTTCTAGTATTTCACATCAATCTAACTGAATTGCTAGTATTGCACATCAATCTAACTGAATTGCTAGTATTGCACATCAATCTAACTGAATTGCTAGTATTGCACATCAATCTAACTGAATTGCTAGTATTGCACATCAATCTAACTGAATTGCTAGTATTGCACATCAATCTAACTGAATTGCTAGTATTGCACATCAATCTAACTGAATTTCTAGTATTGCACATCAGTCTAACTGAATTTCTAGCATTTCACATTGGTCTAACTGAATTTCTAGCATTTCACATTGGTCTAACTGAATTTCTAGTATTTCACATTGGTCTAACTGAATTTCTAGCATTTCACATTGGTCTAACTGAATTTCTAGCATTTCACATTGGTCTAACTGAATTTCTAGTATTGCACATCAATCTAACTGAATTTCTAGCATTTCACATTGGTCTAACTGAATTTCTTGTATTGCACATCAGTCTAACTGAATTTCTAGTATTGCACATTGGTCTAACTGAATTTCTAGTATTGCAGATTGGTCTAACTGAATTTCTAGTATTGCACATTGGTCTAACTAAATTTCTAGCATTGCACATCAGTCTAACTGAATTTCTAGTATTGCACATTGGTCTAACTGAATTTCTAGTATTGCACATTGGTCTAACTGAATTTCTAGTATTTCACATTGCTCTAACTGAATTTCTAGTATTGCACATTGGTCTAACTGAATTTCTAGTATTGCACATCAGTCTAACTGCATTTCTAGTACTGCACATCAGTCTAACTGAATTTCTAGTATTTCACACCAGTCTAACTGAATTTCTAGTATTGCACATCAATCTAACTGAATTTCTAGCATTTCACATTGGTCTAACTGAATTTCTAGCATTTCACATTGGTCTAACTGAATTTCTAGCATTTCACATTGGTCTAACTGAATTTCTAGTATTTCACATTGGTCTAACTGAATTTCTAGCATTTCACATTGGTCTAACTGAATTTCTAGCATTTCACATTGGTCTAACTGAATTTCTAGTAATGCACATCAATCTAACTGAATTTCTAGCATTTCACATTGGTCTAACTGAATTTCTTGTATTGCACATCAGTCTAACTGAATTTCTAGTATTGCACATTGGTCTAACTGAATTTCTAGTATTGCAGATTGGTCTAACTGAATTTCTAGTATTGCACATTGGTCTAACTAAATTTCTAGCATTGCACATCAGTCTAACTGAATTTCTAGTATTGCACATTGGTCTAACTGAATTTCTAGTATTGCACATTGGTCTAACTGAATTTCTAGTATTGCACATTGGTCTAACTGAATTTCTAGTATTTCACATTGCTCTAACTGAATTTCTAGTATTGCACATTGGTCTAACTGAATTTCTAGCATTGCACATCAGTCTAACTGAATTTCTAGTACTGCACATCAGTCTAACTGAATTTCTAGTATTTCACACCAGTCTAACTGAATTTCTAGTATTGCACATTGGTCTAACTGAATTTCTAGTATTTCACATTGCTCTAACTGAATTTCTAGTATTGCACATTGGTCTAACTGAATTTCTAGTATTTCACATTGCTCTAACTGAATTTCTAGTATTGCACATTGGTCTAACTGAATTTCTAGTATTGCACATCAGTCTAACTGAATTTCTAGTATTGCACATCAGTCTAACTGAATTTCTAGCATTGCACATTGGTCTAACTGAATTTTTAGTATTTCACATTGCTCTAACTGAATTTCTAACATCGGTATAACTGAATTTCTAGTATTGCACATTGGTCTAACTAAATTTCTAGCATTGGTCATTGGTCTAACTGAATTTCTAGTACATCAGTCTATTTGAATTTCTAGTATTGCACATCAGTCTAGCTGAATTTCTAGCATTGCACATTGGTCTAACTGAATTTCTAGCATTGCACATCAGTCTAACTGAATTTCTAGTATTGCACATCGGTCTAACTGAATTTCTAGCATTGCACATTGGTCTTACTGAATTTCTAGCATTGCACATTGGTCTAACTGAATTTCTAGCATTGCACATTGGTCTTACTGAATTTCTAGCATTGCACATCAGTCTAAATGAATTTCTAGTATTGCACTTTGGTCTAACTGAATTTATAGTATTTCACATTGCTGCTCTAACTGAATTTCTAACATCAGTGTAACTGAATTTCTAGTATTGCACATTGGTCTAACTGAATTTCTAGCATTGCTCATTGATCTAACTGAATTTTAGCATTGCACATTGGTCTAACTGAATTTCTAGTACATCAGTCTAACTGAATTTCTAGTACATCAGTCTAACTGAAGTTCTAGTATTGCACATTGGTCTAACCGAATTTCTAGTACATCAGTCTAATTTAATTTCTAGTACATCAGTCTAACTGAAGTTCTAGTATTGCACATTGGTCTAACTGAATTCCTAGTACATCAGTCTAACTTAATTTCTAGTACATCAGTCTAACTGAAGTTCTAGTATTGCACATTGGTCTAACTGAATTTCTAGTACATCAGTCTAACTGAATTTCTAGTATTCCACATTGGTCTAACGGAACTTCTAGTACATCAGTCTAACTTAATTTCTAGTACATCAGTCTAACTGAAGTTCTAGTATTGCACATTGGTCTAACTGAATTTCTAGTACATCAGTCTAACTGAATTTCTAGTATTGCACATTGGTCTAACTGAATTTCTAGCATTGCACATTGGCCTAACTGAATTTCTAGTATTGCACATTGGTCTAACTGAATTTTTAGTACATCAGTCTAACTGAATTTCTAGTATTGCACATTGGTCTAACTAAATTTCTAGCATTGCTCACTGGTCTAACTGAATTTCTAGTACATCAGTCGAACTGAATTTCTAGCATTGCACATTGGTCTAACTGAATTTCTAGTATTGCACATTGGTCTTACTGAATTTCTAGTATTGCACATTGGTCTAACTGAATTTCTAGCATTGCACAATGGTCTAGCTGAATTTCTAGTATTTCACATTGCTCTAACTGAATTTCTAGTACATCAGTCTAACTGAATTTCTAGTACATCAATCTAACTAAATTTCTAGCATTGCACATTGGTCTAACTGAATTTCTAGAATTGCACATCAGTCTAACTGAATTTCTAGCATTGCACATTGGTCTAACTGAATTTCTAGCATTGCACATCGGTCTTACTGAATTTCTAGCATTGCACATTGGTCTAACTGAATTTCTAGCATTGCACAATGGTCTAGCTGAATTTCTAGTATTTCACATTGCTCTAACTGAATTTCTAACATCGGTCTAACTGAATTTCTAGTATTGCACATCGGTCTAACTGAATTTCTAGCATTGCACATCGGTCTAACTGAATATCTAGTATTTCGCATTGGTCTGACTTAATTTCTAGCATCGGTGTAACTGAATATCTAGCATTGCACATTGGTCTAACTGAATTTCTAGTATTTCGCATTGGTCTAACTTAATTTCTAGCATCGGTCTAACTTAATTTCCAGTATTGCACATCGGTCTAACTGAATATATAGTATTGCACATTGGTCTAACTGAATATCTAGTATTGCACATTGGTCTAACTGAATATCTAGTACTGCACATTGGTCTAACTGAATTTCTAGTACTGCACATTTGTCTAACTGAATTTCTAGTATTGCACATTGGTCTAACTTAATTTCTAATATTGCACATCAGTCTAACTGAATGTCTAGTATTGCACATCGGTCTAACTGAATATCTAGAGTTGCACATCGGTCTAACTGAATATCTAGAATTACACATTGGTCTAACTGCATATCTAGAATTGCACATTGGTCTAACTTAATTTCTAATATTGCACATTGGTCTAACTGAATTTCTAGTACTGCACATTGGTCTAACTGAATTTCTAGTATTGCACATCAGTCTAACTGAATTTCTAGTATTGCACATTGGTCTAACTGAATTTCTAGTATTGCACACCAGTCTAACTGAATTTCTAGTATTTCACATCAGTCTAACTGAATTTCTAGTATTTCACATCAGTCTAACTGAATTTCTAGTATTGCACATTGGTCTCACTGAATTTCTAGTAGTGCACATCAGTCTAACTGAATTTCTAGTATTGCACATTAGTCTAACTGAATTTCTAGTATTGCACATTGGTCTAACTGAATTTCTAGTACTGCCCATTGGTCTAACTGAATTTCTAGTATTGCCTATTGGTCTAACTGAATTTCTAATATTGCACATCAGTCTAACTGAAGTTCTAGTATTTCACATCAGTCTAACTGAATTTCTAGTATTGCACATCGGTCTAACTGAATTTCTAGTACTGCATGTCGGTGGCAGTCAATGAAAAGATAAAGATAACGATCAAATGTTACTTTACTGTTAATTCCACTTTGATGTTTATTAAATAACGCAAACTATTATTTACATGAATTTCTTTAAAGTAAGTAATACTTCCTGGAAGCCTTGATAAGTGTACATGGATGTATACTGTGAAAGAATTACTGTGTTTAAATTCTGAAATAAGCGTTATTTATATAAAGAATTGGAAAACGTATAGACGTATCTTTGCGACACTTCTTGACAAATGAGAATGCACACTTGAGAAAATTCTTTTTCATTTAACATTGACGATCCATGAGAAGGAAGCGCGAGAGAAGAAAAAAAAAAAACTATAAAAACAACAAAACAAAAACAACAAAATTAAGTCTGTGGTGGATGCATTTTCAATAAGCATCCCGCTTGTGAGTCGAAATATAAGATTTGAAATCGTATTGTGCCCGAACAAAACTGACAGATGTTAATCAAGGTTACTCTTCATAATTTATTATTTCACCAGGTTTCTCTTCAGAATTTGGGAGTTCATTTAAAATGTTCGATGTTCTGAACAAGATGACATAATACCCAGTGACTTTTAAGTTTTAAAATATATTGCATCTTTTTTTACCAGGGACGGATCCATTGGGTGGGGGTGGGGGGCACACCTCCAACTAAAATTGAGCGCGAATTAATCGGAACGTTTCCGAGGCAAAGTTTTCTTTACATGCAAATGCATGAGCTTCAGGGGACTTCGCCCCTTGGGCTCCCAAGGTGGTTCCGTCTCACAAACTCCTCGCCTGCAGTTTATGCTCCCCAAGAACGATACTAAACAATATTTGTAGATCCTCCCCTATTCACATATCAAGAAACAGGCAAGGTACAGACATAACGATCTGACGGCAACGAAACAATGCAATGGAATGAATACCATTTGAGACAATCCAAAATATATAGCGAGAACAAAAATATTAACATGTAATCACTACAGGAATAACTCAGATGTAGACAAAAAGACAACGAAGTACATTAACATGAATGCAGAATACAAACGAACAAACATTCACTTGGAATCAGACTCAGTAACAGCACGATGACAAACACAAATTCCTCGGGACGCTGTTTAACTTTAAACCAGACTCGCTTCTAGAAGGAAGCACTTTTCACTTTTAATGTCTCATTTTTGTTCCTTTTTATTTATTTATTTATTTATTTATTTTTGTCCCTCCCATTTCTTTTCTCCATATTTTCTCAACTTTTTACACAATGGTTGACGCATTTTAATTGACAATTTCTCCTTTTAACTTCGTTCTTTTCTTTATCCTCGTCTTTCACCTACTCTCTCGTTATTTATCCTCCTGTTTTATATACCTTGGCTAAATGCTAATGTTTAACTAATAGACTCTCCACTTTTACTATTAAATAATTTAGTTTTTTTGTCATTAAAACTTAATATCATCCGCCATATATTCATATATATTAAAATTTTTGTATCTTAAAATGACAAGAACATTATAAGCCATTGGCTTTCGTTCTAATTCTGTACCTTCTATATTCTACCTCTTGTAATCTCCAACTACATATTTAGGAAATAAAATATGTTTAAACTAATTTTGAAAAGCTCTACATGCTAAAATAAAGTACATTTACAGCACAAATAAGATTTTCATAAGACACAAAACAGGTTTACACAATTTACTTTAAAACGAAATACCGTTGTACTCGCTTATAAGTCGACTCCAAATGCAAACTGTACAGACCCAGATCTGCCGCAGCATAACGAGCCGGCAGATCTGGTTCTATGCAGTTTGTTAGGAATAATCAGAAGAACCAAAACCGTAGAACCTGATCTGCTTGTGCATTATGTGATGTCAGATCAGGGTCCATGTTGTTTGCAGTTGTGCACAAATGAAACATAGAGCGTTACATTGGTTAGATATTCTAGTCCGGAACAGCTACCGTATATACTCGCGTATAGTGCGAAACCATCCTGCAAACTGCATAGACCCAGATCTGCCGTCGCATCATGCGCCGTCAGATCTGGGTCTATGCACTTTTTAAGGACTAATCAGTAGAACAAACAACATAGACCCTGATCTGCCGGCGCATTATGTGACGGCAGATCAGGGTCTATTTTGTTTGCATTAGGACCTAGCTTATACGCGAGTATAGACTGTACATTAATTCTGAAGACCTTATTGTTTTACAAATGCATGAATATGTACAGTTTGTATACCTGGGTGACGATAAAAAAAAAATTGTCTTCTTGCAACTATTCGAATTCTCAGAATCTCAAGACAAATCTCATACCAAATACGATAGGGTGAAGATTTAATTAGAATAAAAAATAAATGCACACGTAAGGATAAATTATTAATCAATTCATATATTTCTATTGCTCAAGTTCTTTGTCTCTTTTTGACAGCTTTGCAAAATGTGCTATTCATACAGTAGCGTCATAATTGAAAGCATTATTGACAAACCTAAGTGCTATCTTGTATTTTCCTACTCTTTGGGTAATTTATGTTCTACGGAGCTAATATTACTTAGTGCTGCAATCGACACAGGAAAAAATAGAAGTAACCCTGATAATGTACACTAGCCGAAGCCCCATCTCCTATAGGCCCACGTAAGAACTTTGGGTTTATATGGGCGTTATGGTTCACCCTTCTCTTGACATTTTAAGATGTGTGATCAAGCAATTTCTTATCAATTCATCTCTGAAAATCTAGGTCATAAGAAGTTCACGTGCTGCAAACGATGAACATAAAAAAGTTACACTTAGAATAATTGCAACTATCATCGAAATCAAAGGATCTACAAGGATTACAACATAATAAATCACCTCATCAAAAAGTACAAGTGAATCTAAAACAGAGATTTCTGACAGCTTTATAGCCAATGATGACGTAATGAGGAAATTAGGGATCTAATTGAATTCTTCACAGTTTATCTGTACCTCCTTGTAAAGCTGATATCAACATGAATTGGAGAGAGAGAGAGAGAGAGAGAGAGAGAGAGAGAGAGAGAGAGAGAGAGAGAGAGAAAGAGAGAGAGAGAGATTTGGCATTCCGTCTTTAAAAGTCAACTCCATTATTTTGGTGCTATGCAGACTCATCAGGCTCATACTATTTTGGGGGAGTCCAAATTTTCAATTTGGGTATTGTCTGGGGTGCTAGATTAATCTTTTTTTGGGGGGTGAGGTGGGGTGGGCGAAAACAATTTTGATATTTCTGGGGTAAGTCTTGTAAATTTTGTACTGCTTTAGGGTGACTTTTTACAAAATATCATATCATAGCAGTTTCAGCTAGATAAAGCAATACAATTATTATGCAAAGGCAACATGTGGTATCACCTAATAATAAACACACATCCTGCTCAATAACGCTATCATGCAGGGTTAAAGCCTACTGTCGTCTATGTATTAATGGAACCAGACACACCTCTAATTACATCAGTTCTATAATATTATCCTGGCCTAGGAAAGGACCCCTGCATCTGGTTTTGATTGATATATGCATATTAAATTCATAGTGGTTAATTTAAGATGAACATTCTCTCATTTCAATCTTGGATTTTTTTTTTAAAGTTATTTTATAATTTCTGGGTGGAGGGGGTTTGTTAGGGATGGGTAACATTTTTAGGGGGGACAAAATGGTAGAGGGATTCTAATTTTGGTTTTCTCGGGGGAGGGTAGTGGTGAAACGATACACCTGTGCCGCGTATCGATACGATTCACGATACACAGCCTACGATACGATACATTATCGATTCTCTGTTTAAAGAATAAGAAGGCAAACGACTAATAATTATTCATGACTGCTGAAGGTTAAAGTAACTTGTATAGGGTAGATATCGTTTTGCATCAATTCTTCACCTCTTGTATCGATACGTGTATCGATATGGCAAAAGTATCGATGCATCGATATATAGATGAATCGTTTCACCCCTCGGGGGAGGGGTAGAAAATTGCGGCCTCTGACGAACATACGCAGCACCAAAATATGAGAATATGAGAGTACATCCTCCTCTCCCTCTCCCATCCACCTACCCCTTCACGAGCGGCTATGAGTATGGGCAAATGTACTTTATAAAGCGGTAATTCAACGTTAACACGTAGGCAGGTATAGAAATAACGCAGGATGGACCCATGCAAACTCAAAGCAACCTGTTTTACAGGACACCTCCGTGTTAAATATACCTGTTCATAAATAATACTTATAGAAATCTCCAGTTAAAAAATGCTTAAAATTCTCCTTTATAAAGGTTTTCTGAAAAACTTGGACAGAAGTCACCTTTTTGTCACGAATGTGCGTTTTTGTATATAACAAATATTTTAGGATGTCTCAAAAATGATCACAGTCAACTTCCCCATTTCGAATACTCATTTTTGAAGTAACACCTATTCATTCACGTTTAATATGTGGAGACCTTTTTAAAACTAATATATTGAGGTCTTTTTGAATGTTTCTTAATTGTATTCATTCATACTGGTATATATTATTTTCTGTCATAACAATTGATAGGTTTTCAAATCTTAATCCAATGATATCATTATATTTAGATTTCAAAATACCTATTTTTTTAGAAGAAATAATAATGCATAACGGTTCGGAAGAGTAAAAAAATAGAATACTTTCCAAAATGACTTCTCCACATTGAGAATATCTGTCCCGAAAGGTCAGTTTTCTGTCCCTTGACTTGACCATACTAGACATCAGATTAAACTACTCTTAGCTTTCGTCGAAGGTAAAATGAATATAAAGAACATTGTCTGTCTTGCAGCCCAAAATGTTGCTGGGCACAGACGCAAATATACGAGAAGACCACCAGACGGACAAAAAGACGGATCGATAGATATAAAATAAAGTCCCTGATTTGGATAAATATTAATTTTCCACAATAATTTATCATCCCATGGTTGAAGAATAAATGAAAGGGATAATGCATTGGTAGAAAACCACGTTAAAAGATTGGATGAAAGCGCAAAGATGTACAAGTCATATACATGTGAAAACAAAGATATAAACTACACAATCTGGTAAATAAAAACGTAATTAGATGTCTGGAACTTCTTTGGTAAAGTATGTCTTTCATTCGTTAGATATTTATGTTATTTTAGATTCAATCGAAAATTAATCAGTCAAAAAAGATGGAAAATGACACAAAAAAGAAAGGAAAACAGGAAGAAATAAATGCAAGAAGAAATGAATAAAGGAGTAAGATAGAAATGAATAAATACTTTATAAAAGCTTTTTAGTTTTCCAATGAGTTAAGTGATTTTAAATAATATCATCACTTCCAAATAGTTGTCAGTATGTTTCCTTGGAACATACCTATTGAAAACAACAGGGGTGCGTATATGTCAGTATCTTTACTTAGAACATACCAAACGAAAACCACAGTGGTGCTTATTTTCAACGCAAGAAGAAAAATAACTATTGCCGCGAAGAAATAGAGGAAAAAATTTACTCTAAATATTGAATTTTTAAAAATTATTAAAATTATTATTATTATTATTATTATTATTATTGCTGGGATAACTTGCAATGCGTAAGTAGTACAGTGTGGTTGAAGCAACTGACAAGACAATGAAATCAACATAACTACCAGTCGCATTTGACATACAGTGTACGTGTTTTGGTCTACATTTGATTTGTTGATGCCATTATCAACACTAACAAAAATCGGATCAAAGAAGCGAAACAGAACGTAAACTAGTTCTTTTATGTATGCATGAGTGAATTGATCTTTTATACACGTTCTTATACACCAACGTGTATATGTAAGTATACATGTCTACACGGTTTATGTACATGAATATGTTTGGACGTTCGTTTGTAAATAAGAACGGTTAGATTTATATATGGATATGTATGTATACGTGTGCATATTTATGTATGTATATATGTCTATGTATGCATGTATGTACGCATGTAAAGATATATACATATACATGTATATATATATATGTACATAAGTAGATAGATAGATAGATATATAGATAGATAGATGAATAAGCTATGATTTGTTTATTCTCTATACTAATGAGTTTACGATTTCATTCAAATAGACGAAATGTGTTTAATCAGTCTGGTGGATTGTCCTATTTTTGGTTATTATTCCTATCTGCACAACTCAAGACTATTTTACCTAAATAATAGAAACATACAATTTTTATAAGGTAAGTTTTGCCAATATGGGCTTTAAAGGTGACATATATCATAGCTGGTGTTACAATATATAACACATTATATATTGTTTCCAGTTTAAGTACATTGTGCAGATATTTTTTTTTCCACACATTCACTTATATTCAGTTTTCTTCGCTTTTGAAACCTTCCCTCGTCTCCTTGCAGATGTTGGAACTACACAATCAATATATGATCCCTGTTTTCACATTGTTTCAACGTATCGGCGATTATATTATCAAATCAATTTCTTTGTTTTGTCATTAAAAACCCCAACAGTGGGCGCTTGAGAAAATGAGGAAGAAGCTACCGAAAACAAAAAGGGCTCAAGGGTTCAATCGAGAGAGAGAGAGAGAGAGATAGAGACTATTAACTTTAATTTCAAAATTGTTTAGGCATTACATGCAGAATGTTGACGTCATGAAAATTTAGTGATATACGGGTAATTAAATGATATATTTAGTACACGTGCCTAAAAAGCAGATCAGATAATTTACTTAAGCATGTATAAATTGATGAAGACAATACTTAGGGCATATGAGGAATTCCAGAATCTACATTACAAGTGTGTTATTTGTGGGAGTAACATTATTATTATTATTATTATTATTATTATTAGGAATGTATACATACATGTAAGCATACGTTCCTGTTTTAATTAATTAATTAATTAATTAATTAAATAGTTTCTTGATTATCTTCCCTCCACCGAGAGTAATCTCGTTGGTTGCAAGATATCTACTCTAGATTGGTCATACACTTCTTTCACGAGACAGGGTAGAGAACAGAGATGGACAATTAAGAACTAGACTATATCAAAACATAATTTTTTAAAATAATTATTATCTATGTTATTACAAAAGAACAAGATCGTGTGTAATAATTCAAGTTGGTGTAACATAAATATAAATACCTTTGGATTATACATAGATTTAGTATCGCTGTTATTTCACTTGACTTATACTGACATATTCCTGTCAATGTTCGCCTAAGGTAATAGACGTCATAATTAATTTGTTATGTGCTTTGCTTTGACAATTATACGGAGTAGTGTTATCTCCGCACTACCACAGTTTGTACGCGAGGAATTCCCAGATGGAATTGGATATTCTACTTTCGTATCAAGTTCATTTGTAATCTGTCTAAAGACAACTCCTTTTTACTAATTCTCACTTTATCATTGCTAAAACAAAAAACGGTTCCTTGGAAAGTGAGAGTTCGACTATTAATATTTCGTTCGAAACAATGTTTTAAAAATGGGGAACGCAACTAAGTTGCTTTCTTTGAAATAGATAAGTGGCGCCACCAGAAAAGCAGGTCCAAAACATACAGAAAAGGAATATCTTGTGTTTGTTAAAATTTGTATTGTCTTTACTGATACAATCAATTTTCTTGTTATGTACTTGGAAATATAGTAAAAAGAAGCTTACAAACTTAAACTTACAGAGGAATTTTGAAATGAAAAAAAAGTCAACCTAAAATCACCCATTTTTTACACATGATGGTTTTAAATTTTTACATCAGTGAAATACCATCACAAACTATAAAAAACCCAGCAAAAACACGCTTATGGGATTGTGATTACTTTCTTCCTCGTCTTGAAAATTAAAAAGAACATTGCACTTATTACAATGCAGTATTTTTGTAAAAATCTTAAAGATATCGGCTTATTTACATGTAATTTTGGGGAAGAAATAGCCTTTTTCTTTCATACTGTTTATGATTAGCAAATAACAACTAACTACTAACTCAATATACGAATTCGATAAAAAAAAAATGAGAGAAAGTATCATACAGATGTTGGTGTTACAAGTGTTTTCATCACCTATAATTCTTGTTTTCCCTATTTACAAGTGTTTTCGTCACCTATAGTTATTGTTTTCTTTACTTTTTAATTTTATTGTTATAACCACTTCGTTATATAGTCAACGGCATTATTTACATTCCACATGTTGAAACATACCGAAAATCAGTCATTATGAAAGTTATAGTATTTATGTATGTGGGTATTCATTTATTTCTTTGTGCAGTAAAATTATTCTTGCCATATCGCAAAAAATATTGTAAACTAAAAAAAAATTTGGATCGACAAAATAGTTTATGTCTTTTATGCCTTCAGTTCATTAAAAAATGTGACATTGACGGGTGTACAGAGCAGAATTTTGTTGATGACTCGTCTAATTAATGTAAATATTTGTTTAATTCATTACTTATTTAACTGGATCTTTAGTGTATTTATTTATATATTCACTGAAGTACATACGTGCGTGATATTTAACACTTTAAAAAAAAAATTAACAGAATTAGTCAACAAAACAATACGTAAACGAAAATTATCTCTTGTTCTAGCTGATAGAATTGATAACGCCAATCTTTAGTGAAAAAAAAATGGTAGACAATTTGATGAAATTAGTTAAGAAAAAAAAAATGTAGATACCAACAACTGATGAAAAGGAAAATCATCCATGCAGTACTATCTAAGGTTGAAAAAACGAACTAATCAGACAAAATCATACGGAAAAAGGCCTGAAAGTATTCCAACAATTAAACTTTAGAGTATCCAATTCACCAAATGTTTCACAGTGATGCACCGGTAACTTAAATACTTGTTATAATAAATTACATTTACAATACATATGTAAAAATACAGTTTCTATAGTAAAGTGTGCTGTGCGATATCAGTACTGTAGTGGCTGGATATCGCGTGATACAAATACGGCCGTGCCTTTTAAAATGTAACAGAAAGGTTTGCGCAAAAGACCGGATATGTCTGTGGCCCCACCTAAGCTGAAGATAGCTGAGTATACAATATTAATCTTTATTTACTAATGGTTACTATGCAACCAGTAGTAAACATAGCCTAATATGGAATGTAATATGTATGAGCTGTGACGCGGAATCGAAAGTTAATAAACTTTAGTATTAGGTGAAAGATACAGAATGTCAATAGAAATTTGTAAGCCGACCTCGGTAGCTGAATAATAAAGGCAATTTGGGGAAATATTTACTCTGGATTATTACGATAGCTGTCTTGAAGTGAATATGGATGTTCAGGCTACAGTGGAAACTCGGTCTTATTATAAGAGAGCTACAGAATGATACAATTCTTTTTTAAATCGGTATTGAAATTGCGTGAAGCTCATGAATAATTCTTGACACATATTCGAGATCTTTGCTTCTTAATGAGAATTCACAATGTGAAAAATAGCCCTACGAACTACTGATGACATAATCGTTGCTCTCTCTCTCTCTCTCTCTCTCTCTCTCTCTCTCTCTCTCTCTCTCTCTCTCACACACACACACACACATACACACACACACACACATTTACCACGATATTTACAACCGTCTGCGATCAGGATAACTTGTAGATGATATCTACTAAGATTCCTATTCACAATTCAAGATTATTTATGGGCTTCCATTGAAAACACGTTAACACAAACCTTTTGGGTTTCCATTGAAAACACAATAACACTAACCTTTTGATTTATTACAAAGGATATTGATGGACAGGAAAAAAATCACACGATACGAGAGAAACAGAGAGAGAGAGAGCAGTATACTCAAACACATATGAGAGTTATAATTCGATCCAAACAGGATTAGAACCTGTTATATATATATATATATATATATATATATATATATATATATATATATATATATATATATATATATATATATGTACTGTATATGTAGTACATACAAAAGCATTAACGTCGTGTATACAACCTAAAGTGAAATATCACATTAAATAATTAAGTACATACATTCAATGAAAAGAGAAACACAAAGAAAAACAAAGGTCCAAAAGTAATATGTAATACAAGCTAAACATTTAATGTAACAACAAGGGATAATAAAATAACGATTCAAAAATATCAGATTTCTATCGCATACATTGCACATTTTCGAACATAAGATTAGCCTTATATATATATATATAGTTTAAACATATTTTATTGCCATAAATGTTAACAAATGGGGTCGGTCTACAAGCAAGTTCTCACAACTTAGAATAAGCTTTTCCCCTACAATCGATAAGAAATGTACATGGATAGCGGCAGTAAATTTATATGATTTCATACAATTATATGTAAACATACATGACAAACATGATTCAGGCACACTAGATATGAGAGAGAGAGAGAGAGAGAGAGAGATATGAATACATTGATGAAATAATGACGAATTAATGATCGTGGCAGAAGTTGAACAAGAGTACATACATCAAAATGAATTCAGTAGATAACAATTAGGAAAATCATGCCTTTCTTAATTAAAATTAGCAGTAATTAATTGAGTAGAGAAATCAAATTGTGAATACTCACTAATTATGTAAATTGTTTCGTGTCTTTAATATATGTTTGGAAGAAGTCAAATAAGCGATTATTAAAGTTTGCTGTAAAATCAGATGATCCGTATAACAAATTATTTGTAGTCGCTGGTACCTAGAGATGAGTTATATTCTGAACCAGTTACCTACGCTGTTCAATATAGTATTTGCAAATACATATGTAATGGTATGCATTTTCTATATCATCACCATAAGCACATAATGGATTATCTCTCAGATGATTATAATATAAATCATTATGTAAATCACTAGTTATTTATAATTCTAGTATGCAGAGTAGATCATTTCTGTTACCATCGAAAAAATGGGAAGGTACTTGTGTTGTCTAAGTCTCTATTTTACTTCTGGATATAGAATAGTTATATATATATATATATATATATATATATATATATATATATATATATATATATATATATATATACATATGGGTAGACTTGAGCAAAAGCTCCTCATTGAGGTACCCCGTAGAGCTCTAAGCCGGTGCAGATTCGTTCGGGACACAGATTCAAAATGGATCGAAACGGGCGACAATTTCAACAATTTAAAATATTTTTGAATTCGCAGTTGAATTCCAATCTACGATTAAATTTACGTTGGAGTCTTCAAACAGGTTCAACATCTTTTAGCATACTCAATCTACCCTCCTGGAGGGGAACAGAGAAACTGATCTGTATTGCAAACCAACTGACTCTCACCAGTATCTGCTCCCGATCAGCTGTCACCCGAAGCACGTAATAAAATACTGTCCTTACGGCCTGTGCGTTCGTACCAAACGCAAATACTCTAATCCGGTTACCTTTGAAAAGAGAATTGAAGAGTTCCTTTGAAGGAGAGGATACAGAAGGAAATACATTGACGAGGCTATAAACAAAACTAGACTCCTCAATGGAAGAGCCCTCATGAACTATAAAACAAAAGAAAACTAAAAAGCGTATCCCCTGGTTATTTTCAACCCCATGCCACCAACTTACAACAGATCATTCGGAAGCATTGTCACCAAATCAAATCTTCCGAAATTCTGAAGGGCATATTTCAAGAAATTCCTATGGTTGCTTACCGTAAATCTACAAATCTGAAGGACCATTTGGTACGTGCCAAGGTAACTTCAAACAAGACCACAGATTCAGGCACATACGGCTGCAAAGACAAGCGCCACCTAATCTACAAACATATACCCGAGACCAAATCGTTCCGAAGTTAGACTATAGGAGTTAGCTTTACAATCAATCAGAAATTAGAATGTCGAACCAAAAATGTAATCTACCTCCTGACATGCAAAATCTGTGCCACTCAATATTTTGCGAAACGGTTGATTTCAGAAGACGAACGAATAACCCACAAGAGCCGCATTCGCTACAAAATCAACTCGAAACTCGTTAACCACTACAACTCAAATGGCCATTTGGGAGAGTTCCTGGAGATATTACTGATGGAGTCTAACTGGGGGTGGATCAATACAGAACGCACACGCAAGGAACGATACTGGATAGTGCAACTGAAAGCTCAGGCAGAATTTGGCCTAAATGAAGTAATCTAACCTTCCCAATGCAATCTTATTAAAAATGAAGGTCAGGCATCAGTTATCACTCGTACTAATTTCTTGTGATAATATTTACCCAAGTAAATAGAATTAATATTAATATTATTATTATTATATCTCTTGTTCGGTATCCCGCTACTACATTATCATGACATATTTCCTTTACTACCTCCACGTATAACTTCACTGGGATATAGTACCTTCAGTACATATTGTAGTATCTAGTCTAAGATGGCGTTGATTTTCGCCACGGATGGTCTCCGTCCTTTATCCCCAGCCTGGATAAAGGTCAAAATAATTTGGTTTTCTGTACAATAAACATGATAACCCATCTTTGAGTTTACTTATAAGACTATGTTAATCTGACAGAAACACAAAATAGATATTTAGTTTACTCTTTTTAAGACTGGTTTTCAATTACTTATTCTTTCTTTTTGTATTTATTTAACTCTTGTTTGAAGATTCACCCTGTCATTCAAACATGTAACAGTCCAGGTTTTCGCTTGGCTTTTATGTTTAGTGTTCGTTTTGTGAATATAAGTTTTGTTTCTTCTCAAACTGAAGAGCTTGATTAGCTTGAAACGTTGAGAAACTGAGAAACTGTCTTGTAATTGCGCCGTAATATACACACATACGTACATACATACATGCATACATACATACATAGAGGGCTCAGGAAATATTTCCCAGACACTCGTCCCTGTCCTCGTTTTACTCAACACAATACACTTCTCCACTACACTGTTTACGCTTTAACTAAAGAGCCATAGGTACTTGATGCACGCTTGATACTAAAATTTTCACAACCCTGAAAATAAAATGTTCTAATACATGGCTCCTTAGATAAACGTATAACATGAAACAAGGGTTATAACTCGAGAAATTACAGTTGCACACATAAACCTTGATTTCTTACTGGTTTTCGCGTTTATAGTTAAACATTTCAATAATCTAGGTGTCATAACTGAGCTTCTGCCTCGTTAAAGGTAGAAAATGGATTCAGATTTATTCTCAACGTGCATATCTGCATCTACTCGGCCCAGGGACGAGTGCGTAGTAAAGTTTTACTCGACCTAGCCAAGTTTTATCCTGTCAGGACGAGTAGTTTTCCTGAGCCCTGATATATATATATATATATATATATATATATATATATATATATATATATATATATATATATATATATATATATATATATAACATATTTCATAATTGGTAAAAGGGCAAAATACGATGGGTACATATTGACCATTAATATTTGCACCAAGTTCGAGTTCGGTTCAGCCTCTTGAATGCATTTATAAATGCACTGTGTTCATATATATGCTAGAATAAAATTCATGTGGTATATATGGACACCTCCTCCATTTCACTTACCTTAGATGGATTTGGAAACTATCCTGAGCTCAGTTGCAGCAAAATGAAAAATGCCTTAACATTTGCTACAAAGTTATAAGGGTTCTCGTACATAGCTCTCATACCTGAAAGGATAAAATACCAGACTCATTTTAATCACGAAGCACAGAAGAGTATAAAAGCTGATTCAACGGTCAAACGCACTCTAATTTGTGTTTACATTTTACTTTTGTTCTTTGCTAACCTATATCGCATGGTGATGTAGTTGTTTTTCTCGTAGATTTGTCAATTGTTTCCTCCACTTTTTTCTATCATTTTTTTGGAGATTTTTTTATATACCCATAATGAAAATACTTCCCATCTCATAACTTGTGTAAGAAGTGTTTGTTTTGACTTCGTAAGTGTCATTTTACCGCAGAGGAAGAACTTGCATAGCTCGAACTATGCAACATATGTAATACAACAGTTGCATACCTTGGTGTGATTTTGATTGTGAGTTAAAGAAAAGAGATTCTCGATCGAAAATGAAGGTGTATCAAAAATCAAAACTGGAAAATAATCGACGGTATATGGTAAAAACTCGTTCTGAATTTAGAACGGCCTCCATCAAGTATAGATTACATTACGCCAAGCTGAGATCAAAGACAATATGTGAATCATGGTATAAAATGCAGAGGAATATTAGAAATTGTCTAAGTATGCATCATATTCTCAGACACCAAACATGGTCAATATTTTTAATTTATTAATCATATTTCAGATCCTATTAATACTTCATATTATTGAAATCAACGAACGTTGTGTGAAGGAAGAATTTCAAGTAATGTTTGATGAATTTAATAATGAAATATTGCAAGATGAAATTATTAAGACAATTTATAATTTTAAAAGTGCGAAAAGTGGTTGTCCGGATAAGATTCTAAATTACTTTTTCATGCATAGTGCTTATATATTGGTTCCATTTGTTCATAATCTATTTAATACAATATTTAACACATGGCATTTTTCCAAAAGTTTGGTCTCTTGGTTATATTTTTCCAGTACATAAGAAAAGCTCTATCAATAAATATAAAAACTATAGAGGTATTACCTTACTGAGTTCTGTTGGAAAAAACTCTTAAATAGCATGTTAAATTTGAGGTTGATGAATTGAGCAAAAGAATACTGTATATATCGAAGCGCAGCCAGGATTTACAAAAAACACGGGGACAAAAAATTATATATTTATTTTACGTGATTTAATTACTCATATGGTAAGCATTAGTAATATATTGTATGGTGTATTTATTCATTTCACAAAGGCTTTTGACAATGTAGTGAGATATAATCTATGATTTAAGTTCAGCAAGGTATTCATGGCTAAATTATGCATATTATTCAAGCAATGCATACAAGATTTAGATCGGAGACAATTGGGTAAAATGGCTTTTCCAGGGACACACCAAGGTTAACCCATGCGGATTCGTTGATGGGATTCGAAGCCGCACCCTTTCAGTCTCGAGTCAGGCACGCATACCAATGAACCACAGCGGCTCCGATCTGGAGATGACTGTTACCTTCATTGTATAGAGAGAGAGAGAGAGAGAGAGAGAGAGAGAGAGAGAGAGAGAGAGAGAGAGAGAGAGAGAGAGAGAGAGATAGAGAGAGAGAGAGAGAAAGGATACAATTGTTTTCATTAATATATGAAGATGATAGTGTAATGTTTTCGGAAACTGCGAGTGGTTTTCAAAAAGGATTTGACGCTTTAAATAAAATTGTATTGCGACGGATGGAAATTATCTGTAAATACTTCAAAAAAATACATTTAGGAACGATGGCAGAATATCTCGAATTTGCATGTTTTTCTTTGATGGTAAAGAGTTTGGGATTGCTGACAAATTTTCATACTTTGGAATTGTTTGCTCGTGTATTCCAGTTAATTTACATAAGCATCGTGCAAAATGTGGTACCAACATGCATTTCAGCACGAAAAAGGTCAACAGGACCTAAGTGATTTCAGTCACAGACCCAAGCTGATTGCACTTCCGTTTTGCTGTATGAGGTTAAAATCTATTATGGCCGTCCCTAGCGTAATACGTTCTGTAAAACTGTCCAAAAATGCTTCCTTCAGAATTGGTAATGAAAATAGTTTCAAATGATAAAATTGAATGTGCATGAATGTAATAAAGCCATTAGGAGTTTCTTTATGTGAAGTTCTATCTTATATTCGATTGTGCAAGGACACTTAGGTCATTTTCCGATGACTTCAGCGAAAATTCAGAACAAAAGTGGCCCCAACCTTACCATATGCAATTCTCTCTCTCTCTCTCTCTCTCTCTCTCTCTCTCTCTCTCTCTCTCTCTCTCTCTCTCTCTCTCTGGCATTTGAATCTAAAGAACATTGCTTTAAGATCAATATCTCGCTGGTTTCGGATATGGAATCATGTGAACAGGTTTTCGGGTATAGTTTCATCAAATGTTCATATCTGAAGATTTTTAAGCCCGACGTTTGATCTACCTATCCTCATGTCATGATTCATTGCTTTGTTTTGTGAGTTCATCTATAAATCAGGAACATATATATAGTCTCTGGAACATTGTCCATCACAATCACATAGATTTGTGGATTGCAGCGATGTTCTGAGACGTGCAGATCTTGGCACACCGCATTCTGCAACCTTAATGAATAAGTTCATATCAGTGTCTGGAAGTCTCCGAGAGCGTTGCCTGAAGGTATTCAAAGTAACAATCCTCAGTTATATATGGCAGGCAGATGAGACACTTGCCACACACGTTACCTACCTGTAAGGCAGCTTTCTTTGTGTGCTTTCTAAGTATCGGTTAAAAGGGTGCTTCTCTCTAAGCTATGTGCTAGAGGGATGTTTTCTATCTGTCGAAGTTTCTTGGTAAACAACATGTGAGGACGATGATTAGCCCCATCCAAAGAACTGGTCTTGTCATAAGTCAGACTGGTGTACATCACTAACATCGATTGAAAAACCTTCACTAATTTCTTATGCGAACATGGAGAAGGGAAGACAGGTATTGATAACCTCCAGATAGACCTTTGAAACTTCATATGGTATTTTCTGCCTGGTTAACACTGCGTGGTCTCACAGCTTTCTTGACAAACTATGATATTCACCCTTCTCTAGGTTTTCCATACTCAAATATCGGCGGTGGATATGTGTGATTTTCATTACTGAACACAATTACAATAGTCCCCTTGTCGAGTCTGGCAAGCAATAAACACACGCGAAATAGCTGACAGTCCTTTGTCAGAGCAGCAACTGTCAGTCGCCCCTTGGTAGTGGTGGCAGCAGCCCGTTCCCTGAAAAATCGAAGGTTATTTCTTTCAATAACACAATAAAGACATGATGGACCTCTGATTAGTCTCTCTTGGATATACACTGTATCTTCTTTTCTGTGCTTTGCAGGTAATCTAACATATTTGGTCGAATTTTCATCCATTATGCGTTTGCTCGCCATGGATGCCAGTATATCCGCTTCTTAAACCGGGTTTACTTCATCCTCAAAAGCTTAAATTCTTTTTGACATGTGCATAAAAGGCTTTTCAAATGTCTTCGTATTTTCTTGGTGTGTGCGTGTGTGTGTGTGTGTGTGAGATTACTGAAGGCGATGCCAGCCTCCTCCTCAAGCTCACTTAACATTATTCTAATTTCAGGCCCGGCAACCATCCATTTCAAAAGTTCACTACGGTTGTGCAATAAGCAAACAGTACCTATATCAGACATATCAGACATAAGTGCTTTGTTGTATTGTTTGTTGACCTGATTCATAAGAAAGGTGAGAAAATAGTCGATCCATCGTCTAAGTCACAATCTTGCCTTTAATGAACTCTTCGTGCACTCTCGGATGTCTTACAGTCAATTCTCTCAAGGTATGTGCAAATACTGATGGCTACTTTTCATAGTCACGTGATCAAGTGCAAATATCCATGGGCAAATCTGTGTAAAGCGTCTCTAAGTATATGTCAAAATTTCCCACTGATAATTTTAACAACCCTTAGGTGTAGTGTCTGGAAAACCAGTGTTTGATGCCAGTACAGGACCTGGAGTGATTCATTTGATCGCATCTGACCCCATTCACAAAGTTGCAAAATATTGTTACCATTGATATAAAAATAGGCATTCAAAGCCCTCATTAGGTGTATGAATAATGGAGCCGCAGATACCTGATGGCTATAGCGTGTTCGTTTCACACGGAAACCAATGAGTAGCGACTCGGCTTTACCGTGGGTAGTAACATCAGTCTTGGTTAGGATTTCTACTAATTTGTTGCTTACTAACAGTCACATACTAAGCTCATCATAACCGTCTCAATACGCAGATGGTCCATTGTAACAAGTAATTTGCCCTACCTATTCTCCAAAGGGAGCAGTCACTATAACTGTTTGGCTATATTATACACAGATTGACCGCATGCTATGTTACATGGCTGCTTATGATTCAACCCAGCAATAATTGTCTTGATTATATTTAAAGTGTGGCGAACAGTGGCAGATGACTACAAAAATATGAAGTTTAGCAGAGGTAAGCTTCGCTTTTCTTTCGATGTGCTGATGCTGAGCATAAAACGATGACCTTGAAACTCTGCGATGTCACTAGTGTTATCATTCAAAGCACTATGTTTCAAGTTAAGAGCTGCATACGATTCTGCATAAAGTTGGACTTTTGAAGCATAGTCTGAACTGTTTATCGTGGGAATAGGTACTCCACCATTTTGACTTAATGTTGGTGGAAGACTAGTGGTTGACTTTGGAAGGACATGATCTGAATTGACCGATAGAACTCTTTAAAAAAGATCCTCTTGTGATCGTGCATTCATTTTATGTTTAATGGGAATTTTGCCGGTGAAACGAAAGGAATCCTCAGAAGTGGTGGAGGAAGGATTGTAACCAATGTTGTCGACAGCAGCTGTTGTGATTGTCCCATATTTGAAACCTAAAGAGCAAACCAAGTTGTCCTTTGAATACTTAACACATAGAGTATCAGCAATTGCTGGAAGCTCTTGCACTAGATTTTACATGGGAACCTATCAACGATGCCTCTTTTACAAGTCTCCGCATGTAACAATATCTCTAATTACAAAAACAAGAGAGTTTCGTGGTCATTTTGTCGATGGATCTTATTGATAGACTATTTTCATTGACAATTAATGCTAATAAAATGAATGAGTTGTACTATAGACAAAGCAGGAGCTGTTTTGATTGGACAATATTGGCTTTTCAGTTACAATCATACTTTATCTTGAATAATATATTGCTATAAATTATGAATATTGTATATAGTAAATAATGAGAGTGGTTACAGTTTTTTTTAATCCTATATAATGATTTTTGTCGTAGATATATTTCTTGTTTAGGTTTTTATGAGGTTTGGATTTTCCAAGGTGGAGGTGAAAAAAATAAATTCTTATCTAGTGCAACACAAAGGTTGTCTGACAATTTTGATTATAATTGAAACGCTGATCAGGCTTGTTCAGCACGAGTTATTTTCAATTAAAAATATTTGCCCATTTTTGCTATCAAACATATTGAGGAGATATAACTATCAATATATATAGAACAGTATTGACCAAACTAAGAATATCGTCACATAGATTTGAAATTGATGGTATGTGTACTAAACAAAGTAAGACACCAAGAGAAAATAGAAAACAAAGTAAGACACCAGGACAAAAAAGAAAACGTAAACATTGTTTAATATTAGAAGACAAATATAATTTTCTTTTTCAATGTCTTTTGTATTACGAACTCAGAAATTTTTTTTTTTTAATTACTGATATTACTACTGGAGAAGTCCAAATAGGTTTTTTGTGCGGATTTAAGATCTAGTGTATCTAAAGTGAGGAAGATAAGTATTTTTATCTATAAGCTATCTTGATTGGATTTAAGATCTAGTGTATATATAGTGGGGAAGATAAGTATTTTTATCTATAAGCTTTCTTGATTGGATTTAAGATCTAGTGTATATATAGTGGGGAAGATAAGTATTTTTATCTATAAGCTATCTTGATTGAAAATGCTCTTTAATCCCATTATATGTTTGAAATCATGATAAATAATCATAAATAATGTGTACAATTCATCAGTAAATAATTAATTGATGCATAATCAAAAGTTGTATGAGTGATAACTTGTCCATTTTCACCTCATGTAATCGCTCTAATATTTTTTATTCCACAATTAAATGAATAATGTTTCTTCTGTCCTTTTCTTTTGTGATGAAAGTATTTGTTGGCAAATGTATTTGATAAAATACTGAATTTCTGCTAATATTGTTATAGTACATGTGTATGCCGTATGCCAGCCATTAAAGTTGTAATGTATTTATTATATGTTTGCTCAAGGGCTATTTGGTTTATATATATATATATATATATATATATATATATATATATATATATATATATATATATATATATATATATATATACATATATATATATATATATATATATATATATATATATATATATATATCAGCACAGTTTTAAGAATGGCATAGAGGCTACTACAAATATCTTTGTAGATAAATCTGAATGGTCATTTACTAATATATTGTAAATATTGACTGTCAATTCTACTGAGGAAGTGCTGTTTCATGCGCAAAAAAGGAAACAATTGAAAGTATCGCTGATTTTACTTACAAGCTAGAGTATGGCAGGCAAATATGTATTTTATAAGAACAGACGATATAATCAATGAATTTTAAGACGAAAAAGTTAGAGAATCGGTAGTGCCGGGGACAGAGAATAGTGCATGCCCTTTACGATACATACTTAACCTGCCATAAAATTCCACGGCAAAAGGATTGTTCATGTTCAGAATTATCAGATCCAAAAGGATATACATCACGTAAATCTTCCCTAAAAAATTAACACTAAATTATACTAGAAGCGGCTTATTATTGTAGAATGCCAATGATTACGTAATGCGAAGATGTTACTCAGTATGGCGTATTTACAACCGCCTTCTTTGTAACTTCTTAAAAAGAAGCAAGCAACATCGATCCTGTAAATATATTCCCTACATAAAAAGTCAAGAGACTATATTGACTCTCTGATTTTAAACACCTGTAAATTGTAGTTTAATGACAAAATGGATGAAAAATACTTGTGTTGAATAGTTTTGTGGTGCGGTTTTTGCATGCAATATATCCTTTAAAAGGTGTAAAAGCACGCAAGATTGGTGCATAGAATATTCACTTTTCATTACCTAAGTAAATGCAAGGTTGTTTGGATTCTTGTTTGGATTTAATGCTGGTAAAGACAGAACCGAACAGATGAAGAGAAAAGAAGAAAGGTAGGAAGGAAGGAAGAACGAAAGAAAGAAAACGATAGATATACAGATATAAACAGACAGATTGATAAAGAGATAGATATAGACAGAGATATAGCTATCATATATATATATATATATATATATACATCATAAAAATAGAAAGATAAATAGATATATAGATAGATAAACAGAGAGACATATAAATAAATAGACCTGCAAATAGGTGATCGTGACTAGATAGACGTTAAGCGAAAGAGGGACTTTGTAAATAGGTACATGTAATAACATAGTTTACCTGCATTCATCACGCTTCTGTGGCGCACATTTGTACCTTGTTTTTGATGCATATCAATAACACATTTTAAAATTTTATATGGAAGTAATTATTCCTTTATGAAATCAGCATTTGATAAGGCATTACCAATTTCCCTAGCTAAATCTCGATAATCCGGTCTATTTTAAATTCCTCAATGAATGAATTTATTACTAAATATTCTTAATGTGTTCCTATTTTGTGATGAATGATTTTATTATTCTCTCCTTTGAGATGCGTAATCCCCATGGAGCCGACACGCAATCTGGGAAATGCAGGTGCACCAGAAACCTCAAAGTGTACGAAGGTAAGGATTATTCAAATGGCAAAGGGCTATACTTTAATAACAGACGTTACTATTTGCCAAAGGTTTATTTTTATATCCTGTTACCTATACGTTAGCCTTGTTTCAACATTTGTGTGGTAAAGTCACAAGCACACGTTTATGTCGGTAAGAAAAGGAAAACTAATGATGGCACCCATTTTCCTTTTCCCAGTAAATACAAAGTGACTAAATCACGTGGGTCGAAATCTAGCCCTCCCCCTATTCCTTGCTAGTTTTCTTATGCCGTCGTCGCGTTCAACCACTCATAACTGACATCAACATAAATGAGATATTCCAAAAAATTTACGCGAAGCATGATTTAAATTCTTTACTTATCATTTTATGGCCACTTGTAGGCAAAGTTTCTCCTTTGCTTCTGTCTAGTCTACTTGTATCCAGTATTAAGGGCATACACTTCCGATGGCACGCAGTAAATAAGGAAAGTTTGCATTCCTATTGGTTGTAAGGTTTCATATTAATTTACTCGAGTCCGAGTACACAATAACCACCAATTAGATTCGAAACTAGCCTGAATGTCCAACAAGTGTGTCTGTTATTAAGTAATACCTCACACCTTTCGTATCAAGAGCACTGGACGGCAATCCATAGCAATTGTTATAGTCTGACTGACATACGTCGATAGGTTCTTTGTAACTACTCGCGACAGTTCAATGATAGTGTAGTCCAATCTTTGAGATATGGTGTACCAAAAAGGGCCAAAACTATCGGTACCGTTGTCGGTAATTTTGACCCTTTTGGTACACCAGACGAAGGAAACCAGAGAACCCGGTAAAAATCACTGGCCTTGACGACCACTTACCCTTGCTCCTGTCGGGATGGGTGACAGACCACAGGACCGGGCGCATAGGTGCAAAATGAATATCCTGAACATTATGCAACCTTCTGGTGCCCTCAAGGCTCATGTGCCTCTCTTTGGAAAGCTACACGGTTGGTTGGTTGGTTGTTATGGGTTTAACGCCATTTTTCAGCACATGATAGGCTATACATGGCGGCCAGTATATTTGGTGGAGGAAGAACCCGAGAAAATCCCGGGAAGAACCACTGACCCACGGGAAGCTACTGGCAAGCTTTCTCACATACACATGTAGGCCGAGCCCGAGACTCCAACCCACGCGGACAGAGGTGAGATGTCAGAGATTTGTAAAGGCGAGCGCCTTAGACCACTGGGCCACCAGGGGCCCCAGAAAGCCACACGGATTCAGAAGTGTCAATAATTTAAACATGACAGTATTAATGGCATTCGATCAATCAAAGCCGCAACATTGGAATTTTTTTAAGGGGGGGTGGGGAGCTCGGTGTTCATGCTTATATCTTATTTGACGTAAACTGTGGAATTTTCTAAAGCTGAAACCTCCGAGATTTGGTGAAAACTATCTTAAGTACCACGTGAATATTAAATAATTTTAGATAATATTTATGAAATTTTAATATTGTAGCTAATAAAAATTTTAATACTTGATGAACGAAAAGACAAGAGAAAAACCAAATGTTTTCACTAACCAAAAGACAGGATCATAACTCGTGGATAGTTTCGGTATTTACCAATAAGGCATACGGGTTCTTGTTGTTTTTGTCTGCATGGATGCTTTCAAACCTTCTCGCAATGAAGATCACGCTCACAAGAGTCAACGAATCCCAGCTTTAGTTACCTACGAAAGAGAACAAATATTTATTGAAATAAACTTCTGAAGCTTTAAACATTTCAAGGCAAAGGAAACATTCATCATATGTGTGGTTTGAGTAGTAAGGAAAATGAGATATGGGTATATATCTAAAAAAAATTTAGTGAACACAAAATATAATTTGATTTTTTTACACATCATAATTCATGGCACAAAGTTGTGATAAATTCAATTGTTTTCGGAGAGGGGATACAAGAATTTCTTGAGTTAGGAACAATGTCGGTGGCACGAAATAATATGCATTTATTTAAAAGTTTTAGCGGGATAAAAGTGTGGTCAAGGCAAGTTGTGTTACAAATTAGCATACAAGAAAATAAAAACGTTGATTTGTTGATTTCAAAACATAAAAAATGATACTCTGCAATGTTTCAGAAAAGATTCAGAAATATAGACATGTGTGGTGATTAAAACATTAAGACAGCATTAGTCTTGAAAACAACATGGTTTAAACAGCGCAGTGGGAAGTATGAATACATTTTGCATTGGATGTGGGCAAATACACAGATTTGTATTCCGCTAAATATACAGTACACAGTCAAGTTTAAAACGGTCCATAGTGATTCAGTATTCGAAGTAACTGTAGCGAAGTGAACATAGGAACTAGAAAATCTGAAATAAATTTGAAATCATTAATACCTTTGAAAGAGTTGAAAAAGCGTTGCAAATTGCAGAAAATAAAAGTTCCTCTAGCAGATGGATGTCTTGTTGGTTTCTTGATAGCAACTAAAACAACTTATCAGGCGGAGAGTATTCTCTAAATGACTTTATTTCATTTTAAATGACTGACAAAGTACATTATTTAAGACATCTTTACTATGATCCTGAAAGTCTATTAGCTTACACAAATATCAATCAAATGTGGCAACAAATTAAACGTATAGAAAAGAAAATAAAATACACTGAATTGAAAGAATGGAAAACTGAACAATCTCCTTGCACATTACACAAACAAACGAGAAAATGATTTAAATAATAAAGAGTCTATGTAAGTCAATATGATTGTTGTTGGGGTTTAAGTCACTGTTAATTGATTGATCTAGTTTAACATCTTTTTCCTCTGTTTGCCTTTTGCAAAGTCTTCGACGTCTTTACAACGGTATTAAACCAAATCCACTAGAGCCTCGTAAAGATATCACAATTATGTCGTCATAATACGCTATTTACTTTATATGAAAAGCTTATGCTACAGGCATACTGTGAATATCTAATACTTTCCCATCTTCATCTCTGATGTTGATATTTAATCTATTTATGGTACCTTTTCCTACCTGCTTGTAATGACCTTTAACAGGATAAGAAACAAATTCATCGTGAAAAACATTTTTAAAAGGTAATGACTCTAAACAATTAGATTAGCTTATCATTGCACAGTCTCGGACGTTAGCATTTAAATAGTTTTTGTGTTATTGAGTTTGTCGAGGTAAATGATTACGTTCTGGGATTTCAAAAATCCACAAATTGTATTAGATTTATCAGATGCCAGTATAATTCTAGTGCCACAGAATTCTAGCAATTTATGGTTGTAGTTGTGATATACACTGTGTAATAGACACTGAGAGTAATTTGAACTTTTGAGATGTGTTTCAGGCATTCAACATCTGTGATTTCTTCCTTGTCACCATTGGCAGTCAATCCTTCTTTGACATTTTTCATTTACATCGCAAGATTGCAAAAACTATCCTTGTTTCATTCTTGTCATTTATGTAATGGAATATGTTCCTCTTGAGTTCACTGGAAATGTTGTAATACCTAACAACAAAATCTATTCTTGCAATGATATCAATTGATCGACATTACCTTGTGTTTCCTGCAAACTTCACCAAAGTACCTTTTGTCTTTCAATTGTTTTTGTTTTGTTTTGTTAAATTCCTCTATGTCGTGGATTTTTGTATTGTTTATTTTTTCCTGATGGAACTTCTATTTCTTTTTTGCATGTGTTGTATTCCTTGATGATAAAAATAAATTCTTCATGGTTGATTTCAGTGTCACTTCTTTCCTTTGCTTATTTTAAATTTGATATACTGTTTAACTTACTAATGACAGATATTACTATTTAATCATGTTTCACAACTTTGATGTACATTAATTTATCCTTGAGGGGTTTTGGAACAAACTATATCAATGTTGCACCAAACTCGCTAACAGCCAAAGGAAAAACTACACTGGTAGCTATTCAGGCAAGACCTAATCTATTTCTGTTATGCCCATATCACCTATAACTGTATTCAAATTATCGTAAACCCAGTTCAAAACTTTGCATGCTACGACGCTCTACATGCTTTATGTTGCACTATTGAATGCTTGATTATACCTTCGGAACAGGTTGACTCTGAGACAATTTTAACATTTTTCTTTGGGTTGCTTGTTATTATAGACATGTAGTCGTGCTTTGCGCCTATGCTAGTAGCACAATCCTTTAGACCAGAAATACTCATATACTGTGCCCGAAAAGAGAACAGTAGAAGTTGCAAAGAAGGTGCAAACATTTGCTGAGTTATAATTTTGTCAGGTTAAATTAGATTTGATTGCTGTGTACAACGGTGAGAGCAGATTTAATTGCTGTATGGTAAAGAGGGTTTATAATATTTTTTGTTTCACTTCACATTTGTCTGTAGGTAAAAACTATACTATTTATTATTAAATCATATGAAAAAGTTAAATCATTCATGGTTGCCAACTTCATTATTGACGAGGTTCTGAATAGTATTTTCTAGTTTTTCATTATGGTTTTTTTTCCACGGTAGACAGACACTAATAAAACTATCATAACAATGCTTTTCAGAGATACAAATGCATAAAAAAACAAGTACACATTATAATATGTATCAAACCTTTTTCAAATCATCTGGTATGTACGGGTTTCACCGTTCTGCACATCTCCGCCAATTTGGCTTCCACAGACGTTGACGTCTTCTCCTGTCGTACTCTGCAGAATCCTTTTTCAATTGATATGTTTGAAAGTTATAAAATTACCACTCAATGCGCTTAAAATAAACCCTATTTGAATGAAAAAAGATCCAGTGAAGTATAACATTCCGTTTAAAGTCATGCAATCATCTTTCAGTTCATTCTGTGAACGATTTAAGTTGTCAAGAAATCAGCAAATAATTATTATCACAGTGTAGATTACAGCATGTGACAATAATTTGGATATTATGGCAGCTCTAGTATTAAAGAATAATTAATATCTCTTCTTGATTTGTTTCTCGTTCATCGTTTGCAACTCTATCACGTCTTTACCTGGTATCTTCTTTTTATATGTTTTGTTTGCAATAGTTATCTTCAATTCGTGTTTGTGCTCTTCCAATTCGCGAGAAATGGGACTGTTGTTAGCTTTTGTTTTCGATAAATAAATTTTATTTATTTTTTATTTTTTTTTATTTTTTTAAGTTGATTGTATCCATTTATCTGAGAATAAAATCGTATTTTGCATGTGTGCCCGTTGTCACTCTGGGACACCTTGCCAAAAGCTTCAGACGAGGAAGATACAATATTCGCTATTTAAATAACCAACAATGGATTTTAGGTGGTGAAGGTTTTAAATGAAAAAAGTTAAAATTCTTTATATAGAGGCGATGGAGATATAGTGCAAACACAAGATCAAAAATAAGTTGTTGCCACACAAATTTTGCTCGTTGTTTTGATGAAATAACAGGTATGCAATCTACTCGAGAATAAAACGAAATTAAATTAGAAAAACTATTAAAAAGTTATTGTTACAATGTAGGCTTGGACTGTGGAAAAAATATGCAATACATATGTATATAGATAGTAATGGTTAAACATATATATCAAATCCAGAGGAAGATCCAGTTGTGGATTTGAATTGAAAATCACCAAAATTAGTATCTATCTCAATAAGTTTATTCTATTTTTATTATCAAATTAAAAGATGATGATTTTGCAAACCGACATCTAAAATATGTTTCCAGCAAAAGATATGAATTTCAGGAAAGAGTACAAAGACTTAGAGAAACTGGAGAAACGTCGTGGACACAACCCAAATACCCACTAAGATCTGTTGTTGCACAAAGGTAATCAATACAAGTCTCTAAGGATATTGAGATATAAATAATAGAATACTTGAGTCTCATTATGACCAGGCAAGAGAAGCAGAACATTTTATTGATGATTACAGTCAACTGGAGAGCTTACACCCGCAGTGAACAGAATAGTCACTATGCAAGAGGAAAGAGGAGTGAAGGATTATGTAAATATTAAAGAAGTTATCAGTTCGAAAATAGAATATATGAAATCTGGTGTTGAAATGTATGAAACGCAGTTTAAAGAGATTAAAAAAAAGACATCGGCAAAGAAACAAACCGAAGCAAAAAAGCTGTATTGCAAGTACAATTGGAAATGGTTGAAAGTAAAGAAGCGATGTTAGTTGTACATATAACACAGTTGGAGAGATATTTTAGAGAAAATATCGAACAAATAAATTATAAACGTTGCAATTAGATGAAAGGCTAAAAGAACCTTTTATAGAAAAGGGTGTGACAATTGCTGCTATAGGATGACTTTATCACTTGTTGATCTGCCTATTGCTACCACTGTCAGGTGTTGTAACTGATGGTGGTGGAGGTGCTGCTTGATCAGGACGAACATGATTAGAGGTTAGGAACCTATTTGAAAATGTAAACTACAGCAGCTCCTGCAACCATTAATATCGATATCAATGACTGTATTAATGTCATCTTGTTTGTCATAAAGAGGTGACTCTTGTTCGTAACACAATCCCTCCATATCCACTCTTTTCAGGTCTTACAGTTGTAAACGACTGGAACACCTAAATTTACTTGCCTGGCTTTAAATATTTCCTCATTAAAGTTAGGACTGTAGCAATTTAAAACAAAATTGTTTTGCAATTTGAAATTCTGTGTCACTAATTTTAAATCTAGCTGTTCCAAAATGTATCAGTGATTAGGTAACCGGATAATCCTATCCATACCTATCATCTGTTTTCCTCATTGCTTTCTTTGACTGATCCGTGATGAATGTTAATGGAACATAAATTAGCGTTGACTAGACGTCGTCCGCTTTTCTGGCTTCATTTTGAGTGAAATACATCCACATTCTAGCCTTTAGATTTCTGTTAGACCTTTCACGACGCATGCATTTTTCTCTGAGTAATTTGAAAATTATTCACTTTGTCCTTTCCAACAAATCCCTAACTTTTTGTTGTTAAACTCTTTTCGCTCATCAACATTTCTGTAAAAGCATCTTATTTTGTTCTTTTCACTCATTAAACACAAGTATATTTGGAGAAAATATATATTCCTGTTAAAATGTATTGGTATTCATCTATGCTTTTTCACATGCTTGCATGTCAGCAATGTCTGACTGCAACTGGTCATCCACGTAACTAACAAATTATTTTGTAGGGAAATAATTTTCTCGCTTGCTTTCTGTAATACCTAAGTATATTGTTCAGTTACACATTCCTTCAATTCATTGTATTTTAGTTTTCTTTTTCTCCCTTTTCATTTGTTCCCACAATTGATTGATATGTGTGTAAGCGGCTAGCATTTTAAGATCGTAGTAAAGATATCTCAAAGATTGTTCTTTAGCAGTTATTTAGAATGAAACAAAACATCTAGAAAATACTTCTTCAGTCCTTTCGAACGTTTGAATGTTTTTTATGTGGTTTTTAATTTAAATAAAGCATGTTATGGTTTATAACCATCTCCATAGCTGTCGCAAAATGTTAGCCTTTCCGGAAGTCAATGACGACGTATATTGATTTGTGTTTCCAAGAGAATCTATGACTGTGATAAAAATTGAAACATTATACTACAAAATAGAATAAATTTCAGCAGGACAGATTGGCGTATATAAGAAAATAAGATAATAAATCTTTGTTCCGGACTCATTAGTTCATAGTTATATAAACTGCATCTGTTAATTACATTATTCAAGTATCTAAAATTAGATATTGTTTGTAACAAGAAAATTTAACGATAACAACTTCAATTCTTGAGCGTTCATATCAATATAGGAATAAGTTTATTGAGAAAGCTAGGTCAACCATTTTTGTGCGTTTTAAATCAGGTATATAATACGGGTACATTAAAAACCCAAATTCAAAATCACTAGGCCAGTGCTACTTGGAGTTTTTTTTACAAACTCTTTAAAATTACAAATCCACTCAAACTACGAAGACAAAAAGCAAATGGCACGGCCATTGCATAGCACAACACTAATTTAACATTGTTGTTTACACAACATAAATAATGGCACAAAGCTTGAATTCAAACTTTTCAGAGAGGTGATATAAATAGTTCATGAGTTCATAGAGAACAAAGTTAGATTTAAAAACTACACATGGTGACTCGATATATGAAGTAAATGTTTCTGTTGCTGATGGTTGTATTGTAGGCATATTGATAACTCCAAAAGACAATATATCAAGCATAAAGTATTCTATGGATGTTTTGGTGTTGTTGTTGTTGTTGTTTTTATATATCGTTTTGACTGATGTACCAAACGTACATCTCTGCGATAATATTTCAGACATCTTTACTACGAACCTAAATGTCCGGTTGCTTACACAAGTATCAATCAATTGTGGGAAGAAATTAAGTGAGATTAAAGAAAACTTAAATACACCGAATTGAAAGAACGGTTAACTGAACAGTGTACCTACACAGTACACAGCAAGCTATCAATAGATTTTATAACAAAATAGTTTATGATAACCACATGAGTAACATGTGGCACGCATACACAGTTGACATGCACGCAGTTGAAAAAAAAATAACGATGTATATACGTTTATTTTGAGAATGATAGATATTTTCCTAATATATTCTTGGATTGAGAAAGTGAAAACGAAAAAGAGATATGACAAACAGGAAGCTTTTAAAAATCTTCTAGGAGCGAAAACCTGAAAATGTACAGTTTGATAAGGGAAAGTAATTTTACAACAAAAATGTAAAGGGTATTTTTTGAAAAAGAAAACACTGAATGCTTTTGAACCTACCGGGAAAGCAGCTCTAGTGGAAAGGTTTAACAGGACCTTAAAGACTAGAATGTGGAAGTATTTCCTTTCTTAATGATTGATTGATTGCATGCAAGAACAATCTCAATCTGACTCGCATCCATCTGTGTGCCATGATTTTGTAATCTGTGAACCATTTGGCAATCCTTTTATGGTAATTAGCAAAATGCATATCTGAGGAGTTCTGCTTCTACTAGGATATGAATCTGCATGTACCCTTATACGCACTAAGTTGCATATAAAAGGCATGATCAAGCAATCTCATATACATACTGGCTGAACATGCATTTCATTATGAAGAGACTTATATTCCAATGGAAAGTGTTCCGGTTATATCTTGTCAGCATCAGCTCGACATTAAAGCAAGCTTGTATCTGATTTCAAGTTGCGATTTATTCCACTATGACTTGTTCCAGAAAGCAAAACAGTAAAAACGGAATTATAATTTACAAAAAGCTCTGAACTTAGCTACTGGAAAACACAATAATAATAAGTTTTATTGAAGATACTTAATCCAGACTCCAAAAGAGCATTGAATCTGACCAACATTTTCGTTAAAACACGTTCACCTGCAGCAGAATAACGAAGACTTGCCTTGTTTACCAAAAAAAATCAAAAAAAAATAAATAAATAAAATCTTACAATAAAAACAACAAGAAACAAACCAAGAATAATATGGAATTCAAGTGGCACCCATCAATAACATCCATTTAGTAGATCGAATTTTATCCAGTCAAGCGACTTCTCAATACTGTTGGTGAAATGCAGTCAAAACAATAACTGGAATTGACAACAGACTAAGTGCATGAAGAGTATGTATCATTGTAGCTACTCATTTAAGTTTTTATACATACCAAATAATTTATGTGGAAAGTATTCATCCCACAAATGAAACCTGTAAACTGAATCATTCACAGACTTCTTGCAAGAATAGTAAATAATATATCCCATTCCAAACATATGACTTTCCTGTATGATCACTCTGTATATAAAGTAATCTAGTGCATACACTAACATAAATATATGTCGAAAAGTTTGATTGATGTAGTTTATTAAGTACAAAAACCTTTCCTATCTTACGTTATAATTGTGACGATATTTGTCAAGTTGGGGGGGGGGGGGGGGCACTGAATGATTCGCTAATTATTTATCATTCACTGAAAAACAAATATTGTTGATGTTTGTGAACAAAGTTTTGCTTTTTTTTGGCACTTATTGTCTATGATATTTGTGAATCCGCAAAATAAACAAAAATGAATTACTTTAACTATAGTTATTTAGATAGTACGGGACATTTTCTTCGTCTTTCTGTAGTTAACACATGATTAATACTTTTCTTTGTGTCATAATATGGCGAATACGATTTTTCAGTTCTTTATTTTGAAAAGGAGCACTTATTTGAATTTCTGATATCATAATATAAAGTCATACTTGTATATTAAATCTTGGGTCTTAGAAACTTGCTTATCTTATAAAGATATACTTAAATGTAAAGAGATAAATGTATGTATTTGATCAGGATGATATGTTATCTGGGCACTAGTAAAATAATAAGCAACGACTTCCGGTTTTATTTGGCATCTTATTTAAATTTTCAGTACATATTGCGCGTGCTTAACCAATTTATCGGTATGCTTTCAAAGAGGGTAACTATATGACCTAATCCTTCCCAGTCCTAACTTTTGCATAGCTTCTTGGCATAATAAAGGATCATCGCTTGTAAAATATTGGAGAATTTAAACTCTTTGACAAATTTATCTTTTTTGCAGAGATAAGAGTCCAAGCAATCCAAAATCACCTAGAATAGTATAGGTTAGTGAGCATTTCTTGCGCTACACTTAATTGATTATCTATCTCAAAGTAATGGTCCTTATATATAAACGTATGTGAAAATGTACCCTGTCACTAATTGTCCATACAATAATTGATGAATGAGTATTTAAAAATTCATCAAATTTGCATAGATTGAAGATCGTAGACTCCTCTTAGCACATACACAAAATTGGTATGTTAGTAAGTTAATTGATTAAATTATGGAGATCACATCAGTTTTCCGCAACAGAAAACCTACGCAGCCGGTTTACAGCAGGTCGTAAGTTGCAAATAATTTCCAAAGGTCTCGAATTCTTTCGCTGTCTTTATCATTTCTTTCGCAGAACTGTTATTGCATCATTAAAATTATTTAATATTTTTTCTTTTTCAATATTTAATAAAAGACAGAAATCGCAACCACGTCCTTTTGCGTCCAATCGCTCCCAGAGTTCATATTACTACATCATATCTAGGTAAATAGTGATATCATATTGATGACGTCATAATGTAATGAGCATGGCATTTCGAGCTGCCTTGACAGTGTTGATATTACAAAAGTGGACTCTCTTGAACAAGAGTGTCGCAAACGCCACATGATACGCCTGTCTTGCGACTTTTTCCTTACTAATGATCTTCACCTTTGAGCTAGGGGCTTGACTATTGTATTATTAAGTGTGGACCTGGTTAACGTTTCATCACAATATCTGCAGAAGTTAAAAATTGGCTTCTTAGATAAAGAAGCCGGGCGCTGGTTTACATTATCCATTGTTTGACATTCATCTTGAGGCAGATAGTATGAACTTTACCACAAGACAGATAGCGTGGATATGTTATTCAACACACCGTCCATGCGTATCATATACAACTGGCTAAAGCTTCTCCAAATTATCTAAAGTGGTTCAAAACTTATACTCCGGACAAGGATAAAAGTCACAGAATTACAGGCGTATACTTTTATACATCCGACTTAAGATGGGCGTATAAAAATATAATATGGACAGAGTCAGTCTAATTATAAATGCATGCACTCTGATGTGTCCAGATAAGACTTCTGAATAACGTGATGTTGCTCCAATTACCCAATTAAACCCGTTCTCTTCGAAGCTTTGCATGGCCACTGATGTCCCGATACAACACGTATGATGTTATATAGGTCCCAGTGTGATACGATGTGAAACGATACATATCACGATAAATATCCTCCTTTAATGCGAAGAGATTATGATGAAGCTAAATTTGCTATCACAAATTTGTATCATCTTAGGACGTGAACTCTATCCATCTGAATAAATGTATTTTCTTTTTCCTGGTCACAATTAGCCAGAGTATTACAAGATATATAAATAAAGTAGTCTGCAAAGAAAAGAACTTCCTCTACTTCCAAACGTCAACAATGATACAAAATTACATAATTTCATTTTAGTTGTTATATTTTATCCTTACTGTTGCAATATGGTGTGGCAATAATATAAATTGTTTCTCAACAAAAATATCAATATTCCTGATATTTCCGACACGTTACGGTTTATCGTTACAGGTCTTATTATCTCATAATTCAATCTCAAAAAGTGATTGGCATGCTGAGATTTATTCTGCATTCACTTAAGAGAACACCGCATTGTAGCGCCGGTAAATGTTACAAACGCTGGTCAATGTCACAAACGACTGTAAATGTCACAAACGCCGGTAAATGTCACAAACGACTGTAAATGTCACAAACGCCGGCAAATGTCACAAATGACATTTAACGAGGACATCACTTGCACAGTCGCCGGTAAATGTCACCGGTGATTCTGAAAGCTGCGTTGCCGGTAAATGGCCTAATTTGTGACATTTACTGTTGTTGTGACATTTACTATCAATCCTCATACTGCAAATGTCACAAATTGTGGCCGTTACTGTTGACCAAGTACAGTTTCAGCAGTAAATGTCATATTGTTTCAGTTAAACATTGTTTATTTGTGTAAGGGGTTTGTCATTATATCAGCTACTTTGCGGAGATAATACAATTGATTGTATCTCTTGCCTGTCCGTCTGTTTCTCTCAAATTATTTTTTAATAATAATAATTAGTATATCTATTTTTCTATCTACCTACATAAACATCCATCAATCCACCCAGCTATTTATGAATCGATCTATATATATATATATATTTGTCTATCTATCAAACTGTTTGTCTATGACTAGCAGACATTTTCCAGATTTGTAGTAAGCAAAGTGACAAGCATGCAAGTAGTTTAGTGTAGTATGTACGCTGTATCTTTGGAATGTGCACAAGTTTTCAGTACGGACGAAAGGATGGATAACGACTATTTCCTTATATCAGCTGCGAAAGGCGGCAATTTGTTTTAAACATTTGTCTTTGGCTTTCAGACTCTTTCTTCAATGTTATCTATGACATTTACGGACGTTTGTGACATTTACTATGTCTGTAGTGCACATTGCAAAAACTATAAGTGCTGTATTGCCAGTAAATGTTAGTTTCCTGTTGTGATGTTTACCGGTGTTTGTGATATTTACCGGCGTTAATGTCACCGGTGACATTATGCCACATTGTGACATATACCAGCGACTTTGCATGTGACAGTCGCTAATATTCTGTAAGTTAATGTACGGTCAGAAGTACTGTCGATGTCGTGCAGGTGAAATTGGACTCTCACAGCTTATATTGATGAAAAGCTGTTTATTTTTTAAAAAGAGAACACAAACATATTTTCAGTTGTATGGTTAAGAGTCGGTTTATTGCACCTTAACACACATTACTTTGGTCTGTAAACATTAGAGATTGACCTTCTGTTACGATACATTCACCAGATTTAACTCTGATTGCTGTATTGAGGTACATATATGATAGTTAGATGCAGAAATGCGGTTTGGCAAAATTGCCGAAGTATAATATGCTATACTCATAGGGCGCACAATTCAGCAAGGTCAAGGCCAAAATGTCAACGATCTAGATCGTTTCCGTGACGATTTCATGGCAAGTTTTCATCTGCTTTCGATTTGTTATTAAGAGAAATAAAATCAACCTTCAAATTACATAATAATAACTTTGTATACATTTCTAGAGTTTACACAATTTGATTATTTTACAGTCATGGAAGATAGACTCTTTCACTTTCAACCAAGAAGCATTAAAACAAGCTTTTCGCAACATACACGTGAGTTCTTATTGAGAACTCGTGTCTTTGATTATTGTATAAAATGAAAAAAATAGATCGACCAAAAACTACAGAAAGACATTGTTAAACAACTCACCTGTTCGTCATTCAGTCATCAACTTGCAAAAGTTAAAAATCTGTAAAATATGTGTTCCAATTTCCATATTTGAGGCTTATTATATATATCTCTCTCTCTCTCTCTCTGTATATATATATATATATATTGTCACAGGATGAAGCCGGGTTGGGACTGGATTAGTGAAGACACCGAAAGCAACTGCGTTAATAAGATGTTTATTTATAAACGCAATTTAAAGATGAACAAATCTGACACCATTATAACAAAAAGATAAGGAAAATTATAAAGTTCCTAACATGGAACTATCAACAACAAGTAACTCAACGAGAAAAATCAAAGATGGATTTAACAAATGGAATTTTAAACAAACGTGAATAGCATCCTATCACCAATCGACAAATAAGAGTATATGATTTACACCCCAATATAAACAAGGTCTCATTAAGTACCAAGGGTGACCAAAGCATGTGATTTATGCACTTATCAATAGAATACTCATTTATCCATCAATCTGTTAACTCGTCAATTTATCAATTTAACAAGCGATGTTGGAATATGAATTTATGAATCCGTTTTTCATATAACGATATTGAAATGGGGATGTATGAAATTATGAATATGTCGTTCATATAACGATATTGAAATGGGGATGTATGAAATTATGAATCTATCACACATATAGCGATATTGAAATGGGAATGAATGTAATTTTGCACAGATAGCAATATTGAGATAACAATCAAATGGAACACGCAATAAATATAACTATCGTGGCGTCCGTTTGACTACCAAGATGTATCTACGGTTTCACCCGCTCTAGTCCATGGTCAAGGAGCCACCACGCATGGTCCACCCCTCCCAGTCTGTTGAAGGATCCCTCGAGAGCCTTCACATTAACACAGACCCGTTGATCGAGAAGCCTTGGTCCCTCGCATCGAGAAAACCAGTACACTCTTCCGAAACAACGTCACCAGACACAGCGTACACGTCACACGAAACCACACAGAGTTCTGTGACTTCACACACCACCAAACCACACATATGGAACAGCTAAAAGTATAACAACTAAACCGTGTAGTACATATGACACGGTTAGTACTTTTGTATTGATATATGTTGCGCATGCGCGCACATGAATTACGCCTCGTTACACATTACATTAATCATTCAATGCATGCCGCGTATAATTAAATAATACCCGTCTGTTCAGTTACAACAAATAGCTAACTTGAACCAGCCTATAGGATTTCTAATATCATGGCGTTGTATGACCTAGGTATTGACTCTCTGTAGAATTTCGAATAAATTCTAAAACATCTAATATATGAAACAATTATGTCATATAAAACGAATAGTGATAAAGAATACAATCTTAAATTTCACATACCTCTACAGCTGAAGTTTTGCTCCCGTAAAGAGGTAAGCTTTCTGACAAGACTCATCGTAGTGTAATTTGTTTATAGAGAATTCGCTCTATATGTACTCTAGCTGTGACAGATATGCGCAGCAGCTAGGTACGTGAGTTTTCACTGCAGGCAATTTGCACGTGCAGCATGGGGTGAATCGCGCTCAGTATTTCAAAATAACTAGAGCCGAAAAAATAAACAACCCCCGAGTAACGTTCTAGTCGGAAACGAAACCCGAATACATTTTTGATCACATATACATATTGATATAAACCATACAATTCCGTGACAATACCTCCCCCCTTAAAAAAAAAGTGGAAGCACTTTTAGAAAATCACGGAATTTTGCAAAAATACAAACTGAAACGTATTATTTACATTACCAGAATATCATGGTAGGAAAAAAACTGCAAATCACACTCTGCTTAAATAATCGGCCCCTACATTTTCTGACCCTCTGATTGCTTCGATCCGGAAACGATATGGCTGCAGAGTCAATGCCCAACGCATCAATCTTGCGTTGGCAACTTTTGCCTTGTTCAAATATATGAGAGGCTGATGGTCCGTTTCAAGGACAAATTCCCTTCCGAAAAGGTACGTGTGGAATTTACCTACACCCCACACCAGTGCCAAGCACTCCTTTTCGATCACGGAGTAGTTTTGCTCCCTAGGCAGCAATTTCCTACTAGCATAAGCTATGGGTAACTTTACCCCGTCTTGCTCCTGTAGCAAAACTGCTCCTAAGCCCGTGTCGGATGCATCAGTTCTCAATATGAACGATCTATTTAATTCTGGCAACTTTAGGATCGGTGCACTGATCAATCTTGCCTTAAGGGCGTTAAAAGCTTTCTCTTGGCATAAACCCCAAGAAACTTTATTTGGCTGCCCTTTCCTAGTCAAATCCGTCAATGGACTAGCTATAGCGGCGAAATTTGGAACGAACTTCCTATAAAAACCTATCAATCCAAGAAACGATCGTATCTGTTTCTTGGTTTCTGGCCTAGGAGCGTCTTTAATCGCGTCAATTTTATCAGGGTGGGGTTTTAACTGCCCTGACCCACTTACTAGATGGCCCAAGCATTCCAAGTTAGAATATGCTATGTTACACTTGGAGGGTCTCGCTGTGAGATTTGCCTTGCATAGTCTGTCAAACAGATCGACTAATGCCCTAACATGCTCTTCCCAGGTATGTGTATATACTAGAATATCGTCGACAAAACTATCTACGTTGTTCGTGCCTTTCAACAATTTTCGCATAAGACGCACGCACGACGCACCGGCGTTAACCAAACCAAAAGGCATAACCTTAAACTGGAAAAGACCTTTAGGGGTCGCGAATGCCGTTAATACGCGAGCATTTTCAGCGATGGGCACCTGCCAATAACCTTTTGTTAGATCTAATTTAGAAATGTACTGGTGCCCTGCCAATTTTGAAAACAAGCCCTCCATGTCTGGCATCGGTTCAGCATCAAACACGGTGACTTTATTTAGTTGTCGAAAGTCTATACAAAATCGATTAGTTCCGTCTTTCTTTCTAACCAATACCACGGGGGAAGAATAGGGGGAGTTTGAGGGTTCAATCACTCCCAGGTCTAACATTTTACCTACTTCCTCATCGATTGTCTCCCGTGCGTTAAAGGGTATTGGATATCCCTTTATTCTGATTGGCTCCGAGGTATTCAAGTTTATTTCGTGCGTTATTAATCCAGTATTACCTGGTCGATCTGTAAATACGTCTGGGTACTTACTTAAAATTTCCCCGACTTGCTGACGCTGACCTTCAGGTAATTCCGGGCACACGCTGACCATATCTATTCCCTCATTTCCTACAACCATGGGGTACTCGAGGGGAATTTCTGTGTTGGGGTCACTCGGCTCGTCTTCTATGACCGCAATACATACGACGTTCAAAACGCCCTTTTCAACAGTTTTATGGCATAAATCACACGAACGACAGAATCGTGCTACGTCACTATTTACACCTGGCCAATAAAATTCTCTTAATACTTTGTCATTCGTCCTTTTCCTACTCAAGTGACCTGCACTACCGGACTCGTGCGCTACTCTGAGTATACGGGACCTGAATTTCTGGGGGACGACCAGTTGGAAATACTTTCTACCATCCAACGTGGTAAATTGCCTGTACATTAAACTTTCCCTACGTATAAATTTCAAACTTGAACCGCCCTTACAATGTTTCGCGGTACCGGATACGATCCTCTCCGCGGTCGCGCTCAAGGACGCGTCATGCCCTTGCTCACGCGTAAATTCATCGCGCGAGATATCGGTCACGGCTTCCGGAAGTTTCAACTTACGTAATGGCGTTTTCTTCGCCTGCGCCTGCGCCCTAGTTTCGGCCGTTTGTACAATTGGAAACCGGAAGTCAGACTGAGTTGGGAGTCTGGAGCCCTCGACATTTCCGATAGTTAGGTCGTATATGGGGTTTTCCATACACAGAGCTTCTACGGTTCCGGTCAGAAAAGGCGTCTCGATTTCTATTCTCGCGACGGGAACGCGATCAATCGTTTGATCTAATAACATGCACGGGGATTTTCAACCAAGCATTTGGTCATCCCTAACGAGACTCCGCTTTACTACGACGCCCGTGCACCCGGTGTCGCGTAAGACCGTGACTTCTTGACCGTTGGCGGTACCAGTAGCAGTCGGTACTCTCGCCTCGGGAAAAAGACAAGTGCCGATCGACTGAATAACATCACGACCGATCTGCGCACGCGCTGCGGATTCGTACACCGTATTCACGTTATTAGTCCCTGAATTATCACGCGGAAAATCATCGCGCTTACCGCCCCCTGACCATGCTCTGCTTTCGATAGCAACCGCGACCCTCTGGACAAACCCCTTCCTTTTCGGACAATCGGGCGTGATGTGGCCCCATTCCTTACAGGTAAAACATTGTCTATCCCTACGATTCGTACCCTTCCCAGATTGAAAGTTTCCACCTTTATGTGTACCAAGTTTCTCGGGTTCTCTGGGTCTCTGATCTTTTCCTTGATTACCTCCCTTGTTATCCCTTGAGATCACATTCTGGGTACCTCCCCGAGCTTCGGCGAAATAGTCTGCCTGAGTAGCCATATCTGAGATATTATTGAAGGACTTTTCCCTCAGGAACAAGTACAATTCCCTACCACAAGTGTTTAACAGCTGGTCCCTAAGTAGAAAATCGGTAAGACCCTCAAACGTTTTTTGGATCTTACCACATTCAACCCAACGCTGGAAATAATTCCCCGTCCTACTGGCGAACTGGGTGAATGTCTCGCCTTTCTCGGGTTTACTATATTTAAATTTTTTGCGGAACCCTTGTTCTGTCAACTCGTATCTCTTAAGGAGTGCCTCTCTTAACGCGTCATAGTTCAATGCCTCGTCCACGGGTAGACGCGAATATACATCTAGCGCTTTACCTTTAAGTAACGCGCTGAGATGGAGCGACCAATCATCTTTTTTCCACTTTTGGATGGTAGCATATCGCTCAAACCTATGTAAATAACTATCTAAGTTATCTTTGTCATCTTCGAAAGGGGGTAATTTAGGGCCTCTTAACTTTGATTCTTGTTGACCATCTTTCTTAGCCTCTAATAATTCAAATTTCCTTCTATGTTCTTTCACCATATTCCTGTCTTCTAACTCAATGGCTTCTAACTTTGCTTGTTTTTCCCTCTCTATTCTTTCCCTTTCTGCTTCCCTTTCCCACCCTATCCTTTCCTTCTCTGCTTGCTTCTCTAGTTCTATCCTCTTTTCCTCAAATAGCATTTTCTCCCTTTTAAATGCTATCTTTCTTTCCCCAGTTTGCTTCTCTAATTCTAATTTTTCCCTTTCAAATGCTATCTTTCTTTCTTCGGCTTGCTTGTCTAATTCTAACTTTTCCCTTTCTATATCTCTCTCCTTTAATCTTTGATCCCTTTCCCGAGACTGCTCCTCCTGAACGAATTTTCTAAGGGCCTCCCCCTCATACCCAAACTGTTTACCCAACTCCACTAGATCTTTGAGTGACGACATGATAAATACTGTTGATAAGATCACCAATCCTAAGTGCACTATCATATAACACATACAATTTTTAGGACTACACGAACCAACCGTATATCCCTTCTCCACATATATGCAATATGTATATATGACAAACAAATGGTAAATAAAACAAAATATGAGTGAGGTATTCACTAACCCGCCTGAATTAGTTCTTGTCAGGAAGGTCACAATCTGAAATAAATAACTGAAAAAATCGTACCGGAGTCAAGACCTATGCAAACTAACGTCCGTGCTCCCACTAATCCAATGATCCCACTTCTGACACCATTTGTCACAGGATGAAGCCGGGTTGGGACTGGATTAGTGAAGACACCGAAAGCAACTGCGTTAATAAGATGTTTATTTATAAACGCAATTTAAAGATGAACAAATCTGACACCATTATAACAAAAAGATAAGGAAAATTATAAAGTTCCTAACATGGAACTATCAACAACAAGTAACTCAACGAGAAAAATCAAAGATGGATTTAACAAATGGAATTTTAAACAAACGTGAATAGCATCCTATCACCAATCGACAAATAAGAGTATATGATTTACACCCCAATATAAACAAGGTCTCATTAAGTACCAAGGGTGACCAAAGCATGTGATTTATGCACTTATCAATAGAATACTCATTTATCCATCAATCTGTTAACTCGTCAATTTATCAATTTAACAAGCGATGTTGGAATATGAATTTATGAATCCGTCGTTCATATAACGATATTGAAATGGGGATGTATGAAATTATGAATATGTCGTTCATATAACGATATTGAAATGGGGATGTATGAAATTACGAATCTATCACACATATAGCGATATTGAAATGGGAATGAATGTAATTTTGCACAGATAGCAATATTGAGATAACAATCAAATGGAACACGCAATAAATATAACTATCGTGGCGTCCGTTTGACTACCAAGATGTATCTACGGTTCCACCCGCTCTAGTCCATGGTCAAGGAGCCACCACGCATGGTCCACCCCTCCCAGTCTGTTGAAGGGTCCCTCGAGAGCCTTCACATTAACACAGACCCGTTGATCGAGAAGCCTTGGTCCCTCGCATCGAGAAAACCAGTACACTCTTCCGAAACAACGTCACCAGACACAGCGTACACGTCACACGAAACCACACAGTTCTGTGACTTCACACACCACCAAACCACACATATGGAACAGCTAAAAGTATAACAACTAAACCGTGTAGTACATATGACACGGTTAGTACTTTTGTATTGATATATGTTGCGCATGCGCGCACATGAATTACGCCTCGTTACACATTACATTAATCATTCAATGCATGCCGCGTATAATTAAATAATACCCGTCTGTTCAGTTACAACAAATAGCTAACTTGAACCAGCCTATAGGATTTCTAATATCATGGCGTTGTATGACCTAGGTATTGACTCTCTGTAGAATTTCGAATAAATTCTAAAACATCTAATATATGAAACAATTATGTCATATAAAACGAATAGTGATAAAGAATACAATCTTAAATTTCACATACCTCTACAGCTGAAGTTTTGCTCCCGTAAAGAGGTAAGCTTTCTGACAAGACTCATCGTAGTGTAATTTGTTTATAGAGAATTCGCTCTATATGTACTCTAGCTGTGACAGATATGCGCAGCAGCTAGGTACGTGAGTTTTCACTGCAGGCAATTTGCACGTGCAGCATGGGGTGAATCGCGCTCAGTATTTCAAAATAACTAGAGCCGAAAAAATAAACAACCCCCGAGTAACGTTCTAGTCGGAAACGAAACCCGAATACATTTTTGATCACATATACATATTGATATAAACCATACAATTCCGTGACAATACCTCCCCCCTTAAAAAAAAAGTGGAAGCACTTTTAGAAAATCACGGAATTTTGCAAAAATACAAACTGAAACGTATTATTTACATTACCAGAATATCATGGTAGGAAAAAAACTGCAAATCACACTCTGCTTAAATAATCGGCCCCTACATTTTCTGACCCTCTGATTGCTTCGATCCGGAAACGATATGGCTGCAGAGTCAATGCCCAACGCATCAATCTTGCGTTGGCAACTTTTGCCTTGTTCAAATATATGAGAGGCTGATGGTCCGTTTCAAGGACAAATTCCCTTCCGAAAAGGTACGTGTGGAATTTACCTACACCCCACACCAGTGCCAAGCACTCCTTTTCGATCACGGAGTAGTTTTGCTCCCTAGGCAGCAATTTCCTACTAGCATAAGCTATGGGTAACTTTACCCCGTCTTGCTCCTGTAGCAAAACTGCTCCTAAGCCCGTGTCGGATGCATCAGTTCTCAATATGAACGATCTATTTAATTCTGGCAACTTTAGGATCGGTGCACTGATCAATCTTGCCTTAAGGGCGTTAAAAGCTTTCTCTTGGCATAAACCCCAAGAAACTTTATTTGGCTGCCCTTTCCTAGTCAAATCCGTCAATGGACTAGCTATAGCGGCGAAATTTGGAACGAACTTCCTATAAAAACCTATCAATCCAAGAAACGATCGTATCTGTTTCTTGGTTTCTGGCCTAGGAGCGTCTTTAATCGCGTCAATTTTATCAGGGTGGGGTTTTAACTGCCCTGACCCACTTACTAGATGGCCCAAGCATTCCAAGTTAGAATATGCTATGTTACACTTGGAGGGTCTCGCTGTGAGATTTGCCTTGCGTAGTCTGTCAAACAGATCGACTAATGCCCTAACATGCTCTTCCCAGGTATGTGTATATACTAGAATATCGTCGACAAAACTATCTACGTTGTTCGTGCCTTTCAACAATTTTCGCATAAGACGCACGCACGACGCACCGGCGTTAACCAAACCAAAAGGCATAACCTTAAACTGGAAAAGACCTTTAGGGGTCGCGAATGCCGTTAATACGCGAGCATTTTCAGCGATGGGCACCTGCCAATAACCTTTTGTTAGATCTAATTTAGAAATGTACTGGTGCCCTGCCAATTTTGAAAACAAGCCCTCCATGTCTGGCATCGGTTCAGCATCAAACACGGTGACTTTATTTAGTTGTCGAAAGTCTATACAAAATCGATTAGTTCCGTCTTTCTTTCTAACCAATACCACGGGGGAAGAATAGGGGGAGTTTGAGGGTTCAATCACTCTCAGGTCTAACATTTTACCTACTTCCTCATCGATTGTCTCCCGTGCGTTAAAGGGTATTGGATATCCCTTTATTCTGATTGGCTCCGAGGTATTCAAGTTTATTTCGTGCGTTATTAATCCAGTATTACCTGGTCGATCTGTAAATACGTCTGGGTACTTACTTAAAATTTCCCTGACTTGCTGACGCTGACCTTCAGGTAATTCCGGGCACACGCTGACCATATCTATTCCCTCATTTCCTACAACCATGGGGTACTCGAGGGGAATTTCTGTGTTGGGGTCACTCGGCTCGTCTTCTATGACCGCAATACATACGACGTTCAAAACGCCCTTTTCAACAGTTTTATGGCATAAATCACACGAACGACAGAATCGTGCTACGTCACTATTTACACCTGGCCAATAAAATTCTCTTAATACTTTGTCATTCGTCCTTTTCCTACTCAAGTGACCTGCACTACCGGACTCGTGCGCTACTCTGAGTATACGGGACCTGAATTTCTGGGGGACGACCAGTTGGAAATACTTTCTACCATCCAACGTGGTAAATTGCCTGTACATTAAACTTTCCCTACGTATAAATTTCAAACTTGAACCGCCCTTACAATGTTTCGCGGTACCGGATACGATCCTCTCCGCGGTCGCGCTCAAGGACGCGTCATGCCCTTGCTCACGCGTAAATTCATCGCGCGAGATATCGGTCACGGCTTCCGGAAGTTTCAACTTACGTAATGGCGTTTTCTTCGCCTGCGCCTGCGCCCTAGTTTCGGCCGTTTGTACAATTGGAAACCGGAAGTCAGACTGAGTTGGGAGTCTGGAGCCCTCGACATTTCCGATAGTTAGGTCGTATATGGGGTTTTCCATACACAGAGCTTCTACGGTTCCGGTCAGAAAAGGCGTCTCGATTTCTATTCTCGCGACGGGAACGCGATCAATCGTTTGATCTAATAACATGCACGGGGATTTTCAACCAAGCATTTGGTCATCCCTAACGAGACTCCGCTTTACTACGACGCCCGTGCACCCGGTGTCGCGTAAGACCGTGACTTCTTGACCGTTGGCGGTACCAGTAGCAGTCGGTACTCTCGCCTCGGGAAAAAGACAAGTGCCGATCGACTGAATAACATCACGACCGATCTGCGCACGCGCTGCGGATTCGTACACCGTATTCACGTTATTAGTCCCTGAATTATCACGCGGAAAATCATCGCGCTTACCGCCCCCTGACCATGCTCTGCTTTCGATAGCAACCGCGACCCTCTGGACAAACCCCTTCCTTTTCGGACAATCGGGCGTGATGTGGCCCCATTCCTTACAGGTAAAACATTGTCTATCCCTACGATTCGTACCCTTCCCAGATTGAAAGTTTCCACCTTTATGTGTACCAAGTTTCTCGGGTTCTCTGGGTCTCTGATCTTTTCCTTGATTACCTCCCTTGTTATCCCTTGAGATCACATTCTGGGTACCTCCCCGAGCTTCGGCGAAATAGTCTGCCTGAGTAGCCATATCTGAGATATTATTGAAGGACTTTTCCCTCAGGAACAAGTACAATTCCCTACCACAAGTGTTTAACAGCTGGTCCCTAAGTAGAAAATCGGTAAGACCCTCAAACGTTTTTTGGATCTTACCACATTCAACCCAACGCTGGAAATAATTCCCCGTCCTACTGGCGAACTGGGTGAATGTCTCGCCTTTCTCGGGTTTACTATATTTAAATTTTTTGCGGAACCCTTGTTCTGTCAACTCGTATCTCTTAAGGAGTGCCTCTCTTAACGCGTCATAGTTCAATGCCTCGTCCACGGGTAGACGCGAATATACATCTAGCGCTTTACCTTTAAGTAACGCGCTGAGATGGAGCGACCAATCATCTTTTTTCCACTTTTGGATGGTAGCATATCGCTCAAACCTATGTAAATAACTATCTAAGTTATCTTTGTCATCTTCGAAAGGGGGTAATTTAGGGCCTCTTAACTTTGATTCTTGTTGACCATCTTTCTTAGCCTCTAATAATTCAAATTTCCTTCTATGTTCTTTCACCATATTCCTGTCTTCTAACTCAATGGCTTCTAACTTTGCTTGTTTTTCCCTCTCTATTCTTTCCCTTTCTGCTTCCCTTTCCCACCCTATCCTTTCCTTCTCTGCTTGCTTCTCTAGTTCTATCCTCTTTTCCTCAAATAGCATTTTCTCCCTTTTAAATGCTATCTTTCTTTCCCCAGTTTGCTTCTCTAATTCTAATTTTTCCCTTTCAAATGCTATCTTTCTTTCTTCGGCTTGCTTGTCTAATTCTAACTTTTCCCTTTCTATATCTCTCTCCTTTAATCTTTGATCCCTTTCCCGAGACTGCTCCTCCTGAACGAATTTTCTAAGGGCCTCCCCCTCATACCCAAACTGTTTACCCAACTCCACTAGATCTTTGAGTGACGACATGATAAATACTGTTGATAAGATCACCAATCCTAAGTGCACTATCATATAACACATACAATTTTTAGGACTACACGAACCAACCGTATATCCCTTCTCCACATATATGCAATATGTATATATGACAAACAAATGGTAAATAAAACAAAATATGAGTGAGGTATTCACTAACCCGCCTGAATTAGTTCTTGTCAGGAAGGTCACAATCTGAAATAAATAACTGAAAAAATCGTACCGGAGTCAAGACCTATGCAAACTAACGTCCGTGCTCCCACTAATCCAATGATCCCACTTCTGACACCATTTGTCACAGGATGAAGCCGGGTTGGGACTGGATTAGTGAAGACACCGAAAGCAACTGCGTTAATAAGATGTTTATTTATAAACGCAATTTAAAGATGAACAAATCTGACACCATTATAACAAAAAGATAAGGAAAATTATAAAGTTCCTAACATGGAACTATCAACAACAAGTAACTCAACGAGAAAAATCAAAGATGGATTTAACAAATGGAATTTTAAACAAACGTGAATAGCATCCTATCACCAATCGACAAATAAGAGTATATGATTTACACCCCAATATAAACAAGGTCTCATTAAGTACCAAGGGTGACCAAAGCATGTGATTTATGCACTTATCAATAGAATACTCATTTATCCATCAATCTGTTAACTCGTCAATTTATCAATTTAACAAGCGATGTTGGAATATGAATTTATGAATCCGTCGTTCATATAACGATATTGAAATGGGGATGTATGAAATTATGAATATGTCGTTCATATAACGATATTGAAATGGGGATGTATGAAATTACGAATCTATCACACATATAGCGATATTGAAATGGGAATGAATGTAATTTTGCACAGATAGCAATATTGAGATAACAATCAAATGGAACACGCAATAAATATAACTATCGTGGCGTCCGTTTGACTACCAAGATGTATCTACGGTTCCACCCGCTCTAGTCCATGGTCAAGGAGCCACCACGCATGGTCCACCCCTCCCAGTCTGTTGAAGGGTCCCTCGAGAGCCTTCACATTAACACAGACCCGTTGATCGAGAAGCCTTGGTCCCTCGCATCGAGAAAACCAGTACACTCTTCCGAAACAACGTCACCAGACACAGCGTACACGTCACACGAAACCACACAGAGTTCTGTGACTTCACACACCACCAAACCACACATATGGAACAGCTAAAAGTATAACAACTAAACCGTGTAGTACATATGACACGGTTAGTACTTTTGTATTGATATATGTTGCGCATGCGCGCACATGAATTACGCCTCGTTACACATTACATTAATCATTCAATGCATGCCGCGTATAATTAAATAATACCCGTCTGTTCAGTTACAACAAATAGCTAACTTGAACCAGCCTATAGGATTTCTAATATCATGGCGTTGTATGACCTAGGTATTGACTCTCTGTAGAATTTCGAATAAATTCTAAAACATCTAATATATGAAACAATTATGTCATATAAAACGAATAGTGATAAAGAATACAATCTTAAATTTCACATACCTCTACAGCTGAAGTTTTGCTCCCGTAAAGAGGTAAGCTTTCTGACAAGACTCATCGTAGTGTAATTTGTTTATAGAGAATTCGCTCTATATGTACTCTAGCTGTGACAGATATGCGCAGCAGCTAGGTACGTGAGTTTTCACTGCAGGCAATTTGCACGTGCAGCATGGGGTGAATCGCGCTCAGTATTTCAAAATAACTAGAGCCGAAAAAATAAACAACCCCCGAGTAACGTTCTAGTCGGAAACGAAACCCGAATACATTTTTGATCACATATACATATTGATATAAACCATACAATTCCGTGACATATATATATATATATATATATATATATATATATATATATATATATATATATATATATAGAATATATGTATAGTATGTACTCTGTATCATTGATATACCACGAGATTTATAAATGTTCCATTAAAATCAAACGAGGCTTGCCGAGTTTCCTTTTAATGAAATAATTATACAACGAGTGGTATTTCAAAGATACAGCGTACATACTAAACATATATTTTATTTATATCACATACAAAAACACATACTTGCATTTCCAACGGAGTTAAGATTGACTGCAGGGAACTGTGTATTGGCAGAGTGAACTCTTAACATCCCTGCCAAGTGTGTCCGCTACGAAATATAGTTCTGTACCTATTGCTGCTATTCACAATTCTCTTTGCAAATTGATAAGTTGCTTCTTTTATTTATTTATTTTTTAGCTTCTATTTTCATTTATATTGATTAAATAAATATAAGACACACTTATGATTTAAACATGAAAGATAGTTTAAGTAAAGAAAGTAAAGCACTACAAACACAGCATTGTTAGCTTCTTGAACACTGAACGCGCAGCCATTCAGTCACGGTCGAGTATATTAAAACGAGTGTGGAATATAGACTAAGCTAAATGACAAGCCAACAAGAGTTAATTCAACATTTAAATTTACTTACAATTGATCCAAGTCATTATTATGTTTTAATTAACATTGCTACCGAACATAAGATTGTTTTTATCCTCCATCTCTCTCTTTCCCTTTTCCGTTGGTCGGTTTATCTGTAAGTTTTACCACCATTCACAGGTCCAGAGACATCGTCGCATGACAGGCGAAAATCCGCTACGTTCATTTTTTCACGGATTTTCGCACGGATCTTGCGACGATGGTCCAAAGAGAGAGAGAGAGAGAGAGAGAGAGAGAGACTGTGGTAGAACTGATAAACTGATATGCTGAGACAGATGAACCAACAGAGAGAGAGAGAGAGAGAGAGAGGTGTGGTGGCGGTTTGGAGAGACTTAGAATAAGATCTTTTTTTTATTGTCCATCCCTATGTTTCTCTGTGAGTCGATTAGTAGAGAGAGAGAGAGAGAGAGAGAGAGAGAGAGAGAGAGAGAGAGAGAGAGAGAGAGAGAGAGAGAGAAATAATGTTTTTAGAACCCCAATATAGGTTTGAAAAAAAACAAAAACAAAGCATTAAATACATTACCGTATATGTGTGCCTCCTAACCAAGAAATGCACCGTACAGTCTCGACAGGCTATTGCAACTTTGTATAATTTTTATGGTGAACTCTGTAAGATAAACCCCATGAAAAGTGTAAGCATACCATTACGAAGACCCAGGTTCTTCTAGGTTACTTAGTGTAAGTTCAAATTCAAGGGTTTCATCCAGCTCAAATTCTTTTTTTTCTCTCTCTCTCTCTCTCCATAGATTTCCACCTATGTGTGTCCCTTATGCATGAGAGAGAGAGAGAGAGAGAGAGAGAGAGAGAGAGAGAGAGAGAGAGAGAGAGAGAGAGAGAGAGAGAGAGATACAAATGAAAGCAGACGTGATTTCAATGAAATTTGTTTACCATGTTTAATTCATTTAGAAAACGGGGATTATTAATAATTTTCGCGTTATTTTATTATGACGATAATGATTAATAAGTGAAAATTTAGCACTGATCTAGAGAGTATAGAAGCAATAACCACTGTTGAAACCATGTTTACATATGCGTATTCATGCGCCATGGGCGGATCACAATTTGATATACCAACAGTATTGGTATATCAAATTGCTTTATACCAACACTTTAAAAGTCATGTTATTTTCTATGTATGTGGTATATATATATATATATATATATATATATATATATATATATATATATATATATATATATATATATATATATATTCTATCAAGTCTGAATAAACTCTTTTATTCAGATCAGATATTTAATAAACCGTTTAATGTTTTTAAAAAGGTGAAGACGCTAGAAGCGTCATTTCTGGAAACTAATTATGTATTCTTATCATTGACCAATCAGTTAATACCAACTCGCAACCTCCAAAACTTCATTTCTCCAAATAAAGTCTGGTTACCCGCTATCAGATATATACGAGTTCTTTAATGTAAAGTGTAAGAGAGGAACCATTCTCAACCTTTTGACTAATACTAGGCATCTTTCACACAAACTCGATAGGATTAATAGAGACAATTTTGAAGTTATTATTCAAACTTTAAAAGGTCTAATGTATTTCAAGAACTATCACTTCCATTTATGCATTATGGAATTGCGGACTACATGCAAGAAGTACTTACCACCGAAACGGAAAAGATTGAGAAGTGGGAGAACTATTCACTACTCACCTCCCAAACTTATGAGTTTGACAACGGACTTGCTCCAGTGTGCATAGGTCATTTTTACGTTTAATACACTTTTTGCACGTTTACACATATTTACGAAGACTTCGACTTCATACAAGTTACAATCAAGACATATATTAGATTAACTTTAGCAAGTCATCACAACAAACACAGTAAAGGCGTCGTGTGCGTGGAACTATTTTCTTAGGCCCTTAACATACAAATGTTTCCGCCAAGTTGACTGGCTGGCGTAGGGATAATATACAAAACTGTATAGTGAATCACCAGATAGCAGATGCGCTTGCTTAGTAGCGATGGTGCAGAGGGAGTTATCATTAAGTTTCCAAAGGCATCTTGATTTACGGACGTCAGACATGTTGATATCACTATCCGTGTTAAATCTTAGGGCCGGACCAGATAGCTAGGCAAAGTGACCTCTCGGATTATAGGAGAATGCTCCGCCCCCAAATAGCATAAATATTTATTTTAAATTAGAGTTTTTCTCTCTGATTTTGTTTTTAAATTTTAAAATGACAATTATTGCCACAATACTTTTAAGTGACTTGTGAAAATGGTATGAAAATTGAAAGAAAAAATATCGGAGTTTGAAAAAGCGTCGTGAAGAGCAGAGGTAAAAGTTTAGTGGAATATGTCATTGGTAGTCAGCCTTATTCGCTAGAATTAGCTCATTCACCGTAGGAGAACTGAGTATTTTTTTTCTTCAGACCATTGTATTGTGTATTTTTCCTATCGACAGCTTTTGCGTATATAGTTCTGAGGTATATACGGAAGATGAAATAAAAAGCAGTAGCAGATATATATTGAACAGTGATAAATGCGAGAAATATATGCCAAATTTCAATAGTGACAATTTGAAATCAAAGTTACATAATATAATTATATAACTTGGCAATACCGATACCTGTGATCAAGTGATAAATGATGTGGTCCGCCTTAACATATGGATGTCATTACTAAAATAGAAGAGAAAACAACTGTAAACGAATTTTGTTCTTCTCAGAAACAGCTCAGCAGAATTGACCTAATTTGAAAGAAATCATTCAGGCATAGAAACCTTCCAATATTGGACAAAATGATGCCAGTGGCGGCGCGACGGGGGGGGGGGGGGGGGTCCAGAGGGGACAATTGCTTCCGGGCGCCAGGCGAGGGGAGCGCCGTCAGGAGCCTTTTTTGTGTTTTGTTTTGTTTTTGATGTAACAAGGGGCGTAGATGGGGAGGGGGTGGAGGTTGGCAACTGTCATAAAAACTGTTCTCTGTGGCAAAGTAGGAGCGCCACTAAAAGAACATTACCCCCGGGCGCCTCGAACCCCTCGCACCGCCACTGAATGATGCTGATGTGTCATCGAATATAGATGAAGATACAAAGACCAGAAAAACCTCGAAACATTTGTTTTCATACAAATGCAATCAACGGCATTGGAAAACAAAATTGAACGGAAAGTATCCTAATGACCCATATTTCTTGGCCGACCGCACCTGCATATCGCTATTAGGCAGATGTGAGCCAGGTGAGTTGTCTCAGCCCTACTTGGACCTCTTGTTTCAAGAAGTAGTGATTGTTCAGAAAAGGGATGAGATGCACTGAAAGACTATTGTTTTAAATGTAAGTTAATAAGAAATACATCCAAGACTAAGGTTATAATTTGTCGGAACGGTGTTTGGGTTGCGAATAATTAAAAATTTTATTATGATGGAAATGTAATTGAAATTGTTAGTACATTTGTATATTTAGGAATTATTTTAATGACCCGTGGCTCCTTTGTAGAAGCTGAAAAATCTTTAGCAGGACAAGCACTGAACTTTTTGTTTACCCCGAATAAGTACTGGTATAAATTTCCTGATATGCTGCCAAATAGCAATTTATTTGATATTCAGATTGCTCCACTTCTGTCATATAATGCAGTAGAGTGGGATTTATAAAAGGTAATGCTGTTGAAAGAGTTAATTTTTGCGTGTTTTAGGTGTCAAACAGTCAACACATAATGACATTGTATACGGTAAAGTGGGGAGAGGTACTACTAGAATACTTAGACCGTTTAGAATTATTAAATACTGATTTAAAATTGTAAAATATAGCAGTAGAAAATTTAGAAAAATTGTATATGACATATTATATGCAGAATTTATTGCAAACCTAAACAAAATTTCATAGTCGGTAAGAATTAAAGACCTGTTTGAAACACTCGGTTTCTGAGACGTATGGTTGCAACAATGTGTTCATACATGTGGTAAAGCTAATTTTATTCAAAATTGGAATTCTGTGCTTCAATTTTAGCACAACAAGGTTGAATATTCATCTTGCAAGTAGTTCTTCATATAAAAAATATCTAACTTTTATTGCTATGATCAAATTTAGAACATCACTAACTAAATTGTGAACATCATCTCTCAGACTCCATGTAGATCGGCTAAGCCACAAGTGAATATCGTCAAATGTATTGATCTACTTTCAATCAGAATTAAGATAATACGAAACGGAAGCAATTTTTTTTTTTTTTTTAGATCTTTAAAACTTCACGCTGAATTAGTAAAGTCTGCCCCATTATCCTTCAATGAATTTATTAAACATTTAATAAAAAGGACACATTCTTAACCAGCTTCAACCAGCTGCTATATAAGATGATAATTATTTATGTTTACAGTTTTATTGCTTTATTTGCTTAAGTTGCTGTTAATGTGCTCTTTTCTTTTTAATGTGATTGTATTTTTTCTTTCTTCTTTCGTCTTCTTCAGTTTATTCGTTAGTGAGGTCTTTCATAGTAATTAATATAGACTCAAGACACATACCACTGCCCGATTTCTATTGCATATGTGTATACCATTACTTTATACTGGTATTAATTATTTTTTTATATTGATATGGTTGCAAAAGGCAGATAGGCTAATATTCAAGAAAGATTAACATTTCATCACCCGCAGCAAGCACATTTATCACTACTTATATTTCGATTAGAGTCTCATGTACGCGAAATTCACCATTTGCAATTTATTTTAAATTATGCTTTTAGATCACCTTTAAATTTAGGTCCTTAGGATAACTTTTAATGCCATATAAGCAAGCTTCAGTCACTGGGCACCAAAGATGTCTACTGACATGCAGTACGTCTGTTTCCTCCCGCTTGGCAAACCAGCAGCTGTGTCTAATTTACGCTCGCTGATTGGTTCATCGATTAGCGTGATTGACAAGTGGCGATCGGTCAGTTTGGTCAGATTCAAGTATCACTCCATGTTTGACTGTTGTACTTGTAACTGTTTGTTTAGCACGTGGTGTGAAGGAAACTTGTTGCACATGTTCGTCTTTGGAGGGCATAACATGAGAAGAACCAGGTCTATATAATTAACTCTAGACTGAAATTGATGATAAGTTCCATGCCTATTGTTGACCAGTTAAATACGCCAACATGAGACCTAGAGTCTTTTGATTGACATAACTACCTACTACGTTGTTTCTCTGCACTAATAGCGTAAATGATGTTGCAATGCCTTTCTATTCATTTTCTTTAAACTTTCGTAATGGCATCATCGTCCTAGCGTGAATATGAATAATTTCTGCCCTAAAATATGCATCAACAGTCTAAGAAAAGAACGCAGCTAAGGTTACAGTACAAACGACCATGCCATGTTTTTAGTAATCAGCGTTAACTCCTGTAATACAATTCGATGACCCCTGGATCAACATCGGAAAGTGGGGTCGGAGGTTCAGGAATATGCAATAAAAAATGTGTGATTTGCCACTGCCATGGAATCGACTTTTGTTTTTAATGGAAAAAAGAGCTTCACATAATCAGCAATCGAATTGTTTTTCATCACTTGAAAGAGAGTGATTCCATCGTTTGAATGACAATGATATTATTGTTTTTGTTTTTATTTTTTTAAACGATCAATTTTCTTCCGTCTAAACCTACAGACTTTTCTTTGACAAAATTTTCCAATGGAAAAAATAATTCTTCTCGACAGTCCAAACAAATACTGATGTCTTTGGTAATTATTTAATAAAGAATTAATAATGTATTTATTCTCTTTCGCGTTGTACCAAAAGCAGGGGTCTCACTGAAGCTAGTTTATAAGTCGACATCAAGACCACGCGTAGAAAAAAGAATAATGTCGAAAACACAGCGTATATTTGGTTTGAGGTTGATACTTCCCGCTATATTTTCAAGGACCTCAAGACAACAGTCATTGTCACTAAACGATCCTTTAACGTGCTAGTACCACAAATAATCTTCCTCTAATCAAAGGAAGAACCATACATTCACTAAACCAATTTAACACTTGCATGGTGTTTCTTATTTCACACTGGTATGGTTTATCAGTACGCAATTCTAAGCCGTAGAACGGTATTTTATGCCACTTACAACGAAATAGGACCCAAACACCTAACATACATAATTATTCCTATATCTAATTACTAAACTCGCATAGGTACGGATATCCCAAAAAATCGTTATGCTACGAAGGGGACATTTTACTAATCCATGTTGCCATGAAGTCACGCGAATACGACTGTGCCTAGTGATTGGCTAAAAACTCGGTTTGAGAGCTATCTTCCCAACAACGGTTTACCATAATCAAACAAATACTCACTAAAACTGTATCAAAATTGTAAACGGAGACATAACTAGAAATAGCATATACCTAATCCTTAAACTTAGAATTCTTGCCTAGATTTTGTTGTCTTCGTGGTTTCGCTGTTAGAAATAAAGGACACGTCCCCAATACTAAGTTGCTGTGTTGCCGTATTGATCCAGGTTGATCCTAAGGTAGGATTCGAACTAGCACCATTTCAGTGGCGAATCCGACACTCTCTCTCTCTCTCTCTCACACACACACACTCAAGACGAAAAACAATTATCATACTTGTAGACCAATACTCTCAAAACTCAAATTTACTTATTTGATAAAATAAGGATCTGTTTCTATATGAATTATCCTGCCAATTCTTTTTTCTGTTTTCATGCATGTCAACGAATGTAAACGGCTATAAACCCATGGCCGGTTAAAACCACCAGGCAAACTAGGCGGTCGCCTAGGGCGGAAAAAAATCGTGTGTGTGGGAGTGAGGGGGGGGGGGGGGCAGCAAAAAACTGAATGAATAAAAAAAGAAAGAGAAACAGCGTAAAATAGAAGATAATAAGGGTCTAAAAATAGAAAGAGAAAAACAGATGCAGAATTTGTATTCATACTAATGCACAATATTTATTTTCGAAAGTTAATTGTGGGGGAGGGGGCGCAAGGCTGAAGGTCCGACTAGGGCGCTAAATACCCTTGCGCCGGCCCTGCATAAACTTATTGCTACTACGGTATAATATCCCGTCAAACTTATCTGTATTTAAATAAATTTACATTTAGTATCTTTTAAAATACGTATTTGAAGTGAAAAAGTATTGCTTGGAATATTACCTAAAAATCAATAGATAAATGTTCTTTTCCGAAAGTATATCTTCTGGAGATAGATCGGTAGATAGATATAATGGTTAATTGATTGATTGTTTCATATCAAAACTAGTTTTCGCGGCGGATAAAGGTCATATTCTTGTACTAAAGTATATAAGAGACTAACTAACATTCCTTACATACTTACTCGCGTAAAATATTAACGGATTCTTGCCTCCAAGACTAAAGGACGAACTTAATAATTGTGCGAGAGAATATGTTTCAGTTAGCCAGTTTTTGTAAGCCATAGAGAAGCAGAAACATTTACAATTTTTCTTTTCTTTCCTGACTGCAAGAAATCAATCAGTTAGAAAAAAGTAAATTACACTAAACAAGGGCAGAGTGTTAACTTGGGAATACTTTTCTTTCTTTGGCTAAAATGGGAAACATTTAGTTCGTATTGTACTTGTCTGACTTTGATTCCTATCTAGCGATCGATATATATCGTCACCCTAAAGCAGATGTCTTTAAAATCTGTAATGTATTACATCGTTTGCGATGGTTACATACCTAATATATTGGCAGCGTTTGATACAAGTATAGATACAGGCTAAAATAAGATAGCATTATCCTTGCTAAAATCGTGCCATTCGCTCATCTGTTTCTTATATATGAGATCATATCGAGCACACAGAAATCGGACGAAAATTGATACTGAACATATGGTATTGGCCTTCGTCCCTCCCCTCGTGCTTTTCTATGGATTGCATATGTTCGCGAATATTTGCTTGGAATGCAAACAAGGGAAAGTTTATGACGTCAAGGCAGACGACATATATATAATGGGTGATTGGTGCCAGTGAGCAGTTTGTAACACTTGTGCTTGTCTAGCAGCTGCCATTCGGAGACCGGCGCGCCAATTTACCGAACCAGTTCACGTCTGCTGCGGAAAGTTCTACCTCATTAGAAAAGGACACTAGTTAGTTTCTCGTTGGAACAAAGTAAGCAAAATCTTCTATTTTTCTGCATACTAACACATCATTTCCTCCTAAAACAGCTATATTCGCGTCATTTTAGAGCACGTTCAGACATAAGAGTTGTCAATCATATACCGCTTGTAAAACATCGATAATTTCAACAAACGTGAGATGTTGTTTTCTATTCTAAATTACAATTTACCGTATATATGTAGCCACATATCTAAATTTTCATCTTCCTTGGCTTTTTTAAAACAAACACTTGAGACGCGTATTATACCGTTTTCTTATTCAATCTTGTACATTCTGTCTGTGACAAACTTGCTTGTGGATTTTTTTCTGATGACAGCTGTTCAAAATGATGCTTTTGTTATTTGTATTTGTTTTAATCATATCTTTTTGCCCTAAATTCTTTTGTGTGTGTGTGTGTGTGTGCATTACAACTTGGACCACATTATATATATATATATATATATATATATATATATATATATACCGGTATATATATATATATATATATATATATATATATATATATATATATATATATATATATATATATATATATATATATATATATATACACATACATACATACATACATACATACATACATACATATGACAGCATAGATATTCGATGACCCTCTTTGAACAATTGATGTGCTTTTTTTCGGAGCGATAATTGTGTATCAAGCTTAATATGATTCAATTTTCATAATTTGTTTAAATGTTCTATTGGATGAAATGAAAGTCAATCACATAAAATTCCTTTTGACAATGTAAAAATATTCAATTATCATTTAATAACATATATACGTCAACGACTACACATCGTAATATGCTTCATCATTATTATAGAGAAGATAATACTCGATTTCCTTCAAATCAGTGTTTGTATAACGACTGGAACTTCCTCTTGTATCAGTGAAGACTATCAAGGCTCGGAAGCCTTTGCAAAGTTGCCATTTCTATCCCGAACATAGCACATAAGAGAAAAAGGATCATTGATCTTTAGGGAAATGTACCAGTGCAAAGAAAATTTGGTAACATAATAATTTGATACTTAGCAATAAATGTATTATGTTAGAATCCAGTAAATTCATCCGTTATCCCTGATAGGGAGTTTTACCGCGAATTAGGACTGGCAACTAATTTTTTGTGCAATTTAAATAAATGTATTATGTTAGAATCCAGTAAATACATCCGTTATCCCACCCTTCCCTAATAGGGAGTTTTACGGTGAATTAGGACTGGCAACTGATTGTTTATGCAATTTAAATAAATGTTAAACGTGTAAATAATAGATTCCCAATGTCGGATCAGCCGGAATCGTTTACCGTCCTTGGGACAGACATTTTATTCTACATGCCTCGGCACGATATAACCTTCAAAAGTGATCTTGCGCATGCGTCATAAAAAAACAAACCCATTTATTTGTCCCAATTTTCGAGCTCATATGCAATTTTCGGAACAAGATACAACATACGAGGAAGTACAAATGAAAACATAGAAATAAAGTAAATATAGTCTACATAATTCTCTTTTTGTTTCCCTTTTCGGCAATTAGTAATCCACATAGTGAAATACACTTGAGAACGGGGTATCGAATGAAAACTGTCAAAACAAACCAAAACAAAAAAAAAAGCAAGAAATGCGCGTCTCCACAGCACCATAAGCATGCGCTAAATATCATATCGAGCTTTCATCCGCTACATAATCTGGTCACGTGACCGATCATTTTGATCTTTGACTGGAGGGAAGAATAACGTACACTGTAGAGTATTTCTTTTAGTATAAAAAAAAAAAATTAAAAAAATAAAAAAATTAAAAAAAAAAACATGTAAGAGTTATGTAAATAGAGTGGGGTGGAAGGTCATTGTGATGTTATAAGAGTTGATAAAAGCAATGGAAACCGATTGGAAACTGAGAGTAGACTCCTGAGTTTACTGATGTTTTAAAAATTCTAGATCAGTGTCACGTGACCGTTTACTGCCAATGACAGCATCAAACACAGCCAATTCATGACAATTGGAAATATTACATCTGCAAATTTGAGCACAATTGGCCCACCAGTTTTGCAAATATCAGCCTTAAATTTCTCAATTGTTAAGACACCGGACTTCCACCATTTTCTCGAGCATTGCATAGCATTTGTGACATGTATTCGGTACTTTCAGTTAATGCCGTGTTAGTGCTATTGAATTCGACTAAGTTTTTCTTGTTTTGTTTTTGTTTTAATCAGTTGCCGACATTTACAAAATTTCGTGAGAGAAAAGTGGATATTATTTAGATTTTGTACGACTTAGGTGTGAAGAAGAATAGATTTACCGCTTACAAAAGTATGTCGAAATCGTATGCATACGTATTTGTTTTATTTAATATTCATGTTAATAAACGTAGCGTGCACAATTTGGTAAATACAAAAATACAGAAGCAATCTGAGGAATGTAAACTCATATGAAAAAGTGTAAATCTCGACCATTATCACAAGCGAGATGTGCCGGTGCGACGTTACCGGAAGAGAAACTTGAGTTAATTCAGTTCGTTTCGGAGAACCTGGATAGAGCTAACATGGCGAGGCCCTGTGTAGTCCAAGTTTCTTCTGATCTTGCCCACCCCGTGTTAGATATTTGGATAGTTATGATGGGGCGGGAGGTCAGAGCGTATCCCCAATTGAAAAGTCTGAATTCGCCGAAACTGCGAGGTATCGGCATAGAGTAGGCATTTTCTACCGGTCTAGAAAACTTATTCGACCTTATATCGAGAGTATAAAACTGATAGGAATTTAATTTATTTTCTCAGACATAACAATTAAAATATATTTCGTATTTTTAATAAGCCGTCACTCAAGCCAAAAATACATCGAAGAGTTACGATTGACCTTAAATAGGTGTTGGTATGGTGAATAAACTCGAAATCGCTTTACATTACGTTAAGCCAGTGTAATATCCACTTTAAACGGTTCATCAACGCTTTTGCCGTAACACAAGTGGCATCATTCGCCACCAGCAAAAAAATAAAAAAAGGGAGAAATAAAAAGTGCAGATTGCAAATTTACAATGCTCTGCAAACAATCTCTGTGGTATTACTTTTCTCATCAACGTTCCGAGCAGGAATAATTACTTTTTCTTGGAATTAGACTTCTGGGTAATGGACGTTAATTCTAAGTTAAAAGAGTTGTCGTCTTTGAAGCAAGAACAGAAGGGTGCTGGAATTCTTTGCCTGCGCGGATGTATGGGTTTCTAAATGTACTTACCGCTGTTGCAGCACGTGCTTGACGCCTGCTGATGGAGTTACGAACATATTTATTCGATTATAAGCACTATTAAGACATACTGTCGTCGAATTAGCGCATCTTGAAAAGCATTTCTAAATGATTCGGCTTTTTGTAACCTGTAATATATTATTCATTCGTAAATGAAACATTAATCAAAAAGTGAAAAACCACATTCTCTCGTTACTTAAATTAGAATTGTCTGTAAATATTATCGTTATAAAATTTTGATATCCTTTTGTTCATTCAAAAGTGGATGACCTTTATGCTATGACTTTATAAGGGAAAAACATGCAATTGATGAAGCACTTCCATCTGGGGCATGTGAATGATGTAGCATTTCAATATGGGGCATGTGAATGATGTAGCATTTCCATCTGGGACATGTGGCTTCTTGATATAGCATTTCCATCTGGGGCATGTTGTTTCTTGATGTTGCATTCCCATCTGGGGCATGTGGCTTCTTGAATATACTTTTCATGCATATAACTCATGCATTCTTTTTATCCTCTCCTAGCATACTACCCTTAATTGTGCAACAATAAAACTTACTGGGATTATCGTAATATATGCTTGTATCTTGAATGAAAATGCTGATTGCTTAAATGATGCAATATCACAGAGATGATTTTAAGTAACAACCTATAAGGCACGAAACAAGCACTCATGATAACATGAGAGAAATTAAAAAACTAATGACTGAAACGCCGCTAGGATTAAAACCCGATGTTATCTTACCTTTTTCCTGATATCAAATTTTAACACATTAAGGCATACGTTATTCTATGAACAATCTGAGCGAGTTTCTAGTTGTTAAAATGACATATATACTCTCCTTAAAATTACACGGAGCATACTAGTCAATACAAAGTGCCCAACCTCGTCTTCTTGGAGCTTCTTACATTTTGTTTCTCAAATAGAGATGTTTAAGTATCTTCCTCTTTTCACAACTTAAGGGCTTAAATATTTTTAAAAAAATAAACATATAAATACGCGGCGAATTATAGCGTAACACTGGTATCACTCGAATGACTTCGGCATTCCCAGTGTAAACCATTAAGTATGTTCCTGCCTGCGACCTCGAAAACTCGAAGAAAATTTCTGGGCCCATATCACTTTGAATTTTTGAAGTTCTGTTTTAACTGAAATTAAGATCTTCTATCTTAAATTCATCCTAAAGGATTCTCATAAGAAAGGAAGATTTAGGCTTCATTAACTTTGAAGAATCACTAAGCTCTTTTTCGGACAATTCAAAGACTATGTGCGAAAAATATGAAAGACAAATTATGTTGTTTTATGTGGGTTTTCTTCTGCATTCTTTTAACTATCTCTCTCCATAAAATAAAAATAAAATGTTCCATAGTGTGAAGGATTTCAAAGAGGAAATTTTCCATCTTAGGTCGAGGAAAAATATCGATAAATTGAGTGAAATTTCGGCCATGTTAAGGTATATTAATGAAAAAAAAAAATGTTTTGTTATTATCAGCGCAAATACAATGCTGTTGGCAATATCGCTCCACAAAAGTCGAAATGCTATTTGAAATATATTGAATTCTGTCAGTAAATCAATATGCAAAACGACCCATCAGATCGACTCAGAATTGATTCAATCTCTTTTCAATTTAGTTATTTAGTAATTTACGGGCTATAACCAGTAAAATGGAGCTTGAATCTGATTAAAATCAGGCTAATTGCATACAATTATTGCGCTTTAGAGACAGTAACAGCACCGTCATGTCAATTTAAATAGCACTTCCTGAAATGTATTAAAGATCTCTCAGCATTTAACAAAAATAGCAAGATTGTAAGGAGAGAACAGTTTTCAGTGCATATTGATCAAAATCATACTGGTTTTATTTTGTTTACTTAAAGACCATTTGATGATGAGTCGTAATCACTGACTTAATTTGGAGTTGAATGTTGCGAAAATTTTCAAGCAAGAAGCCAAGTATTAATGCAATGACATTGCCGGAAATTCCGTAATTGAGATATAATCGTGTTCAATTATATTGATGATTTGGGTTATCTGGTATACCCATGCCAAAATATTCACAGACATATTTCAATGAGTTGTTAGAGATTGTAATATTATATCGAAATATCATGTTCATGCAGTTTTTTTCCTCCAAGTCTGCGTTTATCAGGTAACAAGATATAGACACCAATTTCCGGCAGCGTCAGTGATAAAATTTTGTGGCTTTATGTTTTTGAAAGTATGTTGATTTCCGTCTTTCCTGTGTCATTGCTGTTAGCAGGCGAGATGTAGCCTGTCTTACAATCCGTTTTAGATCTCCAGATTGACGGCCTGGGCACACGCGAAAATTGACCGCAGCGCCGTCTGCTTTACCCCTTTGATTCAATGGGCTAATTTCATGTTCGATAACTCTGATCAAGTTGTCCCGAAATAGACCGCATCCTTGCCTCGTTTTAGATAAGGTCAACGTCATGTGTAAATTGGCTATTAATAGGATTAATAATCACGGAAAACACCTCGCATGTCACCAAGTCGATATCGTCACAATCTCTGTAGGGTGCCATTAATTAATGATAATCTATTCGAGGGATTATCAGCGGGGGAATAAAAAGAAAAGAATATATTGGCAAAGCAAACATATATCGACGACTGTACCAAGGCAAGGTGAGATGTAGCGTTCTTCGGAACCTTTCTTTAATGAGATAGCTGAATTTCTTCGAGCGAATACCGGTTCCTTGCACCGGTATTCGCAAGCATCTGAACCGTTCATTGTTGGTCTTATAAATTGTTAAAACTTAATGTATAACAGGCGTCAAATGAGACCCCCCCCCCAAAAAAAAAAAAAAAAAAAAAAAAAAAAAAAAAGTCTATGCTACTTTACTATGCTACATCTAAGACATAGCCTTTTGAATTGTTATACATTTTTTAAAAGTTTTAAAAAAAACTTTCTAATAAATCTTTATTGCATAAGAATAACGTCCAAGCTTTTATATCTACAATTGAGGGCGCGCACGAAATATCGGTCCTTTTTGGAAATATAGGCTATATTAGCAGCGGGCGAAAACGAATGTAACGCTTTTATGTAATTATCTTCTTTCTATGCAATGGGGCGATGGAAATATTATTATATTCAAGCACTTTGAATATGCACTAAAATGAAATTAGGACTTTTGAAATGGCTCAGTTATCATGCCTGTGCTGAATTATTGCAAGTGATCGGTGCCAAAAATCTACAGTATAAAAGTCATTTGAAGAAAGTCTCTCGGTTTTATTTATTATCTATTACCCAACGTACCTACAATATTGTAATTATCTTCTTTGTATGCCTCGGGACAATGTAAACTTTAGTATATTCAAACACTTTTAATATGCAGTAAAATTAAATTAGGACTTTTGAAATGGCTCAGTTATGATATTTGAACTGAATCATAGCCAATCAGTGCCAAGAAACTACAGTATTAAAACTAATTGAACTAAGACTCTTATTTTCATCTATTATCTATTAAACAACGTTCCTACAACACTGCGTTCATTATTTCCCAGCAAGAAGTACGGTGAATCTATTTGACGCCGGATCTCGAGAATGAGTGTCTGTAGTCTAAACTGGCTTATAACAAACCTGTTTAAAAAAAAAAAAAAAACAAACAAACAATGTGAACACTAACTGAAATTGCTTTCTCGTTACTCTGTGTACATCTATATAGAGTACGTTGCCTGCCACTCCAAAAACTGGAATTACGCCTGTGTTATTGGCTTTTTCGGTATATAAAATATATAAGACCTGGAAAATTTAGGAGGATAATCTAACAATCAACTTGTTAGGTCAAATCAGTTACATCTTCAAAGTCTTCATTTAAAATGGGTATTTTTAGTACTTTTGTATTGATGTTTCATATAAAAGACTTGATAGGTTAATTTTAGAGGCTACCTTTATCTTGGCATTCCCGAAAATTGGAATAAATTATTGTGTAATATTATGTAATTTACAATATAATAAATCGGAAGTTCAGACTGATTTCGAGGTGACCTTTCAAAGAATAAGTTGGAATTTGTACTATTCTTAAACTAATCTACTTCGCTGCCAATTCTATGCCGATTTCTACACAAGCGTAGTTGTAAATAGATTTGGCTACAGCCGCGGTCGAGAATGTATTCTCGCGCCTTCGAAGCGACCCGAAAAAAAAAACAAAGCTTCGTAACCATCAACATGTTAACATGTTCAAACTCCTCAGAGAATGGAGACACCGAATCAGTAAAAATGATTGGCAAGACAAAGCTGATCCTTTGATGATTATCTCCTTCAGAGTCACACCAACCCTCCTCCTAGCAACTGCTTAATCGTACATATTAACTCGGTTTGAAAATCTAGGTCGGATTACAATATTGATTGGTTTTATATTAAAGACCCAGCGTTTATAAAGGGTTACATAAACCTTACAGTTTTGTCCTATTTATTTGTCATTATATCACCTGATATTGTTAAAATTGTAAAATACGATTGAGGTTTACAATGAAAGAAACTTTATTACGTTGAACATTTTCATAAGGCATTTTTAATCTTCACTAGATATCGGGAGGCAGGTAGAGATCGTTCTCTGTTTAGATTTATGACGGTTTAACGACGGAATTACTGCAGTCAGACTACGTATGAGATAATAGAAAATTAACTCGTTTTTAAGGCTCTTCTACAAATTTATTTTGAATTCCCCCTTCACGCTCGTCATGGCTAAATATATATGTCTTTTTAATAGCTGCAAAAATACATGCATGTGCTTTTATTTGGTGTAGCTTGTTACAGTTATATGCAGTGGAATAAGAAAATGTCTGAGCTTTATGTCTCAACTACTCTTACGTCAACATAATCTTGTTCAGTAAAGGGATCAGACATCGACTTATGAGAGGCCTTGGAGGCATGCATTAACAGGCAGCCAATTTGATGATGAATAAGACGAGATCTCCTTTGCTTGGACGCATTAAATATAGAACAGGGATTTATGTACTTTCTGAAGAAGATTGTCAATCAAATCGATACAATATAAATTTTCCTGAGAAGAGGTTGTCTGGTCAAGCAAAAATGACAATAAACAATCTTTAAACAATCTTTAAGTATATCATCTCATTCTTACTCGTCATCGATCATTCTTTTCTTTTTTTTAAAAAAAAAAACCTCAGAAGTCTTGATTCACACATTTCATTAGGTAATATTTTAAAATTTATTTGGTAGTTTTCCACCACAGATCTTTTGATCTAAAAAAATGCATACAAACTTTGCATGAAGTTGTTTTCTGAACAAATGAATCTGATACAACACATTATATCATTCTTTCCCTAAATTGTCTGAGCTTTATTGTAAATGTTCTGGAAGTTATTGAGATAGAAAATTTGAACACCTGACTTTGGATATGGTCAGAGTGATTCTTTTCACGACCGGAAAAAGAGGTCTTATATTTTTAAGGAAAAGTATTTTTTTTCTTCACCATTCTTAAAGGTAAGTTCTTTGAATAAATTTAGGAAATAAAATTTATGGAAAGCTTATGCCAAACTGCTCAATTGAATTTAACTCGTGACATCCAAGTGGCACAATTGCTGGCTAGAATCTATATGAAGTTCATTCTGAAGTTAGTTATAATTGTATATGTCACACAGAATTCTTTGCCATTCTGACTGAATTCATCATGGTTCAGTTATTAATTGCCTAAGTGTCATTTATGATAATTTGTTCATCATCAGTTAGACAACTGATATGTAGATACTTGTAAACACGAGGTAAGAAAACAGATTACATAGTGTTGCTGGTATGTTGCCTACAATGAATGTTCGAAATGTCATTGTCGGTTACGGTATATCATGTCGAACACAAGCGTGTGCCGTGTTCACGCCTTGACCCAGTGATCTTATGGGGTACAATGAAAGATTGAAAATTCTGGTGTCAGACATATTTAGCATAAAGCGATGAGCAAATGAATTCCTGAGTCTAGAAGGCGTAGTAGTATGTGCATTTTCTTGAGTATGCAAAAACATAATTTAATGGCAGTTATTGGAAAGTAATTAATCAAGCTGGACGAAAGCGATAACTTGTTTGCCGTTTTGAGTGTCTCGTGTCCGCTTTACAATACTTGTACAGGCAGCATAGTAAATGTTATCATCATAAAACAAAATGTATATAATAAGGAAGCATGGAAGGAACATCGAAACAAACAAATGAATGACATTTCGTTGCCATGAGAAATAATCTCGTTGTCTAGGTTCTAGTGGCGACAATAATTTTCCCCCCATATCTCTTCCATGCTTCTTTATTATTAGAATCTTCGGGGGGGGGGGGGGAGGGTGCACGTGATATTCAGAGCCCCTAAGAAAGAAACTCTTAAACAAAGTATACTGTATATTAAATTTTGAAATCATCGCAGTACGATTATTCGTAACGTTGTTTGATTTTGATTGACTGGTGTTCAGCAGCACATCAACACATGAAAATTCTATCGTGCCAAGACAATCAAATGAAAGTGCCTTGGGCACAGACACTATAACTTTATTTAAGTATGTAACTTATTATTGAACTACTGACACATATTACAGGTTAATTCGTTACTAATTCGTTACTCATGAACTTATTTATTAAGTTATTTAGTCTTGGTTTCTCCAATGGCAATTTTCTTCATTGTTCGATGAATTACAATAATTATTTAATAGAAATAGCTACAGAAGGATATTATACATGTTTTGAACTGGTAGGTCAGTGGTCATATCTGCTTTTAATATTTGGCATAGTACTGCATTTTGATGTGTCTCTTTTTATTATTGATAACGTCTTGACTTCTTCCATTGTGATATGTCCTAATTCAAACAGTTGCTCTACATTGTTACGTTGATAGGTGATTATATCCATAGTGCTAGTTTACAAAGGGAATTGCATATGTTGTCCGCCCTCAAGTGCAGACATCAAGTTTCTATAGCAACTATATTGTCGTAACCATGTTTGGTTACGTCCTTCTGATGCACAGTGTATTATCATCTGTGCACTTTTTATCTTCTAAAGCCTAGATCTGAGATGATTGTATTTTACGTTCTTACATATGTTTCCAATGATCCTCTCTAGGTAAAGTGATTAGTAATGGCAACATATATCTGTTGGGTTGGCGATTTCTACTATTTTTATAGACCCCTCATAGAATATTAACAGTGTCCCAGTCGAGTCTCAATGAGCGACACCTGGAATATGTTAACATGGCTACCACGTATTATGCTAGAGACAATTAGCATTGCCCAGAAGCTTCGCGCTCCAGGAGAAGGTTCGCAGCATCTGTCAAATATACCTTTCCTTTTTCACCACACGGCACATTTTTCTACAGATATCTGTATGTGATTTACTGTTGTTTATGATAAATGGGTCTTTCAAGTGGTATTCTATGCCCATCATCGTAGTAAGAACCCTCTATGTGCTACCAGCATAATACATAAATGTCTATTGTTACGTACATATAACTATTTGTTCATCCGCAAACTGAACAAATCTCACTTGACTTATTTAACCTAAAACTAAAATTAGTCAAGTCTGCCTTAAAGGTCACCTCTATTTTAAGCCATGCTATGTCTTAAACAGCATCGTTTCTCAAAGGTTCTTCATCAATCGAAGCATCCTAAGCCTTTTCCTAAAAAATAAAAAAAATTAAAAATAAATTTAAAAAATACTGATATGTCGCAGAGGCAGCCATTTTTAACTTTATTCAAATGAACGAACCTATCACTTGACTGGATCACACGAGGAAAGGTACGTCACTGTTTATATTAAAAATACTGTATTTATTCAGTGAAATAGATTCAAAAGTTACTTTCAATTAACAATATATTTCTTAGCTTGAAGATGTTTAACTAATCTAATATTTAATCCATACGCTTTTAGAAAACAGATCGTAGGCTGTGTACCACTTTGCATCGCAATAATTTTGTGCTGCTTGTTTTTTTGTTTTCCCCCAAATTTCGGAAATCAATACTCCTTATATATCCGATTTTCTAGGCCTGAATAGAAAAAGCTGAGGTTGCTCCGACTGACTTCTTCATACCAAATTATTGTAGAATGAAACTCTCTGGGGCAACCACCTGTCTTAAGCGTCCATTTGTTCTTACCTCACCGAGATGGCTGCTTAAGACAAGTTTGACTGTAATATAGCTTTGACTAGAAATGCAAACTGTATTATTTAACAGCTTATTTTTGTAAAACACCAACTGTTTAGGTATCGTAAGTTACACAATGAAATAAACTCCATTACTGCATTATTCGTCAAATAGTTGCATTTTATAGATATCTGACATTCCAGATAGAATGTCCTTCACTTCAATATTCAAAGATGCATTCTTTAGTTCTAAGAAAAATGCAAGAATAAATAAATCTTAAACATTTATTCAATTAAATAGTCTGCTAACCAATTAAATTGTGTATGAACCTTTTAGTATTTGAATCCCGTTGCGATATTAATTTCACTCTTTTATCGGTCGAACTACTATCTACAGGTTTGACCGCCAAGCACATGATATGAATCCTTCTAAACTCTGAAGCAAGCAAAGGATACCGTAACCTTTCAACACTTGCTTCAAGATGGTCGATATTTTGAAAGCCGTCGAAGTTGAAAAATTTATCATTGATTGTTTAATATAAAATGTTAAGAAGAGAATATTTTGAGTTGTGTACGAACTCAAGTTGAGGAGTGCTATGAGAGTACGAATTGATCTGAGGTGGAAAATCTTCCTAAATTATCAAGAATCAACACATTGCATCATTAATCCTAACAAGCTCTTTATTTACACAGCCTTAACTGATCGCTGAAAATCAGGAATATTGCAATCATACACGGCACACGAGGTTGAAAAACATTTGATACACACAGTCTGCAGATAAAGGTTTGACTTATATGAGATTTTCAGTTTCGAAAAACTTATCTACAAGGTCGATGCTACTAAATCGGATTGTGTATTTTAACCATTTTCCAACCAGCTTTGTTTACTTGGCAGTCACTGACTAAATAGCTAGCTAATTGACAGATTGACTCACTCTCTCACTCACCCACTAAGTGACTACAATACTGACGTTTACATTCTTTTCCTTGAAAGGTGGACATGCAGGACAACAAAGCACAATATGAATAAATATCGTAATCATTTTAATACACATTCATTGACACCTGTATCAAATGTATTTGCTAGACAATCGGCCGGCCATTTTACTGAATGTTCAGTGGAAAGGTAATCTGGCCTGCTGACTAGCTTGCTGATATTGATCTCATTCGTCTAATCGATCGATCAAATAATAAATCCACCATGCACACCATCAATCAGTCCATCGTATTTAGAATGGAAGGCTCGCCTTAACCTGTTTTACATTTTTCTATTACAGAAAACTCACTCACACAAAATGGGTATGGAATATTTGGCCAAGAAATGGATGCTTTGGTACAAAAGTCTTGACGTCAACCATGACGGAACTATTTCCATGGAGGACGTAGAAGAGTCCCGCAGAAAATTCACAGATCTTCACCATCTAGCTGGGGAACAAGGAAAACAAGTGAAAGAAAACTTCGAGAAATGGTGGAAAAGGTACATCTTCCGTGGAAAGACGGGAAATATTGCCGAGGAGGAGTTCGTGGCCGATCTCAAGAAAGACTATCAAGCAGACAAGGCCAAATTCGTCAAAGAGATGACAGAATGTTTCAACATATTCTTCGACGTCATAGACACCAACAAGGATAGGTCTATTTCCGAAGAGGAGTTCCTTATCGCCTTCAAAGCTTATGGTCACGAAAACGTAGCTTTGGACACCAGCTTCTTCCAAGCCTATAACCCAAAAGATGGCCTTGTTCCACTCCGCAATATAGTGGATTCTTGGATTCAATTCGCTACGAGCGAAGATTCCTCCAAAACTGATGTAGTGAAAAACGCATTTGAATCCGGGGTGTAGATCCCCCCCCCCCCCAAAAAAAAAGGTTAAACCTATTTATAATGATTTAATTCTTTCGTGAAATCCACAAATATGATTTGACCAATTACATGTACATGTGTGGAATTCGATAAATCAATGGATATTACTGTGGCATGCATGCAAACTCACAATGTACAAGTGATCGACCAAATGAACAATACGGTGACAGGTCCCGATGTGTTACCATAAACCCAAAAGATTCTCCCTAGGTTTTGGGGTGTTTTCAAACTGTTCCAAATGTGGCATTCAAGAAAGTCAAAACAGCAGAACTAAACCGTCGAAAATACCGGTAGTGACGAAATAGCTCCGGATCTAACAAAACCGTTGTCATGGCGCCAGTGGCACTTAATCCAAACATTGATCCAGTTGTGACTCTAAATGAAAGTAATGCAATAAATAGTACATTATATCTGATTTCCTCAGATATGTGTATTGATCAAATAGCGATTCCTGATGATTCAAAGATGCGAGAAACGAGTAAAATCAATATGTTCAAGACGTAAATTATCAGCTCAAAAAATGAAACCTATGATTCTAATAGCCGGCTGTTGTTCAAAACCACCCTGAATAAATTTTTCCAATTGCATACTAGTGTGAATCTCTCTCTCTCTCTCTCTCTCTCTCTCTCTCTCTCTCTCTCTCTCTCTCTCTCTCTCTCTCTCTCTCGCTCACACACACACACACACACGCACGCACACACACACACACACATATATATATATATATATATATATATATATATATATATATATATATATATATATATATATATATATATGTACATATATTTATTATATATAAACATCATTTAAACACGTATTTTTGGGATTTAAGCTATATTTAAAATATAACTAGAACATTACTGAATTTGACGTTTTCACACATTACTCGTGATTAAGTCTGACTTAACTGCAATTTTACTCATATTTGATACAGAGTTATGGCCCTTACATTAGAATTATGGATATATACAGTATGATCTTGCAAGAAAAAATGTACATACATACGTACATACATACATAGATACATACATACATACATCAAGTGTGCATACATACAATATTTAAGTTCCTTAATCAAAAATGTTGAATTGTTAATGGATAAAAGATGACAAATGTCGTACGAAAATTGCATTTTATAACAATCTGAAACAGGTACCGTAACAGTGTGTTTGGTGCACTAGAACAACGCTTCGACTGCTCGTACACTTTTTTATCGTCCATTTTAACATTTTTTGTTGTTACCTCGTCAGATACAAAACATGCTTCTACAAGATACAAGAAATAATATTTAACGTCGGTAGTTTGGGTAACATAAAAAAAACGCTAGCTCAGAAGCAGCTAGTTTACTGAATGTTGCTCTATTCTGCCGGGTTGATCATCACGTTGAATTAATCATTCAAGAAGTGTCAGATTGTGCATCAGTTACTAGTGGCAACGAATGATTGAATAAATTATGAGCTGACAACATTATTTTTGACATATTTCTTGTACAATTATTGACTTTTGATGAGGTTGCTAAAGACAGAGGTGAATATCAATTTTCTGGTTAATCCTTGTATCAACAGGAATCAAAAGTTAGTAATTCTTTTATCGTATGAATTTTCATTTTCTGATGATCCTTTGCCGTAATGTTATGGTATAGCACTTTATTAATTTTTAAATTAATATTCAGAATACTACCCAGAAAAAATGCAAAAAAAGATGTGGTTCTTAATGCATTAGGTAAAATGGATATGCATTCTATTGATTAAAAGCATAAAAATAAAGAAAAAACAGTAAACCTTTGGATAAATTATTTGCACCCACTCCCCCAGTTGATTCTAGTCTTTAAACTTTTATTTAAAGCGCAAATACTGTAAGACAAAAGGGGAGGAGATGCTGACATACGGACGGACTCACGGAAAATACATTCCGTCAATAATTAGTGATACTAGTATATGATGCACATTCGAGCAGAACTGCATGACTGCCTACACGAACGATAATACGTCAGGTAAGCTGTTGGAATCTTATAGCACCTTCCTGTCATATAACGTTCTAGCAAAAACAGCGCGTGACGATTTAACCAGTCAGAATACATAAAAAATATAAGACGAGTGTCTTGGAATAAAAGGTTTATTGGGTCGAGGGTTACAAAACATTAAGAAAGCAAGGCTTGCCCGAGCTGTCTTAACGTTTCGCCCCGAGACCAAATAAAACTTGTATTGGCATGCACTAACCTTGTATTTTATTTATTCTGCAACTCTGTAATACAGAAAATTAATCAAACACGACGGGTTTTCATTTCAACTCCCGTTAACCTTATTTTGGTCTCAGTGCGACCGCATCACCGCGTAAGCATTGCAACTATTAAACAGCTGTAACCTGATCACATGCAATACTCTATGTGAATGTAGTGATCACAATTTCACAATAAAAAGCATAATTAATTATACAAATTGAAGTGTCATTGAACGAAATCAAAAAGTTCCAAAATAATATTATTGTCCAAGCACTGGGTCCTCTAGCGAAGTAAACAATTGATTCTGTTGGATTGACACTCACATTGGATTATGTATCTCTGCACGAAGATTAGTTGTTGTGTAGATGTTCATATTTGCAAACTGAGTGTTGCACCGAAAAAATAAAAACAAAAGCAGAAATGTAGTCTTGCTGTGAATGCGGAGTTTGCGAGGAAAAACCGAGATTCATTGGACACGGAGGGAATGTGACTTTTATTCGATAAAGGATTTTGAACTGTGTGGACGGATAGTAGAATATTGATTAGCATATTCGAATGTGTCGTCTGCTGTTTTTCCGTGATGGAGCTGTAGTTTATGATTGGCTGCACGTTTTGGTTTCCACCAAATTTGCATTATATCTGTTGCATGCACATTTTCTTATTACAGTTTTTGAAAGAGGTGTTTGTTGGCCCTGTGCAATATTCATATGTCTGAAAAGGAGGTCAAAATGTGTACCATTGAATATAGTGCGAAGTCATTAGAATTCTCAGGTCGCACGTGGCTTTTAAAGGGTTAGATTCTTAAAGAAAAAGAATTACCCAGGTTTTCCTCCCTAGTTATCCTGGCTATTTAAAAAGACCTTGAAAATCTTAGTTATTATGAAAAGATCTTTTAATTATCTTTATTTTGGTGTATGATTGATGGGTGCAATTTGGGTTATAAACTATACAGCTTGGCCTTACTTCAGATTTGCACCTATAAAAAAAACTGTTAGCTCCGCTTGGTCATTTTCACTTCCTGGACTTCAAAGGTAAATTGTAAAAAAAGAGCCAATAACTTTTTTTACTTTTTATGTATTTTGTAATTCATTCATTGTACTTTCAGAAGCTGGTATTGCCTACTCTGGCAAAATTCGTTTCATTACTTTAATAACTGCTAAAAAATAGTGTACTTTGAACTAATTCAGGCTGATTTTTCGAGCACATGGGAGCGGCCATTTTTTTCAGCTGTGTGCTTAGATCATGTACAGTTTACACACGTACAATATGTAAAGAAGTTTCAGCCATAGTACATGAAAATAGCATAGAGGTATGCCAACATTCTCTTCACTGTGCATGTTGCAAATTCGAACAACTTCACCTTACACCTGTCACTCTCTCAGAAGTACATAATACCTGTAAAGTGCCTCCTAAGAGAAGGAAAGCCTTCCTTTGACTGAGATCATTTATTAGAATATTCATACATCTGTTTCTTCTTATATTCGAAGGGCGTTGGAAACAAATACGTAGCTTTCAAATGAAAGACACAAGCTGAAAAGGGGCCATGTCTTAGAAAGTGTCATGCCTGAATATACGAACTTCATGTGAAGTTTATTTTAACAAAATAACATAGTTTCTATGTCTTTAGGCTATCACGAGCAAAATATGACACATATTGAACCATATTCATTAAATTCACACAGAATAAAGTTAACGCTATATTTGATTATCGAACTGCGCCAATTTATTGTTCAATAAATATTCCAAACAATTGACGTGAATTATATCAATTAAATTCCGTCTCCTAGCGTCATACCTACGCATCATTTGAAATCATGAATTTATATTACACATAAGTAATAAGAAAACAAACACGCGCGCAAAGAAGGTACAATGAATCTATAATGTATTATATCAATGACTGTATGCATATTATAAAAACAATATGGACCACTTGACAATAATTCGAGACAGACAAACGGACACCATAAACTTATTTAAAAAACGAAGATGATACACAGTGTATTTGGTACACAGCAACACTGGCGGCGCGAGGGTTCGGGGGCAATGTTGTTTAGTGGCGCCCCTTGTTTGCTAAAGAGAACAGTTTTTATGTCAGTTATCCCCCCTCCTAAATATAAGTTTTGTGAAGAATTGGCCCCTCCCATCCCCAATCCCCCCCTCACGCCGCCACTGCACAGCAGTCACCTTAGTCTGATATCTATTGGAATGCACCAATGTCAGATCTAATAACGGTTACTATCGGCAGTTATATGGACAAGAGAAAACTTACATATAATTCTTCGTTCAGAGTGATTGAAAATATTTTTTTCCATAATGAAAATCAGGAGGAAGATTTTATAACAATCAATAATATTGTGATCTAAATAAACAATCCATTACAGTGGCTCATTGGTTAGAGTGCCGGACTCCTAACCACAAGGGTACGGGTTCGAATCCTGCCATCTGATCAGCATGAGTCGGATACCGTGGTGTGTCCGTAGACAGGGTACTTTATTCCGATTTCCTCTGCACTAAATAACCTTTTCGTTTTGCTGTGCCGTAAAACAACCAAACCACCGAATCTTCTTCTTCTTTGCGTGTACTTATAAACTATGGTAATAAGTAGGACAATTAATTCCAAGAGTAGAAACAATTTAAGGAGTTTGACACAAACCTTGAACCTGTGCACTCATTCTAATTCAGTATCATCATTTGCAATTTTAATCTGACAAGTATAAATGATTATATACAAATAATGTAGTCCTAAGCAACGTCGTTTACGTCATGAAATTGAATGTATATCTATGTGTACCTCATGAAATTGAATGTACATATATGTATACCTCATGAAATTGAATGTGCATATATCTATACCTTATGAAATTGAATGTATATGAAACTGAATGTACACATATGTATACCTCATGAAATTTAATGTACATATATGTATACCTCATGAAATTTAATGTACATATATGTATACCTCATGAAATTGAATGTACACATATGTATATGTCATGAAATTGAATGTACACATATGTATACCTCATTTAATTGAATGTACATATATCTATACCTCATGAAATTGAATGTACATATATGTATACCTCATGAAATTGAACGTACATATATGTATACCTCATGAAATTAAATGTACATATTATGTATACCTCATGAAATTGAATGTACATATATGTATACGTCATGAAATTGAATGTACATATATGTATACCTCATGAAATTGAAAGTACATATATGTACACCTCATGAAATTGAATGTACATATATGTATACCTCATGAAATTGAATGTACATATATGTATACCTCATGAAATTGAATGTACACATATGTATACCTGAAGACGCATTATCTCTTGGACACATGAATTGCTATTAAGTTTCACTATCTACGTTCGACGCCACGAAATATATCTGATTTTTTTTTTTTGGGGGGGGGGGGAGGGTGGATAAAATGTTTGGTCCTTCATAGCCTTCGAGAACTTTTTAAGATTACATAGTCTATATTCTGTGTTTTCTGAATTCTTCGTCTTGTGTCAAATTGTCAAACTTGAGGATTGATGTATTGACGTATAACTTAGAATTTTGTATTTTGCAAGCTTGTGAACATTCGTTCTGAAAACAAATTATCTGATTCTGTTCGTTATATATGTTCTTCATATTTATTTATCATATTTTAAACGAATTTTCCATAAATTCACTAAAATTTAGCCTTAGATTATTTTCCTTTAATTTCACAAAATTGGTCGGAAACCTTTCTTTGACTAAGCTCGCAGAAATGAATTTCTTTTCAAGTATGTTTTTTCATTACTATATTAACAATACAAAGGAAAAAGTTACATAGGTCTCGAAATGAAACATTAGTCAAACCTATTGTAAAGTTCACCCGCATTAAGCAATCACCTGTCATAAATGGCCAGTTCCTAAAAGTCCCGGAAACCAAGCTTTTGAAGAAACAAATCTTTGTTGAGCAACCACCTGTCTTCCGAGTACACTTTTATAATTTCCTATGGGCGGGGGCTTAAAACAGGTTAGAACGTAAATAATCTTCCCAGAGTATACGATCATCGTGTGAAGAATATTATCCGAATTTGAATAGTTGCCATTTTTAACCTTTTGAAGAAAAGAAAAGAAAAGAAATGAAAAAGAACTTGAATATATTTCAAAGAGAATTAGAAAAATGATTGATTTTATTTATCGCAATTATATCATTTCTTTATTTACAAAAATTTCCCCAAAATTCACATCTATGGTTTAATGACATTCCGGTGCTTCTTACGTTATTTCTTACATCATTTAAAATCTGAATGTGATATTGTCACGCGTGTAGATATAAAAAAAAGTTAAATATATTTATGATATGTTAAAACCATCAAGGAATATAATGCAATGTTATAGTTAGATTTGTTTAAAAAAATCACCCAAACCCATACAAAGTTAACAAGTGGACTAAAAAAAAACTATAAAAAAATAAATAAATAAACGGGAGATACGTTAAACATATTACAGAATGTATAGGTGTAGGAAACACTGAAAAAGGACACAAACCGAAAGAATAAACTGATATTTTTCTTTCGCACCATTTAAGGAGGAGTAGGCACACATTGCGTAAATTTGTCTCGTTAAATTCCATATACCTTTGATAATTCCACCACTTTGAATAAATATTCTGAAGATGTCATCTAATGCTAACGATATTTACGGATAAATTTCTTCTGGTGTGGCTGGGCTTGACTGGTTTCACACCAGCTTTGCACTTTTGTCAGTTTTCCTTTCATATATACAGCAAACAGCCGAAGTAAACGAATATATCTGACTGATAGAGGAGAGAGAAAACAAAAGACTTAGGATCGTGCACGAAAGTTCCGCATGAAATAAGACGATGATAGAGCACACGCAATTTTCTATGTGCTAAATCAACCTAATCAAAAGGGAAGGATCATAATCTGAATGGTAAATGATGAGAAAAAAGAATAAAGAATCAGGGTCTTGAATATGAAGTTTCACATCGAATGAGAAGTAAAAGTAGGATACAGTATAATTAAAACAATTTAGATGAAGAAGGAAATATCATATGAAATTAAAAATTCGCAAAATAGTACAGATTTATGATTGATGTACACATTTTCCGTAACGCAAGTAGTGTGACATCAATGGCACTCGCTGTGCAGTAGAGTACTAAGGGGGGGGGGGGCAGACGGGGCGGTTGCCATGAGCGTCAGAGGTCTTGGGGCGAGAAAACAGTTCATAAAAATTCGGGCCTCATATTCTGGCATTTGGGTCATCATCGTCGCTCCGGGCGCCATTTACCCTTAGTACGCCACTGTATGTATTCTTATCATTGACCAATCAGTTAATACCAACTCGCAACCTCCAAAACTTCATTTCTGCAAGTAAAGTCTGGTTACCCGCTATCAGATATACACGAGTTCTTTAATGTAATCTGTAAGAGAGGAACCATTCTCAACCTTTGACTAATATTTGACTACATGCATGAAGTACTTACCACCGAAACGGAAGTGGAAGAACTACTCACCTCCCAAACTGAAGAGTTTGACAACGGACTTGCTCCAGTGTGCATAGGTAATTTTTTACGTTTAATACACTTTTTGCTCGTTTACACATATTTACGAAGACTTCTACTTCATACAAGTTACAATCAAGACATATATTAAATTAACTTTAGCAAGTCATCACAACAAACACAGTAAAGGCTTCATGTGCGTGGAATTATTTTCTTAGGCTCTTAACATACAAATGTTTCCGCCGAGCTAACTGGCTGGTGTAGGAATAATATACAAAACTGTAATCGCAGATAGCTGATGCGCTTACTTAGTAGCGATGGTGCAGAGAGAGTTATTATTAAGTTTCCAAAGACAGCTTGATTAACGGACGTCAGACATATAGACGTCACTATCCGTATTAAATCTTAGGGCCGGAACCAAATAGCTAGATAAAGTGACCTCTCGGATTATAGGAGAATGCTCCACCCCCTAAAAGCATAAATATTTATTTTAAATGAGAGGTTTTCTCCGATTTTTTAAATTTTTTTAAAAGACAATTCATTTAAATAACTTATGAAAATGGTATGAAAATTGAAAGAAAAAAAATCGGAGTTTGAAAACCTTCTAATATTGGACAAAACAATTTTTTTTTCTTCTGAGAAACAGCTCAACAGAATTTGACCCAATTTGACAGAAATCATCCAGGCATAGAAACCTTCCAATATTGGACAAAATGATGCCAATGGCGGCGCGACCAGGGGGGTCGGGAGGGGGCAATTGCCCTCAGGCGCCGGGCGAGAGGGGAGCGCCGTCCAGAAACTTTTTTTTTTTTGGCTGTAACAAGGGCGTAGATGGGGAGGGGGGTTGGAGGTTTTCAACTGACATAACAACTGTTCTCTGTGGCAAAGTAGGGGCGCCACTAAAGAACATTACCCCCGAGCGCCTCGAACCCTCGCTCCGCCACCGAATGATGCTGATGTGTCATCGAATATAGATGAAGATACAAAAACCAGAAAAACGTCGAAACATTTGTTTTTATACAAATGCAATCAACGGCATTGGAAAACAAAATTGAACTAAAAGTATCCTAATGACCCAGATTTCTTGGCCGATCGCACCTGCATATCGCTATTGTCTCAGCCCTAATTGGGCCTCTTGTTTCAAGAAGTAGTGATTGTTCAGAAAAGGGATGAGATGCACTGAAAGACTATTGTTTTAAATGTAAGTTAATAAGAAATACATCCAAGACTAAGGTTATGATTTGTCGGAACTATGTTTGGGTTGCGAATAATTAAAGATTTTATTATGATGGAAATGTAATTGAAATTGTTAGTACATTTGTATATTTAGGAATTATTTTAATGACCCGTGGCTCCTTTGTAGAAGCTGAAAAAACTTTAGCAGGACAAGCACTGAACTTTTTGTTTACCCCGAATAAGTACTGGTATAAATTTCCTGATATGCTGCCAAATAGCAATTTATTTGATATTCAGATTGCTCCACTTCTGTCATATAATGCAGTAGAGTGGGATTTATAAAAGGTAATGCTGTTGAAAGAGTTAATTTTTGCGTGTTTTAGGTGTCAAACAGTCAACACATAATGACATTGTATACGGTAAAGTGGGGAGAGGTACTACTAGAATACTTAGACCGTTTAGAATTATTAAATACTGATTTAAAATTGTAAAATATAGCAGTAGGAAATATATAAAACTGTATATGACATATTATATGCAGAATTTATTGCAAACCTAAACAAAATTTCATAGTCGGTAAGAATAAAAGATCTGTTTGAAACACTCGGTTTCTGAGACGTATGGTTGCAACAATGTGTTCATACACGTGGTAAAGCTAATTTTATTCAAAATTGGAATTCTGTGCTTCAATCTTAGCACAACAAGGTTGTATATTCATCTTGCAAGTAGTTCTTCATATAAAAAATATCTAACTTTTATTACTATTATTAATTTTAGAACAGCACTAACTAAATTGCGAACAACATGACTCAGACTCTATGTGGATACAAGTGAATATCGTCAAATTTATTGATCTACTTTCAAGCAGAACTAAGATTATAAGAAACGGAAGCAATTTTTTTTTAGATCTTTAAAACTTCACGCTGAATTAGTAAAGTCTGCCCCATTATCCTTCAATGAATTTATTAAACATTTAATAAAAAGGACACCTTCTCAACCAGTCTCAACCAGCTGCTATGTAAGATGATAATTATTCATTTTTACTACTTTATTTGTTTAAGTTGCTGTTAATGTGCTAACATTTTCCTTCGCTTTTTAATGTGATTGTTTGTATTTTTTCTTTCTTCTCCAGTTTATTCGTTAGTGATGTCTTTCATAGCTATTAATACAGACTCAAGACACATAACAATTCAGATTTTGACGTATACGTCAAATTTTTTTTTTTAATTTATGAATCATACTTTTGATCCGCACTGTGCGATTTGAAGGCACCGATTTCTACTGCATATGTGTCTGCCATTACTTTATATTGGTATTAATTAATTTTTTATATTGATGTTCATCAACACGCACATTTATCACACCTTATATTTGGATTAGAGTCTCATGGCAACAAGCACATTTATCACTACTTATATTTGGATTAGAGTCTCATGGCAACAAGCACATTTATCACTACTTATATTTGGATTAGAGTCTCATGACAAGAAGCACATTTATCACACCTTATGTTTGGATTAGAGTCTCATGGCAACAAGCACATTTATCACACCTTATATTTGGATTAGAGTCTCATGGCAACAAGCACATTTATCACACCTTATGTTTGGATTAGAGTCTCATGGCAACAAGCACATTTATCACTAATTATATTTGGATTAGAGTCTCATGACAAGAAGCACATTTATCACTACTGTTACGACTCTATGGTCTAAGAAAAATGTAACAGAAAGAAAGTGAAACCAACAAATCAAGTAAAAATCAACAAGCAATTTATTACTAGATAATTAAAATGAAAAAATCAAGAAGTCACTTACAGTAATGTGTTTTGAAATCCTAATAATCCAATAAGAATGATTGTTCTAATCACAAGTCCTAAATATAGAATGTTCCGAATTCACGGCTGTGTCCTTGAATGTTATGATGTGTTAATGGTCTCCAAAGTCCTGATGTACTAGTAATCTTGATGTGCTGAAGTCAAAATGAAGTATTCCAAAATCTCTGAATAAGTTCACATAAATTCCAAAATTGTCAATTAAAAATCCAAAATCCAAAAGTTTATGAGCACTGTTATAATCCAATGAATATTTAAAATAATTCCTCTCTTAGAATTTGGAATGAATTTTCACAACTGTAATAGCTCTTTACAAGACTGATGGTAATGTCAAAACTGAATAAATGTCCACCAAACATGGCATATATAAAGATTGGTCACATGACAGAATGTTCTAGAACATGAGTCATCTTAATAGAATTTTTACTTGTAAACAAAAATCAACCTTGACCTTCAAATTGAGAAAACATATTGATCAAAACAACCTAATTCAAGGACACTAGTTAAAAATGTTTTTCCTGATAACATTAAGATTTAAGCAAATATTAAAGTGAAGAAACATTTATAATTTCCTAAAATATTTATAATATTATATAAACATCATACATAACACTACTTATATTTGGATTAGAGTCTCATGGCAACAAGCACATTTATCACTAATTATATTTGGATTAGAGTCTCATGACAAGAAGCACATTTATCACACCTTATGTTTGGATTAGAGTCTCATGGCAACAAGCACATTTATCACTACTTATATTTGGATTAGAGTCTCATGGCAACAAGCACATTTATCACTAATTATATTTGGATTAGAGTCTCATGACAAGAAGCACATTTATCACACCTTATGTTTGGATTAGAGTCTCATGGCAACAAGCACATTTATCACTACTTATATTTGGATTAGAGTCTCATGGCAACAAGCACATTTATCACTACTTATATTTGGATTAGAGTCTCATGACAAGAAGCACATTTATCACTACTTATATCTGGATTAGAGTCTCATGGCGGCAACATTCGCCATTTGCAATTAATTTTAAAATATGCTTTTAGATCAGCTTTAAATTTAGGTGCTTAGGATAACTTTTAATGCCGTATAAGTAAGCTTCAGTCACTGGGCACCAAAGATGTCTACTGACATGCAGTACGTCTGTCTCCTCCTGCCTGGCAAACCAGCAGCTATCTTCTTTACGCTCGCTGATTGGTTCATCGATTAGCGTGACTGAGAAGTGGCTATGGGTCAGTTTGGTCAGATTCAAGTATCACTCCATGTGTGACCGTTGTACTTGTAACTGTTTGTTTAGCACGTGGTGTAAAGGAAACTTGTTGCACATGTTCGTCATTGGAGGGCTTAACACGAGAAGAATCCGAATGCCATCTCCACGTGTATATAATTAACTCTAGACTGAAATTGATGATAAGTTCCATGCCGAATGTTGACCAGTTAATATGCGTCAACATGATACCTAGAGTCTTTTGTTTGATATAACTACCTAATACATTGTTTCTCCGCACTAATGGCGTAAATAATGTTGCAATGCCTTTCTGTTGTGCGACTTTAATACTATTTTTTTTTTATTTTTTTTAAACTTTCTTAATGGCATCATCGTCCTAGCGTGAATATGAATAATTTTTGCCATAAAATACGTATCAACAGTCTAAGAAATGAAAACAGCTAAGGTTACAGAACAAACGATCATGCCATATTCTTAGTAATTAGCGTTAATTCCTGTAATACAATTCGATGACCCCTGGATCAACATCGGAAAGTGCGGTCGGATGTTCAGGAATCTGGAATAAAAAAAGTTTGGGATTTGCCATTGCCATGGAATCGACTTTTGTTTTTAATGGAAAAAAAGAGCTTCACATAATCAGCAATCGAATTTAATCACTTGAAAGAGAGTGATTCCATCGTTTAAATGACGATGATATTGCTTTTTTTTTAACGATCAATTTCTATCTGTCTAAACCTACAGACTTTTGTTTGACAACATTTTCCAATGGAAAAAATAATTCTTCTAGACAGTCCAAACAAATAATGATGTCTTTGGTAATTATTTAATAAAAAATAAATTATCGCCTATTGTCTATTTATTGTTTTTCATATTGTTCGAAAGCAGGGGTCTAAAAGCAGCTAGTTTACAAGTGTACATCAAGACCGCGCGTAGAAAAAAGAATAATGTCGAAAACACAGCGTATATTTGGTTTTAGGTTGATACTTCCCGCTATATTTTCAAGGACCACAAGGCAATAGTCGTTGTCACTAAACCATCCTTAAACGTGCTAATACCACAATTAATCTTCCTCTAATCAAACGAAGAACCACATGTTCACTAAACCAATTTAATACTTGCATGGTGTTTCTTATTTCACACTGGTATGATTTATCAGTACGCAATTCTAAGCCGTAGAACGGTATTTTATGCCACTTACAACGAAACAGGACCCAAACACCTAACATATATGATTATTCCCATATCTAATTGCTAAACTCGCATAGATGCGGATATCCCAAGAAATCGTTATGCTACGAAGGGGACATTTTACGAAACTAATCCATGTTACCATGAAGTCATGCAAATACGCCTGTGCCTAGTAATTCGCTAATTTTACTCGGTTTGAGAACTATCTTCCCAACAACGGTTTACCATAATCAAACAAATACTCACAAAAAGTGTATCAAAATTATAAACGGAGACATAACTAGAAATAGCACATACCTAATCCTGAAACTTAGAATTCTTACATAGATTTTGTTGTCTTCGTGGTTTCGCTGTTAGAATTAAAGGACTCATTCCCAATACTAAGTTGTTGTGTTGCCGTATTGATCCAGGTTGATCTAAAGACACACACACACACACTATATCTCTCTCTCTCACATACAAATGAAAAAACATGTATTCTCTTATATGCATCAAAAGATGAAATAATTATCATACTTGTACACCAATACTCTCAAAACTCAAATTTACTTATTTGATAAAATAAGGATCTGTTTCTATATGAATTATCCTGTCAATACGTTTTTCTGTTTTCATGCATGTCAACGTATGCAAACGGCTATAAACTCAGGGCCGGTTTAACCACGAGGCAAACTAGGTGGTCGCCTAGGGCGGCAAAAATGGGGGTGGGGAGTAGCAAAAGACTGAATGAATAAAAAAAGAAAGAGAAATAGCGTAAAATAGAAGATAATAAGAGTCTAAAAGTAGAAAGAGAAAAACAAATGCAGAATTTTTATTCATACTAATGCACAATATTTATTTTCGAAAGTTAATTGTGGGAGAGGGGGGGGGGCGCAAGGCTGAAGGTCCGCTAAGGGCGCTAAATATCCTTGCGCCGGCCCTGTATAAACTTATTGCTACTACGGTATAATATCCCGTCAAACTTATCTGTATTTAAATAAATTTACATTTAGTATCTTTTAAAATGCGCATTTGAAGTGAGAAAGTATTGCTTGGAATATTCCCAAAAAATCAATAGATAAATGTTCTTTTTTAAAAGTATATCTTCTGGAGATAGATAGGTAGATAGATATAATGGTTAACTGATTGATTATTTCATATCAAAACTAGTTTTTGTTGCTGATAGAGTCTCATTTTGTACTAAAGTATATAAGAGACTAACTAGCATTCCTTACATACTTACTCACGTAAAATACTAACGGATAATTGCCTCCAAGACTAAAGGCTTTTAAGAGAGATAACTCTGCTGGAACTAAACAGGCGTAAGAGTTATCCAGTCACAACACAGGCATTTTCAATGATTTGTATCACATTTGTAAAACATCATTAAAAAATTAAAAAATATGATCCTGATATGAATTAACATAATCTTACATATTGCCAAGAAACTCAATGTTATTTTAAGCCTGACAGAAACTACAACTCTTACATAATGCACCATTCACAGCTAGTGTTGTTGTTTATTTCTGAATACAAATTTCAGAACACCTTAAGCTCCACCGCACCCCACCCCATGGGCTTGCGCAATCGGTACCGTTATATCTATAGCCGACCATATTTTTTTTAATAATCTGTGATATAGCTCGGGACCGTACAAGTAACAAGTGTACTAAGTCTCGCTTGTCAAAAACAATTTTATGAAGTACTAAGCTATGTCTTATATTAATGTGTTTGGAAATGTCATTGAGTTGTTTCAACTGCTGTTTTCATACTTGTGCTTTACTAGAAAACTATTTTTTTGAATAAAATGAATTGTTTTAACTATGAGTTGTGTTTTATTCTGATCAGCACTTATTGAACTTCACATGGGTGATATGGGACAAATCACATTGTGTCATATTATGTAATTAGCAGGCCAAAGGTCAATGTACTAATTAGAATGTACCTCTCCGACTTCAAACAGGAGAATTCATCTAAAATAAAGGACTTTATATTTGTTTAGGAGACAAAGAACTTAACATCAGAGACAATTGAACATGACCCAATCTTATTATAAAGTATTAGCTTTCAACACATAACACTGACTGCAGATACATGAGGTCACTAACCCCCAGTCCTTGCACAAAAGTCAGCCTACCTATCCTCTCTGTAACATAAATAGAAAGCTTCCCACCTTTGTGTAGTGAATAAAATTCATGCAATAAATCAGTCGGTCACCAAATATAGTAGAACACAGCTTCTAAGCACTTATTATGGATTTCGGGTGAAATGTGGGGAATAAAATACAGAAAAATGCCAAGGAAAAACAATAAGTATCGCAAATCAAATGGAGTTAAAAGCAGGAGGAAAGTGTACATCTGAAAAGAACATGTAGCTATAATAAAGGAATCAAAAGAGACAACAGCAACATAGAGAGAAATGAGAAGAGAAAGTCTGATTGCCTTACCTTAGACAAATATGTGGAGGCAGTGCCCCATTAGTCCAAGGACAGTCATAGGACACCTGTACCATTTCATCCCTTACAAGCACCAAAACCTCAGGCGAAGCAGTGTGCATTCCCATCTGAAATAAATGGGTGCATAATTTAAATCATATAGATGCATATAATTTATATTGGTCCTACATATAACATTAAAAATAATTGGCTTAATTTTAGCGCAAGCAAAAAGAAAAAAATATGTATCAAATTTTAAACCCTTGAAACTTTGCTGTGAACAATTATTAAATCATTTGTACTTACATTTGCATCAAGATTGAGGGCTACTATAATATTTTACCCTAAATCTTCTCTTTATTTTCATAAACAAGCACTAAAATGTGAGTTTCTTTTTCTTCAAATTTCATGTATGGTGTAAGGGAGATAACTGAATGAAATGTATGTAGTGGAGACCTTGAGAGTGATTTAATCTTGTTCTCAGAGATGAGGATGCTGCCTCCTATCGAATAGTTTATGTTCTCTAGAATGCCGGTATGTGGAGTGCAGCCTTTCGTAAACGTGCCAATATGATCCCATGCTATTCTGGATTCTTGCGATGGGATGCAAAGTTTGAAGAACAGTGTGGACTTGAATGGAAGTAATGGGCAATATGTGACTGATGTGGTTACCACTCAGAATAGTTTGGCCTTATATGAGGAAATTCCAAAGAAACTGTTGGACAGAAATAAATAGAATTAATTGAAGTCAGTAGAGAATTATAAATGGGCATATGCAAGTGTCAATGGGAGTTATCCAGTCACAACAGAGGCGTTTTCAATGTTGTGTATCACATTTGTAAAAAATCATAAAAAATACAAAATATGATCTATATATGAATTAACATAATCTCACATGTTGCCAAGAGACTCAACATTTTTTTTAAGCCTAACAGAAACTACAACTCTTAGATAATGCACCAATCACAACTAGTTTTGTTGTTTATTTCTGAATACAATGTTTCCTACACCCTTAGCTCCACCCCCCTGGGCTTGGGCAATCGGTACCGTTATGCCTATAGCCAACCTAAATTTTGTTAATAATCTTAATAATCTGTGATATAGCTCAGGACCGTACAAGTAACAAGTATACTAAGTCTCGCTTGTCAAAAACAATTTTATGAAGTACTAAGATATGCCTTATATTAATGTGTTTGGAAATGTCATTGAGTTGTTTCAACTACTGTTTTTATATTTGTGCTTTACTACAAAACTATTTTTTGAATAAAATGAATTGTTTTACCTTTGAGTTGTGTTTTATTCTTATCAGCACTTATTGAGCTTCACATGGGTGATATAGGACAAATCAGATTATGTCATATTATGTAATAACCAGGTCAAAGGTCAATGTACTTATTATAGCAACAGGCGCCGATCAAGATTAACATTTTCTCAAAATGTCAACCTCATTACACCTGGTACTTTCTCCGCCTTCGTATGTAAAAGGCCGACATATTATATCCGAATGTATTCATGGTTGAAAGGTCAAATGTCTATATTTAGCGTATATGACACTGGGTCTTTTGTACAACATATTCGGCGAAAATAAACGAAAACCGAATTTATCAAAACGCAGAAAAAGTAAATAAACGAACATATACGCTCACCTAAGCCTACTTTTTAAATACTTAGGAGTTCTTTTTACGAGAATAATGGTAAAATGTGTGTGAATATTTGCGGAAAACCCAAGAATTACGTCTTTCTTAAATGTCACTCATGGCAGCAAGAACGGTAACTCTTCCCGGCACATGGGTACGTACAACATGGAAACAATGACAACAAATACGACATAAATTGGGTTCAAAAACACACGAAAACTTGATTTTGTGAAAGAGCAGACGTGTATACCAAGGAATCGGATTATACAAACGTATTGTCATTCATTATACCAAATATATTACAACATTTTGGTACAACTTTTGTTGTGTAATGTATTTTCTAGGTTAGAGACTCGACGGGTGATATTGATAATATCTATGTGATTGTGATCACTGAGATATTATCAATGTCAGGTCATCTGCTTTAGGTACCATTCTTATCTAGAGACACTGGTATTCAATTTAAAATGTTTATCTTTAGTAGGGGCAAAAAGAGGTAAAAGTTAAACTTATTTTCAGAATTTTTAAAAATGAACGATTCATTTCATGCCATTTGTTTGTGAATATCAATATGAATATTGTCATCATAAAGAACAGAAAATCGATCTGTAGTGTTTCTCTATTTAAACAAAAACATAATCATAACCATTTCTTGAGAACCAACTCGGGGCTAGAAGTAGAATTGTGGAAGTATTCAAAGTAATTTTTTTTTTTTTTTTTTTTTTTTTTTATTGATTTTATTTTATAGATATGAAAACTGACCAAAAATATCTTATCATAACTAAATTCTTAAATGGCAATTGTTATTTAATAAATTGTGATATCAGATCAATGTATATATGTACAAGAACACTGTAATGCATTTGCACTATTGCTTTTAAGAGTAACATACAATTTAAACGTGTGTATGCCTCATGATTGTGGTATTTCATGCAAAAATGTTAGGGGGACGCGTGATAAAAAGTAACTGAAAGGCTTCAGAAGTACCTGGAACATAGAAAAAGTGAATTTATTCTTGAAGCTGAATGTTCACAAAACATTTATATATAACCATATGTAAGAAATACGCAACTTTCAGCATGAAATAACATGATGTCAAGAATTTGCAAAAAATGAGCAAAGACCAATATTAACGATGGTGGAGGGTTCATGTGTTTGAATGCTTCCTGTGAATTTATTTGAAAAGATATCATAAAGGTGGGTTCATTTTTAAATTCTGCACACTCCAATTATGCAGAAAATGTTCCATTTTAAGAGCAACATAATTTCAACTTGTGTATGACTAAAAAATATAGTATTTCATGAAAAAATGTTGGGGGGGGGTGCTTCAAAAAAAGGCACAGGGGGGCTTCTGAATTACCTGGAACATAGAAAAAGTCAATTTATTTTTAAAGCTGAGTGTTCAGAAAATATTTCTATATAAACATATGTAAGAAATATGCAAATTTCAGCTTGAAATAACATGAGGTCAAGAATTTGCATAAAGTGCCAAAGACCAATATTAAAAATGGTGGACTGTACATGCGTTTGAATGCTTCCTGTAAATTTATTTTAAAAGATATCATAAAGATTGGTTCATTTTTTAAATCTGCCCATTCAAATTATGCAGGAAACATTCCATTTTTGTATATTCTATAATTCTGAAAAATTCATCCCCTGTTGCTACTAATTACAATGTACCTCTTCTACTTCAAACAGGAGAATTCATCTAAAATAAAGGACTTTATATTTGCTTAGGAGACAAAGAACTTAACATCAGAGACAATTCAACATGACCCAATCTTATTATAAACTATTAGCTTTCAACACATAACACTGACTGCAAATACATGAGGTCACTAACCTCCAGTTCTTGCACAAAAGTCAGCCTACCTATCCTCTCTGTAACACAAATAGAAAGCTTCCCACCTTTGTGTGGTGAATACAATTCATGCAAAAATACCAATCGGTCACCAAATATAGTAGAACGCAGCTTCTAAGCATTTATACATTAAGCTCTATCCCCCTGGGTTTGCCCAGTTGGTGCCGTTATACCAAGGTTCGCGAATATTTGCTTGAAATGCAAACAAGGGAAAGTTTATGACGTCAAGGCAGAAGAGATATATATAATGGGTGATTGGTGCCAGTGAGCAGTTTGTAACACTTGTGCTTGTCTAGCAGCTGCCATTCGGAGACCTGTGTGCCAATTTTCCGAACCATTTCACGTCTGCTGCGGAAAGTTCTACCTCATTAGAGAAGGACACTAGTTAGTGTGTCGTTGGAAAAAAGTAAGCAAAATCTTCTATTTTTCTGCATACTAACACATCATTTTCTCCTAAAACAACTACATTCGTGTCATTTTAGAGCTCGTTCAGACATAAGAGTTGTCAATCATATGCCGCTTGTAAAACATCGATAATTTCAACAAACGTGAGATGCTGTTTTCTATTCTAAATAAAAATGTACCGTATATATGTAGTCACATATCTCAATTTTCATCTTCCTTGGCTTTTTGTTTTTACACCAAACACTTAATACGCGTATAATACCGTTTTCCTATTCAATCTTATACGTTATAGAGAAGATAATACTCGATTTCCTTCAAATCAGTTTTTGTATAAAGACTGGAACTTCATTATGTATGAGTGAATACTATCAAGGCTCGGAAGCCTTTGCAAAGTTGCCAGTTCTACCCCGAACAGAGCACATAAGAGAAAAAGGATCATTGATCTTTAGGGAAATTTACCAGTGCAAAGAAAATTTGGTAACATAATAATTTGATACTTAGCAATGAATATATTATGTTAGAATCCAGTAAATTCATCCGTTATCCCACCCATCCCTGATAGGCAGTTTTACCGTGAATTAGGACTGGCAACTAATCGTTTATGCAATTTAAATAAATGTTAAACATGTAAATAATAGATTCCCAATGTCGGATTAGCCGGAATTGGTTACCGTCCTTGGGAAAGACATTTTACTCTACTTGCCTCGGCACGATATAACCTTCAAAAGTGATGTAGCGAACCATTTATTTGTCCCAATGTTTGAGCTCATATACAATTGTCGGAACAAGATACAACATACGAGGTAGTACAAATTAAAACATGGAAATAATGTAAATATAGTTTCCATAATTCTCTTTTTGTTTCTCTTTTCGGCAATTAGTAACCCACACAGTGAAAATACACTTGAGAACGGGGTATCAAATGAAAACTGTCAAAACTTACGAAAAAAAAAGCAAGAAATGCGCGTCTCCACAGCACCATAAGCATGCGTTAAATATCATATCGAGCTTTCATCCGCTACATAATATGGTCACGTGATTGATCATTTTGATCTTTGACTGGATGGAAGAATAACGTACAATGTAGAGTCATAGTACAAGAGATTTTTTTTTGGTTTAGTATTAAAAAAAACCCTCCTGTAAGATTATCAGTTATATAAATGGGGGGGGGGGCGGTATTGTGATGTTGTAAGAGTTGATAAAAGCAATGGAAACCGATTGAAAACTGAGAGTAGGCCCCTGAATTTACTGATGTGTAAAAATATTCCAGATCGGTGTCACGTGACCGTTAACATGGCAGAAAACACAGTCAGTTCATGACAATTGGAAATACTACATCTGCAAAATGTGAGCACAATTGGCCCAACAGTTTTGAAAATATCATCCTTAAATTTCTCAATTTTTACGACACAGGAGTTTCATCATTTTCTCGAGCATTACATAGCATTTGTGTCGTGTAATCGGTACTTTCAGTTAATGCCGTATTAGTGCTATTGAACTCGACTCAGATGTCGAGTGTGTGTGTGTGTGTGTGTGTGTGTGTGTGTGAGAGAGAGAGAGAGAGATGCAGAACAAGTGTGTGCACTAGTATTGCAAATACGCGAGGAAGTGAACTCGCTGTATTTTTGCAAAATACTGGATATGTGTTTTTATAAAAGAACAAACATTATGTAGAGAATGAGAAACTGTCATCTCAGGAAGTATGACTAGACATGCTAACAATGCCAAATGATAATACTTCAACAATCTGTTGACCGGAATTATGAAATGCTATACTTAGGTAGCTGGCCTTCTCACACTAATTTATTTAACAATTAAAAGAAAGATAGCATTAATACTATTTCTATATTTTTATGCATAAATGAACCTCTATATTCTAAGGTTTGGCTTGGGGTTTTTTTATCAGTTGCCGACATTTACAAGATTTCGTAAGAGAAAAGTAGATATTACATAGATTTTGTACGACTTATGTGTGAAGAAGAATTGATTTACCTCTTGCAAAAGTATGTCGAAATCTTATGCATATGTATTTGTTTTATTTAGTATTCATCTTAATAAACGTAGCGTGCACAATTTGGTAAATAAAAAAATGCAGAAGCAATCTGAGGAATGTACACTTGTATGAAAAAGTGTAAATCTCGACCATTATCACCAGCGAGATGTGCCGGCGCGACGTTACCGGAAGAGAAAAGGAGTTCATTCAGTTAGTTTCGGAGAACCTGGATAGAGTCCGAGTTTCTTCTGTCCTTGCCCACCCCGTGTTAGATATTTGGACAGTTATGATGGGGTGGGAGGTCAGAGCGCATCCCCTATTGGAAAGTCTGAATTCGCCGAAACTGTGAGGTAGCGGCATAGAGTAGGCATTTACTACCAGTCTAGCAAAGTTATTTGACTTTACATAGAGTGTATGAAATTGATAGGAATTTGATTTATTTTCTCAGACATAACAATTAAAATATATTTCGTCTTTTTAATAAGCCGTCACTCAATCCAAAAATACATCGAAGAGTTACGACTGATCTTAAACAGGTGTTGGCATGGTGAATAAACTCGAAACTGCTTTATATTACGTTAAGGGGGTGTAATATTCACTTTAAATTGTTCGTTACCGCTTTTGCGGTAACACAAGTGGCATGGATCGCCACCGGCAAAAAAAGAAAAAAAAAGAAATGAGAAATAAAAAGTGCAGATTGCAAATTTACAATGCTCTGCAAACAATCTCTGTGGTATTACTTTTCTCATCAACGTACCGAGCAGGAATAATTACTTTTTCTTGGAATTAGACTTCTGGGTAATGGACGTAAATTCTAAGTTAAAAGACTTGTCGTCTTTGAAGCAAGAACAGAAAGGCGCTGGAATTCTTTGCCTGCGTGGATGTATGGGTTTCTAAATGTACATACCGCTGTTGCAGCACGTACTTCACGCCTTCTGAAGGAGGTACGAACATATTGATTCGATTATAAGCACTATTAAGACATACTTTCATCGAATTAACTGTTCAGAAAATGTAGGTGAAGCAAATCTTGAAAAGCGTTTGTAGATGATTCAGTTTTTGTAACCTGTAACATATTATTTTTTCATATTATTCATTCGTAAATGAAACATTAATGAAAAGTTACAAAACCACATTCCCTCGTTACTTAAATTAGAATTGTCTGTAAATATTATCGTTATGAAATTTTGATATCTTTTTGTTCATTCAAAAGTGGATGTCCTTTATGCTATGACTTTACAAGGAAAAACATGCAATTGATGTAGCGCTTCCATCTGGGGCATGTGAATGATGTAGCATTTCCATCTGGGTCATGTGAATGATGTAGCATTTCCATCTGGGGCATGTGAATGATGTAGCATTTCCATCTGGGGCATGTGAATGATGAAGAACTTCCATCTGGGGCATGTGAATGATGTAGCATTTCCATATGGGGCATGTGGCTTCTTGATGTAGCATTTCCATCTGGGGCATGTTGTTTCTTGATGCAGCATTCCCATCTGGGGCATGTGGCTTCTTGAATATACTTTTCATGCATATAATTCACATATTCTTTTTTACCCTCTCCCAGCATACTAGTGCAACAACAATTTTGTTTTAAATGGTAGGTTCTACAACTGGGTTTATCGAAATGTATGCTTGTATTTTGAATTAAAATACTGATTGCTTAAATGATGTAATATCACAGAGATGATTTTAAGTCACAATCTATAATGCACGAAACAAGCACTCGTGATAACATGAGAGAAATTAAAAAAGTAATGACTGAAACGCCGATAGGATCAAAACCCGACGTTGTCTTATCTTTTTCCTGATATCAAATTTTACCACATTAAAGCAGACGTTATTCTATGAACAATCGGAGCGAGTTTCTAGTTGTTAAGATGACATATTACTCTCTTTGGACAGCACGGAGCATAATCGTCAATACAAAGTGCCCAACCCCTTGGTCTTTGAGTTTCTTACATTTTTTTTTCTCAAATAGAGATGTTTAAGTATCTTCCTCTTTTCACAACTTAAGGGCCTAAATAAAAATAAGCGGCGAATTATAGAGTAACACCGATCACTCAGGTACTGGTCTCACTCGAATGACTTCGGCATTCCCAGTGTAAACCATTAAGTGTGTTCCTGCTTGCGACCTCGAAAACTCGAAGAAAACTTCTAGGCCCACATCAATTTGAATTTTTGAAGTTCTGTTTTAACTAAAAACTAAGATCTTGTATTTTAAATTCATCCCAAAGAATTCTCTGAAGAACGGAAGGTTTAGGCTTCATCAACTGTGAAGAATCACTAAGCTCTTTTTCGGACAATTCAAAGACTATGTGCGAAAAATATGAAAGACAAATTATGTTGTTTTATGTGGGTTTTCTTCTGCATTCTTTTAACTATCTCTCTCCATAAAATAAAAATAAAATGTTCACACAAAAGTCGAAATGCTATTTGAAATATATTGAATTCTGTCAGTAAATCAATATGCAAAACGACCCATCAGATCGACTCAGAATTGATTCAATCTCTTTTCAATTTAGTTATTTAGTAATTTACGGGCTATAACCAGTAAAATGGAGCTTGAATCTGATTAAAATCAGGCTAATTGCATACAATTATTGCGCTTTAGAGACAGTAACAGCACCGTCATGTCAATTTAAATAGCACTTCCTGAAATGTATTAAAGATCTCTCAGCATTTAACAAAAATAGCAAGATTGTAAGGAGAGAACAGTTTTCAGTGCATATTGATCAAAATCATACTGGTTTTATTTTGTTTACTTAAAGACCATTTGATGATGAGTCATGATCACTGACTTAATTTGAACATTATATAACGGGAGTTGGAGTTGAATGTTGCGAAAATTTTCAAGCAAGAAGCCACGTATCAGTGCAATGACATTGCCGGAAATTCCGTAATTGAGATATAATCGTGTCCAATTATATTGATGATTTGGGTTATCGGGTATTCCCAGGTCAAAATATTTACAGACATATTTCAATGAGTTGTTAGAGATTGTAATATTATATCGAAATATCATGTCCATGCATTGTTTTCTTCCTAGTCTGCGTTTATCAGGTAACGAGATATAGACACCACTTTCCGGCAGTGTCAGTGATACAATTTTGTAGTTTTATGTTTTTGAAAATATGTTAATTTCCGCCTTGACTGTGTCATTGCTGTTAGCAGACGAGATGTAGCCTGGGTTACAGTCCGTTTTAGATCTCCAGATTGACGACCTGGGCACACGCGAAAATTGACCGCAGCGCCGTCTGCTTTACCTCTTTGATTCAATGGGCTAATTTCATGTTCGATAACTCTGATCAAGATATGCCGAAATAGACAGCTTCCTTGCCTCGTTTTGGATAAGGTCAACGTTACGTGTAAATTGGCTAGTAATAGGATTATTCATCACGGAAAACACATCGAATGTCACCAGGCGTCGATATCGCTATAATCTCAATAGGGTGCCATAAATTAATGATAATCTATAATCTATTTTTGAGGAATTATCAGCGGGAAAATACAAGAAAAGAATATATTGGCAAAGCAAACATATATCTGCCACTGTACTCGGGCAAGGCGAGATGTAGCGTTCTTCGGAACCTTTCATTAATGAGATATCTGAATTTCTTTGAGCGAACACTTGTTCCTTGCACCGGTATTTGCAAGCATCTGAACCGTTCATTGTTGGTCTTATGAATTGTTAAAACTTAATGTATAATAGGCGTCAAATGAGGAAACAAAAGTCATTACTATGCTACATTTAATGCATAGCCTTTTGAATTGTTATATATTTTTTAAAAATTTTAAAATAATTTTCTAATAAATCTTTATTGTATAAGAATAACACCCAAGCTTTTATATCTACAATCGAGTGCGCGCACGAAATATCGGTCTTTTTTGGAAATATAGGCGAAAACGAATGTAACGCTTTTATGTAATTATCTTCTTTCTATGCCATGGGGCGATGGAAACATTATTATATTCAAGCACTTTGAATATGCACTAAAATGAAATTAGAACTTTTTAAATGTTTCAATTATCGTGCCTGTGCTGATGTAAAAAATATACAGTATAAAAGTCATTTGAATAAAGTCTCTCAGTTTTATCTTTTATATATTACCCAACGTACTTACAATATTGTAATTATCTTATTTGTATGCTTCGGGACAATGTAAACTTTAGTATATTCAAACACTTTTAATATGCAGTAAAATCCAATTACTACGTTTGAAATGACACAGTTATGATATCTGAACTGAATCTAGCCAATACTCAGTGCCAACAAACTACATTATTAAAACAAATTGAACTAAGACTCTCATTTTCATCTATTATATATTAAACAACGTTCCTACAACATTGCGTTCATTATTTCCCAGCAAGGAGTGCGGTGCATCTATTTAAAGCAGGATCTCGGGAATGAGCGTCTGTAGTCTAAATTGGCTTATTACAAAACTGTTAAAAAAAAACTTCTTTTTGAACACTAACTGTAATTGCTTTCTCGTTACTCTGTGTTCATGTATCTTGCACTTGTTATCGAGTGAACGTTGCCTGCTACTACAAAAACTGAAATTACGCCTGTGTTCTTGGGTTTTTCGGCATATTAATATATACGACATGAAGAATTCAGGAAGATAATCTAACAATCAACTTGTTAGGTCAAAGCAGTTATATGTTCAAATTCTTCATTTACAATGGATATTTTTAGTATTTTTGTATTGATGTCTCAAATAAAAGATTTGATATGTTAATTTAACAGGCTACCTTTATCTTGGCATTCCCGAAAATTGGAATAAATTATTGTGTAATATTATGTAATTTACAATATAATAAACCGGAAGTTCAGACTGATTTCGAGGTGACCTTTCAAAGAATAAGTTGGAATTTGTACTATTCTTAAACTAATCTACTTCGCTGTCATTTCTATGCCGATTCTACATTAGGGTATCAGTAAATAATTTTCGGCTACGGCCGCGGTCGAGAATGTACCCTCGCACCTTCGAAGCGACCCGCAATAAAAAACGAAACTTAATAACCATCAACATGTTAACATGTTCAAACTCCTCAGAGAATGGAGACACCGAATCAATAAAAATGACTGGCATGACAAAGCTGATCCTTTGATGATTACCTCCTTCAGAGTCACACCAACTTTCCTCCTGGCAACTGCTTAGTCGTACCTATTAACTCGGTTTCAAAATCTAGGTCTGATTACAATATTGATTGGTTTTATATTAAAGACCCAGCGTTTATAAAGGGTTACATAAACCTTACAGTTTTGTTCTATTTTTTTGTCATTATATCACCTGATATTGTTAAAATTGTAAAATAAGATTGAGGTTTACAATGAAAGAAACTTTATTACGTTGAACATTTTCATAAAGCATTTTGAATCTTTACTAGATATCGCGAGGCAGGTAGAAATCGTTCTCTGTTTAGATTTATGATGGTTTAACGACGGCATTACTGCAGTTAGACTATGTATGAGATAATGGAAAATTAACTCGTTTTTAAGGCTCTACAATTTATTTTGAATTCCCCCTTCACGCTCGTCATGGCTAAATATATATGTCTTTTTAATAGCTGCAAAAATACATGCATGTGCTTTTATTTGGTGTAGCTTGTTACAGTTATATGCAGTGGAATAAGAAAATGTCTGAGCTTTATGTCTCAACTACTCTTACGTCAACATAATCTTGTTCAGTAAAGGGATCAGACATCGACTTATGAGAGGCCTTGGAGGCATGCATTAACAGGCAGCCAATTTGATGATGAATAAGACGAGATCTCCTTTGCTTGGACGCATTAAATATAGAACAGGGATTTATGTACTTTCTGAAGAAGATTGTCAATCAAATCGATACAATATAAATTTTCCTGAGAAGAGGTTGTCTGGTCAAGCAAAAATGAGAATAAACAATCTTTAAACAATCTTTAAGTATATCATCTCATTCTTACTCATCATCGATCATTCTTTTTAAAAAAAAAAAAAAAAAAAAAATTAGAAGTCTTGATTCGCACATTTCATTAGGTAATATTTTATAATTTATTTGGTAGTTTTCCACCACAGATCTTTGATCTCAAATAATGAATAAAAACTTTTCATGAAGTTGTTTTCTGAACAAATGTATATGATATACGGCATCATGGCATTCTTTCCCTAAATTGTCTGAGCTTTATTGTAAATGTTCTGGAAGTTATTGAGATAGAAAATTCGAACACCTGACTGTGGATATGGTCAGAGCTATTCTTTCCACGACCGGAAAAAATGGGATCTTATATTTTTAAGGAAAAGTATTTTTTTTTCTTCACCATTCTTAAAGGTAAGTTCTTTGAATAAATTTAGGAAATAAAATTATGGAAAGCTTATGCCAAACTGATCGATTGAATTTAACTCGTGACATCCAAGTGGCAGCACTGCTGGCTAGAATCTATATGAAGTTCATTCTGAAGTTAGTTATAGTTGTATATGTCACACAGAATTCTTTACCATTCTGACTGAATTCATCATGGTTCAGTTATTAATTGCCTAAGTGTCATATGTGATAATTTGTTCATCATCAGTTAGACAACTGATATGTAGATACTTGTAAACACGAGGTAAGAAAACAGATTACATAGTGTTGCTGGTATGTTGCCTACAATGAATGTTCGACATGTCATTGTCGGTTACGGTATATCATGTCGAACACAAGCGTGTGCCGTGTTCACGCCTTGACCCAGTGATCTTATGGGGTACAATGAAAGATTGAACATTCTGGTGTCAGACATATTTAGCATAAAGCGATGAGCAAATGAATGACTGAGTCTAGAAGGCGTAGTTGTATGTGCATTTTCTTAAGTATGCAAAAACATAATTTAATGGCAGTTATTGGAAAGTAATTAATCAAGCTGGACGAAAGCGATAACTTGTTTGCCGTTTTGAGTGCCTCGTGTCCGCTTTACAATACTTTTACAGGCAACATAGTAAATGTTATCATCATAAAACAAAATGTATATTATAAGGAAGCATGGAAGGGATATAGAAACAAAAGAATGAATAACATTTCGTTGCCACGAGAAATAATCTCGTTGTCACGAGATAGGTTCTAGTAGCGACGAAATTTTTTCCCCCTTATCTCTTCCATGCTTCCTTATTATTAGAATCTTCGGGAGTGGTGGTCACGTGATCTTCATGGCCACCAAGAAAGAAACTCTTAAACCAAGTATACTGTATATTAAATTGTATTCGTAACTTTCTGTTTGATTTTGATTGACTGGTGTTCAGCAGCACATCAACACATGAAAGTTCTATCGTGCCAAGACAATCAAATGAAAGTGCCTTGCGCACAGACACTATAACTTTATTTAAGTACGTAACTTATAGTTGAACTACTGACACCTATTACAGGTTAATTCGTTACTTCTCATGAACTTATTTATTTAGTTATTTAGTCTTGGCTTCTCCAATGGCAATTTTCTTCATTGTTCAATGTATTTCAATAATTATTTAATAGAAATAGCTGCAGAAGGATATTATACATGTTTTGAACTGGTAGGTCAGTGGTCACATCTGCTTTTAATATTTGGCATAGTACTGCATTTTGATGTGTCATCTCTTTTTATTATGGTAACGTCTTGACTTCTTCCATTGTGATATGTCCTAATTCAAAAAGTTGCTCTACATTGTTATGTTGATAGGTGATTATATCTATAGTACTAGTTTACAAAGGGAATTGCATATGTTTTATGCCCTCAAGTGCAGACATCAAGTTTCTATAGCAACTATATTTTCGTAACCATGTTTGGTTATGTTCTTCTGATGCACAGTGTATTATCTCCTGTGCACTTTTATCTTTCTTAAGCCTAGATCTGAGATGATTTTATTTTACGTTCTTACATATGTTTCCAATGATCCTCTCTAGGTAAAGTGATTAGTAATGGCAACATATATCTGTTGGGTTGGCGATTTCTACCATCTTTATAGACCCCTCATAGAATATTAACAGTGTCCCAGTCGAGTCTCAATGAGCGACACCTGGAATATGTTAACATGGCTACCACGTATTATGCTAGAGACAATTAACATTGCCCAAAAGCTTCGCGCTCCAGGAGAAGGTTCGCGGCATCTGTCAAATATACCTTTCCTTTTTTACCACACGGCACATTTTTCTACAGATATCTGTATGTGATTTACTGTTGTTTATGATAAATGGATCTTTCAAGTGGTATTCTATGCCCATCATCGTAGTAAAAACCCTCTATGTGCTACCAACATAATACACAAAGATCTATTGTTACGTACATATAATTATTTTATCATCCGCAAACTAAACAAATCTCACTTGACTGATTTAACATAAAACTAAAATTAGTCAAGTCTGCCTTAAAGGTCACCTCTATTTTAAGCCATGCTATGTCTTAAACAGCATCGTTTCTCAAAGGTTCTTCATCAATTGAAGCATCCTCAGCCTTTTCCTAGAAAATAAAAAATAAAATTTAAAAAAAGCTGCTGATGTGTCGCAGAGGTCGCCATTTTTAACTTTATTCATATGAACGAACCTATCACGTGACTAGATCACGTGAGGAAAGATACGTTATTGCTGGCTAGAATCTATATGAAGTTCATTCTGAAGTTAGTTATAATTGTATATGTCACACAGAATTCTTTACCATTCTGACTGAATTCATCATGGTTAGTTATAGTTGTATTTGTCACACAGAAATCTTTACCATTCTGACTGAATTCATCATGATTCGGTTATTAACTGTCTTAGTGACTTATAAGATACTTTGTTCATCATTAGTTAGATAACTTATATGTAGGTACTTGTAAACAGGTGGTAAGAAAACAGACTACATTGTGTTGCTTGTATCTTGCCTACAATGGATGCTCGAAATGTCAGAGTCAGTTACGGTATATCATATCAAACACAAGCGCCTTGTTCACGCCTTGACCCAGTGATCTTATGGGGTACGATGAAAGATTGAAAATTCTGGTGTCAGATATATTTAGAATAAAATGATGAGCAAATGAATGCCTGAGTCTACAAGGCGTAGTAGTATGTGCAAAGAGGTGAGCATGTTTGCCTATCATTTTCTTGAGCATGCAAAAACATAATTTAATGGCAGTTATTGGAAAGTAATTAACCAAGCTGGACGAAAGCGATAACTTGTTTGCAGTTTTGAGTGCCTCATGTCCACTTTACAATACTTTTACAGGCAACATAGTAAATGTTATCATTATAAAACAAAATTTATATTATAAGGAAGCATGGAAGGGACATCGAACAAGAAAATGAATAACATTTCGTTGCTACGAGAAACAATCTCGTTGTCACGAGATAGGTTCTAGTGGCGCCGACATAACATATAGTGGCCAGGAGATAATTTTTCCTCCAACTAACTAATCTAATATATAATCCATACACTTTTAGAAAACAGATCCAAGGCTGTGTACCACATTGCTGCGCAATAATTTTGTCCTCCCCCCGAAAAAAAAAAAAATTCGGAAATCAATACTCCTTATACATTCGAGTTTCTAGGCTTGAATAGAAAAAGTCGAGCTTGCTCCGATTGACTCCCTTATACCAAATTTTTGTAGAATGAATCTCTCTGGGGCAACCACCTGTCTTAAGCGTTTTTCTCACCTCACCGAGATGGCTGCTTAAGACAATTTTGACTGTAATATAGCTTTGACTAGAAATGCAAGCTGCATTATCTAACAGCTTATTTTTGTAAAACACCAACTGTTTAGTTATCGTAAGTTACACAACGAAATAAACTCCATTACTGCATTATTCGTCAAACAGTAGCATTTTATAGATATCTGACATCCCAGATAGAATGTCCTTCACTTCAATATTCAAAGATGCATTCTTTAGTTCTAAGAAAAATGCAAGAATAAATAAATGTTAAACATTTATACAATTAAAAGTCGGTCTACCAATTAAATGGCAATTTGTGTATGAACCTTTTAGTATCTGAATCCCGTTGCGATGTCAATTTCACTCTTTTATGATATGAATCCTTCTAAACCCTGAAGCAAGCAAAGGATACCGTAACCTTTCAACACTTGCTTCAAGATGGTCGATATTTTGAAAGTCGTAGAAGTTGTAAAATTTATCATTGATTGTTTAATATAAAATGTTATGAAGAGAATACTTTGAGTTGTGTACGAACTCAATTTGAGAAGAGCTATGATAATACGAACTGATCTGAGGTGAAAATTCTTCCTTTATATTCAAGAATCAACACATTGTATCGTTAGATCCCAAAAGGCTCCTATTTACAGAGCCTTAACTGATCACTGCCATCACACGAGGTTGAAAAAACATTTGATACACACAGTCTGCACATAAAGGTGTGTCTTATATGAGATTTTCAGTTTTGAAAAACTTATCTACAAGGTCGATGCTACTAAATCAGATTGTGTATTGTAACCATTTTCCAACCAGCTTTGTTTACTTGGCAGTCACTGACTAAATAGCTAGCTAATTGACAGATTGACTCACTCTCTCACTCACCCACTAAGTGAATTCAATACTGACGTTTACATTCTTTTTTCTTGAAAGGTGGACATGCAGGACAACATAGCACAATATGAATAAATATCGTAATCATTTTAATACACATTCATTGACACCGGTATCTAATGTATTTGCTAGACAATCGGCCGGCCATTTTACTGAATGTTCAGTGGAAAGGTAATCTGGCCTGCTGACTAGCTTGCTGATATTGATCTCATTCGTCTAATCGATCGATCAAATGATAAATCCACCAAGCACACCATCAATCAGTCCATCGTATTTAGAATGGAAGGCTCGCCTTAACCTGTTTTACATTTTTCTATTACAGAAAACTCACTCACACAAAATGGGTATGGAATATTTGGCCAAGAAATGGATGCTTTGGTACAAAAGTCTTGACGTCAACCATGACGGAACTATTTCCATGGAGGATGTAGAAGAGTCCCGCAGTAAATTCACAGATCTTCACCATCTAGCTGGGGACCAAGGAAAACAAGTGAAAGAAAACATCGAGAAATGGTGGAAAAGGTACATCTTCCGTGGAAAGTCGGGAAATATTGCCGAGGAGGAGTTCGTGGCCGATCTCAAGAAAGAATATCAGGCAGACAAGGCCAAATTCATTAAAGAGATGACAGACTGTTTCAATATATTCTTCGACGTCATAGACACCAACAAGGATAGGTCTATTTCCGAAGAGGAGTTCCTAATCGCCTTCAAAGCTTATGGTCACGAAAACCTAGCTTTGAACAACAACCACTTCCAAGCCTTTAACCCAAAAGATGGCCTTGTTCCACTCCGCAATATAGTGGATTCTTGGATTCAATTCACTACAAGCGAAGATTCGTCCAAACCTGATGTAGTGACAAACGCATTTGAATCCGGGATGTAGACCCAAAAACCGTGAAACCTATTTATAATGATTTAATTCTTTCGTGAAATTTACGCAATCCACAAATATTATTTGACCAATTACATGTACGTGTGTGGAATTCGATAAATCCATGGATGTTACTGTGGCATGCTTGCAAATTCACAATGTACAAGTGATCGACCAAATGAAGAATATAGTGATAGGTCCCGATGTGTTACCATAAACCCAAAGAAAGATTCTCCCTAGATTTTGGGGTGTTTTCAAACTGTTCCAAATGTGGCATTAAAGAAAGTCAAAACAGCAGAACAAAACCGTCGAAAATACCAGTAGTGACGAAATAGCTCCTGATCTAACGAAATCGTTGTCATGACGCCAGTGACACTTAATCCGAACATGGACAAGCTCGTTTTAGTACGTAAATGCGTTGCAATTAATGTTTATCTTGATTATTGTATAAGAATTTTTAAGTGATGATATAAATCAGGAGGTTTTTACCACTTTGTGTGCATTATAATCGCAGTAGAATGTCAAAATAGTTACGAGTCAGGATAAAAGTCACGTTTGAGGTAGGATAGTGTTATCCTACACCGGTGTTCTACACTGGAAAACACGATCATACATATAGAGGAATGTGAGAAAAGTATTTCTTAGATTTAACCCATTTAGAGGGAGAGGAGGGGGAGCCGCATTCGTGTTCTTCCCTGAGTCGGGATATGAACTCATTTGATATGGCCAATAAATACATAACGGACTGCGGTCCTCGATGTATCCCCTAAGCCAATATCTAACTCGTTCTTTTTGCCTACTCAGGACAAGACAATGTTGCAGTTTTGTATATGTATCTGAACCTATTTCATCCGTATTATACAGATTTAATGCAGCCTAAACTGGTTCATCCCACCTCCCGTTTCGCCGAACATTATTCGTGTCCCACGAAAAGGTACAGTAAACAAGATTATTCCGTAAATACATGACTAAACAGCTGAGCTATTCTACGTATATCTCTAGGATTGTTCACACCTTTACATCGTAGGCTTATAACTTATCTTTTTTTTTTTTTTTTTTTTTTTTACTTTATGATTATACCTTACAATGCATATTAAATTAATAAATTTGAGAAATGTCCGCAGAATTCTTTCTCTTTCTTCCCTATCCAGGCCATATTAAATGTACATTTCCAGAGTTTTCCCCATGTATATATTATTTTTTGTTAAATTGGTGAGTGAGACAAATATAGAGAGATGAAAGTCTTCGAGAAGTAAAAAGTGTTAAAGGTTCATTACGATATCGTATATAGTGATAGCTCAGTGGGAAATGTTGCCTTAAACCGAAAAGGCGAGTTCGGTCAATTAATCAAAATCAGCTCGTATGTATGTCTGGAATATACATGTAGTTTGTTCAAAGAACCTTGCATTAACCAGACGTTTTGTTTCTAACTTAACAATAAAATTTTCGAGCATTGAAAATTAGTATAAAATGGTTGTCTTGCACGTGATCAAGTTCAGTTTCCCTGAATTTAACCTGTCTGTCTATTCATTTCATTTGAAGTATTTTAAGTGTTAATTCATAAATGTAATCACTCACTGCGTAATTATTTTTGTAGTCGTAGAAAAGTTATCGATATAAATTGATTGTAAGTAGTGCAAGAATCGAGAATATCATTAATATGTAATATTATCTTGACTTTTCCAAAGCATTTATTTTGTATTCTAACCTTTAGAATTTTACTAAAAAGGCTACATTTTATAATTTTTAATAGTAACTACGTGACATACACCCAATATCGCACATTTCTGAGTCAGCTTCCAGTTTATTGCTAGATGCAGTTTGCTGTGCTTCATTTTGTATCATTCCATAGCGAGATAGCTGCAGTCACCGATCAGATGATTCACTGTCACTCACATACTCTTGCACATTCTGCACATCAGAGAGATTTTGACCCCGTATACCTTTATTTGATCATGAGTACCCTGAAATAGTCCCTCAGTTGCCTTATCCAGCTCATCGGTTGGTGTCACTTCCGGATGTTATTCAGCAGCGAGTCTTTTTTTTTCTTTTTCTTTCTTTCTCGTGCCGTACAAAACTTTAAATGCATCGTCTTCCTTTTCCACTCAGATTTTCATTTCTCCGTCGCTCTCTGTATTCCTTTCTGTCTTTATTTTGCTCTAGTATGCCTTCTCTCCTCACCGATCTATAATGTACATTCCATCATTGTTATCATCTAGAATTTATTAACTTTCTGAAACAATTTAAGCAGCTGTTTGAAAAATATCAAATATACCTTCAAATTTACATCTATCCCAAGAAAAACAAATAATCAAATCAAAACTACTTCAAGCCAAAGAGCAAAAAGAGAAATGACACTTTGAAATTACCCTGTATCAATAGTCCAGGCAAATTATGAATGCCAATCTTGTTGATGAACTTAAGAGAACTTGTATGTGACAGCGAATTTTGTTACCTATATATTTTCATGAAGCATAATACTTTCTCTTCAATCAAACTCGAATCCGGTTACAAACTGTGGTCCAAACCAAAGCTAAACTGTGGTCCAAACCAAAGCTAAACTGTGGTCCAAACCAAAGCTAAATTCTTCATCAGCAAAAAAGGCAATAAGTTGAGTCCAACTGCAAGCAATATAGACCCTGATATGATGTCGCATAATGCGCTGGCATATCAGGGTCTATGCTGTTTGTTCTACTGAAAGCTCCTAACAAACTGCTTAGACCCAGATCTGCCCGCGCATTATGGGACGGTAGATCTGGGTCTGTGCAGTTTGCAGTTGGATTTGACTTATAAGCGACAATATGTGGTATACGTTTTAGCATGTGTTCTATCGATGTCCATCGCTAATGTCGTCTGCTACATTTTTAGCTGCTCTTAGCTATGCATATTCATCCGATTTTATATCTTTTTTTTAATGATCTTGGTTGATTACAAAGTCCTTTAAAATTTCACTAATAATACTTTGTTCATTGACAAAATATAGATTGAAAATGTTTAGGGAAATATGCTTGCTGTTACAAAACAATGTAAAATATATTAATTTGTAGAATAATTGTGCATTTTTTACGACCGAGAACGAGAAGTTATTAAAAATGGTAATGGCACCATAAATCAAAAATATCAAACAGTTACAGTAGAGTTGAAACTGTTACAGTTCCTTTTGACATTATATGAATTCAAAAAAGTGGCATTCTACTAGCCAGTAATAGCCGTAGAAAGGTATTTTATGCCACTTACAACGAAACAAACACTTAACATACATAATTTATCCTATATCGAATTACTAAACACTTATAGGTGCGGATATCCCAAGAAACTAATTCATGTTGCATGAAGTCACGCGAATACGCCTGTGCCTAGTGATTCGCTAATTACTCGGTTTGAGAACTATCTTTCCAACAACGGTTTACCATAATCAAACAAATACTCACTAAAATTGTATCAAAATTATAAACGGAGACATAACTAGAAATAGCACATACCCAATCCTTAAACTTAGAATTATTGCATAGATTTTGTTGTCTTCGTGGTTTCGCTGTTAGAAATAAAGGACTCATCCCCAATACTAAGTTGTTGTGTTGCCGTATTGATCCAGGTTGATCCAAAGGTAGGATTCGAAATCAACTCCCTTTCGGTCGCGAATCTGACACACACAATCCCTCTCTCTCTCTCTCTCTCTCTCTCTCTCTCTCTCTCTCTCTCTCTCTCTCTCTCTCTCTCTCATACACACACACACACGCACACAAATGAAATAAAACATGTATTCTCTTATATGCATCAAAAGACGAAACAATTATCCTACTTGAAGACCAGTACTCTCAAAACTCAAATTTACTTATTTGATAAAATAAGGATCTGTTTCTATATGAATTATCCTGTCAATTCCTTTTTTCTGTTTTCATGCATATCAACGAATGTAAACGGCTATAAACTCAGGGCCGGTTTAACAGCTAGGCAAATTAGACAGTCGTCTAGGGCGTCATTTTTTTTTAAGGGGGGGGGGGCAAAATAGCTGAACGAATAAAAAAGAAAGATAAATAGCGTAAAATAGAAGATAATAAGCGTCTAAACATAGAAAGAGAAAAGCAGATGCAGAATTTGTATTCATACTAATGCACAATATTCATATTCGAAAGTTAATTGGGGGAAAATTAAAAGGGGGGACGCAAGGCTGAAGGTCCGCCTAGGGCGCTAAATACCCTTGCGCCGGCCCTGAATGAACTTATTGCTACTACGGTATAACATCCCGTCAAACTTATCTGTATTTAAATAAATGTACATTTAGTATCTTTTAAAATACGTATTTAAAGCGAAAAAGTATTTCTTGGAATATTCCAAAGATATCAATAGATAAATGTTCTTTTTTTTAAAGTATATCTTCTATATAATGGTTAAATAATTAGCTGTTTCATATCAAAACTAGTTTTTGTGGCGGATAAAGGTAATATTTTTGTACTCAAGTATATAAGAGACTAACTAGCATTCCTTACATACTAACTTACATAAAATACTAACAGATTCTTGCCTCCATGACTAAAGGACGAACTTAATTAGTTGTGTGAGAGAATATATTTCAGTTAGCTAGTTTTTGTAAGCCATAGATAAGCAGGGACAATTAAAATTATTTTAACTTTCCTGACTGCAAGAACTCAATCAGTTATAGTTCGTTCCGCACAGCATCGCGAATGATATCTGCGTCTGTTTCTAATTGAATTTTCACGCCAGTGTCTCAAAATGTAGCTAAAATTACTGAATTAATTTCGTGCACTAATGATTTAAACATAATTCGTACTGACATGCAGCGCAACACCATTCATTCGAGACATACTGACGATGCAGATGATGTTTGTTTACATGTGGCACACGACTGTACCCATAAGGTTCAGTGCTGTGTCAAAAATGGACTCTTCCAGAACTCCAGGATTACATGTACACAGACCACTTCAGCATTCTACTTTCACTTAACATGTCAATGTCAACAACACAAAACCAACCTCAGAAATATTTTCCTTAAAATGAATGTAATCAGCATTTGAATATAAAGAAATGCACAGTAAGCAGCTTTGAATAATAATAATAATAATAATAATAATAATAACAAGAAGAAAAAGAAGAAGAAGAAGAACCTATTCCTGATGTTATCTTAAACACTATTTTAAATGATTGCTGAATATCTTGACTTAAGTGCATTATTTGTGATTTTTTTAAAAGGTAAACTATTTATTTATTTATTTATTTGAATCCATATATTTATTTCCAACACCCATATTGAAGTGCCCAAAATAACATTATACCCCCTTTATTTTTATTACACAAGTCCATTTTTATCAATGGCTGCCTTTATTTAAGTTGTTATAATCAAATAATAAATTCAGTTTCTTTTTTAATCAAGGTAAAGCATTATTTTTAAAAATACAGTAAAGACAAAAATTGTGCCTACTATTTTAATTGTGAATAACCCTGTTGGTTAATTGGAGAATTATGTACGTCCCACCACCACCACTACCACCAGAACTTTGATAAAAATGTTGTCCATTTCTACATTGTTTTCATTTTAAAGTTAACATACTTTTTACAAGTCTGGCTATAAATAGCATGAATTTGGCACTTGCATGTACAAATATACTGTCTTGATGGGGGAAAAGCTAAAAATTATGTTTGGCCAAGTAAAATGATTGGCACTGTCAGGGTTCATTGGTTAAACATTTCTTTTTTTTTTTTACCTTTAATCTAGGAATAAGACCTGGACATTATGAACTGAAAGTGCAATATATTAAAACATTGTAAATGCAGACTGCTGTACAGCATTAACTAAATCTCAAGAACAAATGGTGAAAATAAATTGCACCTATTTCACTCTTGCAAATTTTGCAATATTTAATTCCAAACAATATTTTATTTACTTACATTAAATAAGTTATTTTGAATTTCATAGTGATTTGTCTTTATCCACACACATTATAAAATAGTGTGAGAATATTGATTTCACCTCTGTCCATCCATCCGTTCGAAATCAGTCTGAAATTCAGGTTGATTGTATTGTAAAATACATAATATTACACAATAATTTATTCCAATTTTCGGGAATGCCAAGATAAAGGTAGCCTCTAAAATTAACATATCAAGTTTTTTTTTAATGAAACATCAGTACAAAAGTACTAAAACTATCCATTTTAAATGAAGAATTTTGAAGATATAACTGATTTGACCTAACAAGTTGATCGTTATATTATCCTCCTGAATTTTCCAGGTCTTATATATTTTATATGCCGAAAAAGCCAAGAACACAGGCGTAATTCCAGTTTTTGGAGTGGCAGGCAACTTACACTATATTCATGTACATAGAGTAACGAGAAAGCAATTTCAGTTAGTGTTCACAGATTTTTTAAAAAAAAAACAGGTTTATTATAAGCCAGTTTAGACTACAGACACACATTCCCGAGATCCGGCTTCAAATAGATTCACCGTACTCCTTGCTGGGAAATAATGAACGCAATGTTGTAGGAACGTTGTTTAATAGATAAAGGCAGCCTCTAAAATTAACCTATGAAATCTTTTATTTGAGACATCAATACAAAAGTACTAAAAATATCCATTTTAAATGAAGAATTTGAAGATGTAACTGATTTGACCTAACAAGTTGATTGTTAGATTATCTTCCTGAATTATTCATGTCGTATTTATTTATATGCCGAAAAACCCAAGAACACAGGCGTAATTTCAGTTTTTGTAGTGGCAGGCAATGTACAAGTACACATCAGCACAGGCACAATAAATGAAACATTTCATAAGATCTAATTTCATTTTAGTGCATATTCAAAGTGCTTGAATATAATACTGTTTCCATCGCCCCATGGCATAGAAAGAAGATAATTACATAAAAGCGTTACATTCGTTTTCGCCCACTGCTAATATAGCCTATATTTCCAAAAACGACCGATATTTCGTGCGCGCATTCGATTGTAGATATAAAAAGCTTGGATGTTATTTTTATTCAATAAAGATTTATTAGAAAATGATTTTAAAATTTTTAAAAAATATATAACAATTCAAAAGGCTATGCATTAAATGTAGCATAGTAATGACTTTTATTTTCTCATTTAACGCCTATTACACAAGAAGTTTTAACAATTTATAAGACCAACAATGAACGGTTCAGATGCTTGCAAATACCGGTGCAAGGAACAAGTGTTCGCTCGAAGAAATTCAGATATCTCATTAATGAAAGGTTCCGAAGAACGCTACATCTCGCCTTGCCTGAGTACAGTGGCAGATATATGTTTGCTTTGCCAATATATTCTTTTCTTTTTATTCCCCCGCTGATAATTCCTCAAAAATAGATTATAGATTATCATTAATTTATGGCACCCTATTGAGATTATAGCGATATCAACGCCTGGTGACATTCGATGTGTTTTCCGTGATGAATAATCCTATTACAAGCCAATTTACACATAACGTTGACCTTATCCAAAACGAGGCAAGGAAGCTGTCTATTTCGGGACATCTTGATCAGAGTTATCGAACATGAAATTAGCCCATTGAATCAAAGAGGTAAAGCAGACGGCGCTGCGGTCAATTTTCGCGTGTGCCCAGGCCGTCAATCTGGAGATCTAAAACGGACTGCAACCCAGACTACATCTCGCCTGCTAACTGCAATGACACAGTCAAGACGGAAATTAACATACTTTCAAAAACATAAAACTACAAAATTGTATCACTGACACTGCCGGAAAGTGGTGTCTATATCTCGTTACCTGATAAACGCAGACTTGGAAGAAAACAATGCATGGACATGATATTTCGAAATAATATTACAATCTCTAACAACTCATTGAAATATGTCTGTGAATATTTTGACCTGGGAATACCCGATAACCCAAATCATTTATATAATTGGACACGATTATATCTCAATTACGGAATTTCCGACAATGTCATTGCACTGATACGTGGCTTCTTGCTTGAAAATTTTCGCAACATTCAACTCCAACTCCAACTCCCGTTATATAATGTACAAATTAAGTCAGTGATTATAACTCATCATCAAATGGTCTTTAAGTAAACAAAATAAAACCAGTATGATTTTGATCAATATGCACTGAAAACTGTTCTCTCAGTACAATCTTGCTATTTTGTTTAAATGCTGAGAGACCTTAAGAACATTTCACGAAACGCTATTTAAACTGACATGACGGTGCTGTTACTGTCTCTAAAGCGCAATAATTGTATTCAATTTGTCTGATTTAAACCAGATTCAAGCTCCATTTTAGTGCTTATAGCCCTAAATTACTAAATAGCTAAATTGAAAAGAGATTGAATCAATTATGCGTCGATCTGATGGGTCGTTTGCATATTGATTTACTGAGAGAATTCAATATATTTCAAAGAGCACTGTGACTTTTGTGCAGCGATATTGCCAAAAGCATTCTGTTTGCACTGATAATAACAAAACTTTTTTTTTTAAAATTAATATACCTTAACATGGCCGAAATTTCACTCAAATTATCGATATTTTTCCTCGAGCTAAGATGTTAAATATCCTCTTTCAAATCCTTCACACTATGGTACATTTTATTTTTGTAACAAGAGAGTTAAAAGAATGCTGAAAACCCCCACAATAAATAATATAATTTGTCTTTCATATTTTTCGCATATAGTCTTTGAATTGTCCGAAAAAGAGCTTAGTGATTCTTCACAGTTGATGAAGCCTAAACCTTCCTTTCTTCAGATAATTCTTTAGGATGAATTTAAGATACAAGATCTTAGTTTTAGTTAAAACAGATCTTCAAAAATTCAAAATTCTGGGCCCAGAAGTTTTCTTCGAGTTTTCGAGGTTGCAAGCAGGAACATACTTAATGGTTTACACTGGAAATGCCGAAGTGATTCGAGTGATACCAGTACCTGGAGTGATCGGTGTTACTCTTTAATTCGGCCCGTATTTTGATGTTTATTTATTAAAAAATAGTTAGGCCCTTAAGTTGTGAAAAGAGGAGGATACTTAAACATTCCTAATTGAAAAAAAAGTAAGAAGCTCAAAGACCAAGGGGTTGGGTCACTTTCTATTGACGAGTATACTCCGTGCTGTCCAAAGAGAGTAATATGTCATCTTAGCAACTAGAAACTCGCTCCGATTGTTCATAGAATAACGTCTGCTTTAATGTGGTAAAATTTGATATCAGGAAAAAGGTTAGACAACATCGGGTTTTGATCCTATCGGCGTTTCAGTCATTACTTTTTTAATTTCTCTCATGTTATCACGAGTGCTTGTTTCGTGTCTTATAGATTTTTACTTAAAATCATCTCTGTGATATTACATCATTTAAGCAATCAGTATTTTCATCCAAGATACAAACATACATTACGATAATCCCAGTTGTAGAACCTACCATATAAAAAACAAAATTGTTGTTGCACTAGTATGCTGGGAGAGGGTAAAAAAGAATATATGAATTATATGCATGAAAAGTATATTCAAGAAGCCACATCCCCCAGATGGGAATGCTGCATCAAGAAACAACATGCCCCAGATGGAAATGTTACATCAAGAAGCCATACCCCAGATGGAAATGCTACATCAAGAAACCACATACCCCATATGGAAATGCTACATCATTCACATGCCCCAGATGGAAGTGCTACATCAATTGCATGTTTTTTTCCGTTGTAAAGTCATAGCATAAAGGACATCCACTTTTGAATGAACAAAAGGATATCAAAATTTCATAACGATAATATTTACAGACAATTCTAATTTAAGTAACGAGAGAATGTGGTTTTTAACTTTTTCATTAATGTTTCATTTACGAATGAATAATATGTTACAGGTTAAAAAACACTGAATCATCCAGAAAAGCTTTTCAAGATTTGCTTCACCTACATTTTCTGAACAGTTAATTCGACGAAAGTATGTCTTAATAGTGCTTATAATCGAATCAATATGTTCATACCTGCTTAAGAAGGTGTGAAGTACGTGCTGCAATAGCGGTATGTACATTTAGAAACCCATACATCCGCGCAGGCAAAGCATTCCAGCGCCTTTCTGTTCTTGCTTCAAAGACGACAACTCTTTTAACTTAGAATTAACGTCCATTACCCAGAAGTCTAATTCCAAGAAAAAGTAATTATTCCTGCTCGGAACGTTGATGAGGAAAGTAATACCACAGAGATTGTTTGCAGAGCATTGTAAATTTGCAATCTGCACTTTTTATTTCTCCTTTTTATTTTTTGCCCGTCGCATAACATGCCACTTGTGTTACGGCAAAAGCGGTAACGAACCATTTAAAGTGGATATTATACCGGCTTAGAGTAATATAAAGCAGTTTCGAGTTTATTCACCATGACAACACCTGTTTAAGATCAGTCGTAACTCTTAGATTTATTTTTGGCTTGAGTGACGGCTTATTAAGGAGACGAAATATATTTTAAGTGTTATGTCTGAGAAAATAAATCAAATTCCTATCAATTTCATACACTCGATGTAAGGTCGAATAACTTTGCTAGACCGATAGTAAATGCCTACTCTATGCCGCTACCTCGCAGTTTCGGCGAATTCAGACTTTCCATCATAACTATCCAAATATCTAACACGGGGTGGGCAAGGACAGAAGAAACTCGGACTCTATCCAGGTTCTCCGAAACGAACTGAATTAATTCCTTTTCTCTTCCCTTTAACGTCGCGCCGGCACATCTCGCTGGTGATAATGGTCGAGATTTACACTTTTTCATACGAGTATATATTCCTCAGATTAATATAAAGCAGTTTCGAGTTTATTCACCATGACAACACCTGTTTAAGATCAGTCGTAACTCTTAGATTTATTTTTGGCTTGAGTGACGGCTTATTAAGGAGACGAAATATATTTTAAGTGTTATGTCTGAGAAAATAAATCAAATTCCTATCAATTTCATACACTCGATGTAAGGTCGAATAACTTTGCTAGACCGATAGTAAATGCCTACTCTATGCCGCTACCTCGCAGTTTCGGCGAATTCAGACTTTCCATCATAACTATCCAAATATCTAACACGGGGTGGGCAAGGACAGAAGAAACTCGGACTCTATCCAGGTTCTCCGAAACGAACTGAATTAATTCCTTTTCTCTTCCGGTAACGTCGCGCCGGCACATCTCGCTGGTGATAATGGTCGAGATTTACACTTTTTCATACGAGTATATATTCCTCAGATTGCTTCTGCATTTTTTTATTTACCAAATTGTGCACACTACGTTTATTGAGATGAATACTAAATAAAAAAAATACGTATGCATAAGATTTCGACATACTTTTGTAAGCGTAAATCAATTCTTCTTCACACATAAGTCGTACAAAATCTATGTAATATCTACTTTTCTCTTACGAAATCTTGTAAATGTCGGCAACTGATTAAAAAAACAAGCTAAAACTTAGAATAGAGAGATTCATTTATGCATAAAAATATAGAAATACTATTAATGTTATCTTTCTTTTAATTGTTAAATAAATTAGTGTGAGAAGGCCAGCTACCTAAGTATAGCATTTCATAATTCCGGTCAACAGATTGATGAAGTATTATCATTTGGCATTGTTAGCATGTCTAGTCATACGTCCTTCACAGCACGCGACAAATTGTTTTTACAATGATCAAAGACATTTTGATTCATTTTAAGACTGAGATGACAGTTTCACATTCTCTACATCATGTTTGTTCTTTTATAAAACCACATATCCAGTATTTTGCAAAAATACAGCGAGCTCACTTCCTCGCGTATTTGCAATACTAGTGTACACACTTGTTCTACATCTCTCTCTCTCTCTCTCTCTCTCTCTCTCTCTCTCTCACACACACACACACACACACACACACGTTCGACAACTCAGTCGAGTTCAATAGCACTAACACGGCATTAACTGAAAGTACCGAATTACACGTCAGAAATGCTATGTAATGCTCGAGAAAATGATGAAACTACTGTGTCGTAAAAATTTAGAAATTTAAGGATGATATTTTCAAAACTGGTGGGCCAATTGTGCCCACATTTTGCAGATGTAATATATCCAATTGTCATGAATTGACTGTATTTTCTGCCATGTAAACGGTCACGTGACACCGATCTGGAATATTTTTACATATCAGTAAATTCAGGGGCCTACTCTCAGTTTTCAATCGGTTTCCATTGCTTTTATCAATTCTTACAACAGCACAATACCGCCCCCCCCCATTTATATAACTGATAATCTTACATAAGAGTTTTTTTTTATACTAAAAGAAAAAAAATCTCTTGTACGATAACTCTACATTGTACGTTATTCTTCCATCCAGTCAAAGATCAAAATGATCAGTCACGTGACCATATTATGTAGCGGATGAAAGCTCGATATGATATTTAACGCATGCTTATGGTGCTGTGGAGACGCGCATTTCTTACTTCTTTTTTTTCGTAAGTTTTGACAGTTTTTATTTGATACCCCGTTCTCAAGTGTATTTTCACTGTGTGGATTGCTAATTGCCGAAAAGAGAAACAGAAAGAGAATTATGGAAACTATATTTACATTATTTCCATGTTTTAATTTGTACTACCTCGTATGCTGTATTTTGTTACGAAAATTGTATATGAGACCGAGAATTGTGACAAATAAATGGGTTTGTTTTTTATGACGCATGCGCAAGATCACTTTTGAAGGTTATATCGTGCCGGGGCAAGTAGAGTAAAATGTCTTTCCCAAGGACGATAACCGATCCTGGCTAATCCGATATTGGGAATCTATTATTTACACGTTTAACATTTATTTAAATTGCATACACAATTAGTTGCCAGTCCTAATTCACGGTAAAACTGCCTATCAGGGATGGGTGGGATAACGGATGAATTTACTAGATTCTAACATAATACATTTATTGCTAAGTATCAAATTATTATGTTACCAAATTTTCTTTGCACTGGTAAATTTCCCTAAAGATCAATGATCCTTTTTCTCTTATGTGCTATGTTCGGGATAGAAATGGCAACTTTGCAAAGGCTTCCGAGCCTTGATAGTCTTCACTGATACAAGAGGAAGTTCCAGTCGTTATACAAACACTGATTTGAAGGAAATCGAGTATTATCTTCTCTATAATAATGATGAAGCATATTACGATGTGTAGTCGTTGACGTATATATGTTATTAACTGATAATTGAATATTTTTACATTGTCAACTGGAATTTTATGTGATTGACTTTCATTTCATCCAATAGAACATTTAAACAAGTTGTGAAAATTGAATCATATTAAGCTTTAGACACAATTATCGCTCCGGAAAGAAACCACATCAATTGTTCAGAGAGCTCAGCGAATATCTATGCTGTCATATGTATGTATGTATGTATGTATGTATGTATGTATGTATGTATGTATGTATGTATGTATACACATATATATAACATGGTCCAAGTTCTAATGCACACACACAATAATTGAATAGGAAAACGGTATCATACGCGTATTAAGTGTTTGGTGTAAAAACTAAAAGCCTAGGAAGATGATAATTGAGATATGTGACTACATATATATATGGTAAATTTTTATTTAGAATAGAAAACAATATCTCACGTTTGTTGAAATTATAAATGTTTTGATAGCGGCACATGATTTACAACTCGTATGTCTGAACAAGTTCTAAAACGACACGAATCTAAAACGACACGAATATAGCTGTTTTTGGAGAAAATGATGTATAAGTATGCAGAAAAATAGAAGATTTTGCTTACTTTATTCCAACGACACATTAACTAGTGTCCTTCTCTAATGAGAACTTTCCGCAGCAGACGTGCACTGGTTCGGAAAATTGGCGCACCGGTCTCCGAATGGCAGCTGCTAGAAAAGCACAAATGCTGCAAACTGCTCACTGGCTGATGATGAATTTGAATTAACGTTGTTTTTCGCCAATTGGCACGCACGACAACTTAAATTGTGCGCTTTTGCGCACTAATTGATTTGTGCGGTTTCCCGCAAATTAATTAATTTATGCCTCCAAATTAAGTCGCAGGAAGAGAAAGCGCCTCGAGTTCCCCCATCAGTCCGTCCGTCCGTCCGTCCGTCTGCCATCGCCAACAGCTGTTACCTTATTTCGTTATTGTCAAATCTATGCTAGTTTCATATTTCCAGTTGGGCTGTCCCTATCTTAATGCCAAAGATGTGACAGTCACATGTCCGAGTCAAATATTCCTAAGTTGTGAATTTTCCTAAGAACTATCTTTTTGTGCACTATGCGTGCTTGTACGTTTTCCGAAAATTATTAGTAGCGATTGTGGCTTAAGATAGCCGATTAATTTGGTGATCTTCATTTGGATTTCGTGACGCCGTTAGTTAATTCACCAGCAGCATACCAATCAGTGTTTTTCAGGGCCATACAGTTTTCGCCTGAAGAGGGTTCTCGGGGGTCAGAATGAGAGCCCAGGGTAAAAATTTACACATATTTTTGCCACACAAAAAAAAGAAAAAATTTTAACCTTTAGGCACGAGTTGCCTGTTATTATTTTTGTGATCTCAATTTGGTAAATGTAGGCATTTGTGGCCAATGCCAGGGTTGAAAAATTTCATACTTATTACCAATCAGTTAGTTTGTAGGCAATTTTTGCAGGTTGTTGTCTAAATAGGCTAGTAGCCCTAACAATGGCTGTTCGGGAACTCGTAGGCGCCCCTTTCCAAGTGCTCAGCTACACACTCCACTGGCGAGTTGTCCTCCTCCCTCCTGATTCTTGGTAGCGCATCTAGCTCGTGCAGGCACACGATATAGTCACATACATCTAGCAGGCTGGATATGGTGTAGGAAGTATAGGCCGCCTCATAGAACTTGGTGAGAGTTCTTACTGCAATTCGCCACGACTTCAGTGATGGCTTTCGAATTCTCAGTGACTTCAACCCGATGTTGCACACAGCAGTTATGAAGCTGTGTGCTCTGCTTGCATACTGAAGTGTTGTACCCAGACCCATTTCGATTATTCTGGCTCGGTCTGGGTCTTCCTCTTCTTCTTCTTCCCCCTCATTATCCTTTCAGTCGCTTGTGGGACCAAAATTTTTTTTTTGATTTTCCTCACACCTCCGGGCTTGAGCTCAAGTTTTACCACTGGTGTTTGGTTGGGGCTCTTTTCCGTCACTGCTGCCAGTTGTATAGGGCTTTTTTGCCTTGGTAATGCTGTAGGCGACGGTGGTGGAGGTGGGGTTCTAGCTGGGGTTGGCTCTTCCCTTTTTTCTTCCATGGAGGCGGTGTTAGACTGCGCAAGGGGGCGCTGCTGGTCCCGACTAGCCGGTGATGTCGGCTGTCTTTGATTTCCTCTTTCCTGTATCTGTGTTGCTGTACTCTCCCAAATCAGGAGAAGCGTAGTACATTTCTCCTGGGCTCGAAGACTCCACCCTGGGGCTAAGGTCAGGCCTAACCCTTGTAGTGCCTTCAGGGCTTGTTCGGGAATGAGTATTTCCATCGCTGGTGACTTTTACTGGTGTTGCTTCTTACACTGCTCACCGCCGACTGCTCACTGGCACCAATCACCCATTATATATATCTCTTCTGCCTTGACGTCATAAGCTTTCCCTTGTTTGCATTCCAAGCAAATATTCGCGAACCTTGGTATAACGGTACCAACGGCGCAAACCTAGGGGGATGGAGCTTAAGGTATAAGTGCTTAGAAGCTGCGTTCTACTATATTTGGTGACCGATTGGCTTATTGCATGAATATTCACACAAAGGTGGGAAGCTTTCTATTTGTGTTACAGAGAGGATAGGTAGGCTGACCTTTGTGCAAGGACTGGGGGTTAGTGACCTCATGTATCTGCAGTCAGTGTTATGTGTTGAAAGCTAATAGTTTATAATAAGATTTGGTTATGTTCAATTGTCTATGATGTTAAGTTCTTTGTCTCCTAAACAAATATAAAGTCCTTTCTTTTAGATGAATTCTCCTGTTTGAAGTAGCATTGGTACATTCTAATTAGTACATTGACCTTTGACCTGGTTATTACATAATATGACACAATGTGATTTGTCCCATATCACCCACGTCAAGTTCAATAAGTGCTGATAAGAATAAAACACAACTCATAGGTAAAACAATTCATTTTATTCCAAAAAATAGTTTTGTAGTAAAGCACAAATATGAAAACAGTAGTTGAAACAACTCAATGACATTTCCAAACACATTAATATAAGACATAGCTTAGTATCTCAAAAACCTCAATGGAAGGGATGGAACCATATTTCAGAAATTCAAAAATACACTCAGCGCTATCTAGTGATAGGCAAGAACGACGGGAAGGTTATATTCATAACGCTTAATTCGTTTGCAGACAAAGTGTCGTAGACACAGCTCTTTGCATCAAAATTAGTTGCATATATGTCTACAATTTGGAAATATTTGCAGATAAACGGAAGGCCAAGTGTTTTGCAACATGAATTCTTTCGTATAAAAACAAAATATTGTCTGATATTTCTTATCAACAACACATCACAATTATTTACTAGGAAACATGTGAATAAAAAGTCGATTCCAATCATTGTCATCTCACCCATTTCATATAATAGACTATATGTAAAACTTACTGTGTCACCAGTAAAGACTTCAAGTGGTTAAAAGATATTTCTAGTGTCACTCAGGAAGAATAACTTAGAAATTGGCATCATCCTAGCTAATGTCATCTATAATGGAACTCACACATTAATCTTGTCTGTTGATTGAGTGCGTTAGTGTACAGTTAGATTTCTAGACAGAATGATTTTAACTTTACCAGGATTAGGAATTTTATAAGTTAAAATCATTCTGTATAGATTAAATAGTTGACATGGCAGTTAGCTAAATTTGTAAACAGTGGGATATGAAAACGTTCTGCCGGTTCTTAAAGTTTCCCCTGTCAGAGTCCCCAGTCATGAATTTCTTGTAAGATGTTTGTATGTAAACCACGAATTCTTGAGATACCGTCTCTACTCGCATATATCCCAATACCAACTGCAAACTGCATAGACCCAGATCTGCCGTCGCATAATGAGCCGGGAGATCTGGTTCTATGTAGTTTGCAATGACTAATCAGTAGAACAATCAACATAGACCCTGATCTACCGACGCATTATGCGACGGCAGATCAGGGTCTATGTTGTTTGCATTTGGACTGAAATTATACGCGAGTATATACGGTAGGTCCTCAGTACCCAATAGCTTTCATAGTGAAATCTAATGTAAAATATTTGAATGACTTTTTCATACTTACAATAAACAAAACTGAATATGTCATTAACCAACTTCATTTGTAGGGGAAAAAATGCATCCTGATATTAAGAAGACGAAAATGCATATTGATGATGTATGCGGCTTTGCGTTACACATTCGATGTTGTGCGTAGTTCTAATGAACATCACTGGAACTTGCCCAACATTTCTTCTGCAGATGGCGTATGTATCACGTCGACCTTAAAGTCCTTACTTTAGAAATTTTGCTCATGAGTAAAGCTTTCAGACACTGAGTACCAGTCTAGAAATCTAACTGTACACTAACGCACTCAGACAAGATTAATGTGTGAGTTCCATTATAGATGACATTAGCTAGGATGATGCCAATTTCTAAGTTATTCTTCCTGAGTGATGATATTTGATATTAAATTAATTGGGAACAGGAAAGAGTTGAACTTTGATCATTCCTTTATTGAAATGGCATAAAGAGTACAAAATAATAATACATAATATCCAGAGACACAATAGAGTAAGGTCATTAGAAAATCTCGATTAAAAGCACTTATATTTTCCAACATTTTTTTAAAAAATTCTTTCTTTCTCCAAGAGGCGTGCACTTAGAAAATTCAGCAGTATATTTACAAGTGTTTTCCACATCAGCACCAATTTATACACTATATACTATACACTATATACTTGCTTCGTAGGTCGTAAAATCGCACTGCCATGTGTTTACCAGAAAATCGATAATTTTCATCTTGACAACATTCCTATTTTAATCACTCAGAATATTAAACCTGCTAGTGTAAAACAATAATTTACTCAAAAATTATCTATGTAGATTCTAACCTTTCTGAAATATGGTTCCATCCCATTCCACTGAGGTTTTTGAGAAAGTCGGTTATATGTTGAGACCATTTTTATGCAGGGGTCATGTCTTGACGTTACTCTGTAGTGTATGTATGTATGCATGAATGTATGCATGTATGTACGTACGTACTATGGATGCATATATATATGTATATATATATATATATATATATATATATATATATATATATATATATATATATATATATATATATATATATGTAATGACACAAAAATTTATAACGGCGCAAATACAAACCAGTTTCCCAACGTTTGGAGCTAAACAAGCTCTTCGTCAGGGGAAGATATATATATATATATATATATATATATATATATATATATATATATATATATATATATATAATGCATATATAGAACAAACAAAGACAGTTTTATATTATGCAGGAAGAATAAAACGTTTTTTTGGTATAAGGTTCAGCTAATACTCAACTTATTATAGCTCTTTCTGAGTCGAATATATTACTTTAATTATAATTCTTTTTGTTGCTATTTATGTGGTTTATATATTTCCTATCTTCTCACTCAAGACCATCATTATTTTCACGACTGAGCTCTCCCATGATTATGAAGCTTGCAATAAAAGCCACTTTCCTTCTCAATAAAAATAAAGCACACACTGTGAGGGTATTTTGTAATTCTATTTAGATCGTCTTACCACTTTTTTTTTTTTCTTTCGAGTGTCTGACATTAACCAACACTAAAAGCAAGGTAAATAAGCTGTTTTTCTTTCACTATATACCAACTGGATGACTATGTAAGAAGCGCATGAACTCCTTCAGGTAAGGATGCAAAGTTGGCAGAGCACCAACTTGGAAAGGCAAATCCCCTGAAAGTATCCAATATCCGAAAGTTAAAATAATAAAGACTTAGCTTGCATATAATGCAGCAGGTTGCAACTGCCGTTACAACCATTCACTTTCAGATTATTTCATGATCTGTCTTCTAGAAAAAGCAACATTAACAAAATCCACTTTCAAACGTAACAAAAACATCGTTGAGGATTTGATCTTTAAATAAGTGCAAAATCTATCATGGTTAGCTATACCTTTCTTGAATGTGTCATGCCGCAAAAAAACCTAATGAAAGGCAACATACTGAAACAAACGAGTTCTTGCAGGTTAGTAGAAAGAATCCTTGGCCGTAAAAGGGCGAAGAGAGTTGAGATGAATGTCATGATAAAGTGGAGAGAAAAGTGAAGCTGTGGAAAATATTGTAATTAATTACCATTTTGTGTATATTCCTTTGCTTAGCACGAGAGCAAGTTAGGTTGATTCCTTCTAAACAGCATTTATTCAGTGCAGATAACGTAATATCAAACACAAGCCAGCCTCGAAAAAGCATTAGTCTTCTGAAGTAAATTTTGGTAGAACAGTTGTGTGCCATATGCGTTCATACAATTGTACTAATCTTTTTCAAAAAGAGATGGACAGTTTTAACAATGATAAAAATGATGACATTGCCACGACCACTAACACAAACCTCACTACTACGACAGCTGCCTTAAGCACAATTGCTGACACTGCCACCAATGCTACTACTGCCACTACTACCTTAAACACAATTGCCGAAATCGTCACCAACACCACTACTTCAAACATATGAGGATTTATCAGTCTCCAAGATGATTTCGATCTGGTTCAAAGGGTTTATGAACCCAAAAAAAAGCTACAATACTCTTGGCATTTTTCTTTCTAACAACCAATCACACCTTTGTTAAGAAGGTGGCAGTCTACCCAGGCATGCCTAATCATAATATTGTCTTTTGTGAAATAGATAACAAACCAGTCAAAAATAAGCAGGTACCAAGAACCACACACATGTATAGGAAATCAGACTGGTATCATTTCAAACAGTATATGTTAAAAGCTGGAAATAACATTGTGCAATATAAGTTGTAGGATTACGGAACTCCCTTAAAAGTGAAATTCACCGACGTATTTTAAAAATTTTGCCTACTAAAAAGGTAGGCACCAAAATGTCTACCCTGTAACACACAATAAATCAAAAGGTTTATCAGAAAAAGAGACCATATGTACCAGAAATACTAGAAATCTGACGTAAATCATCACATTCAATTGAGACATATGGTCAAATGAGACATATGGTTCAAATGAGACATATGGTCAAATCAGAAACTAAAGAAGCATACATCACTGATCTTGAAGATATTCTTTTTATAAATAACAAAGAAAACACTTTCGTTATGGAGTAAAACAAATCAAAATTTTCAGTGAAAAAACTTTTCTCTCTCATACAATATGCTCGCCAATGTGTTTATCCACTAAAACGCCACACTCAGAAAAAAACCCCAGAAATTTTGAACAGTTGCAGTCAGTCTTCACACAAACTACATCCTTGATATTGAACCAGATCTGTCAAACGTCGCTTCATGATGTCGAACCAGATCTGTCAATAGTCGCTTCATGATGTCGAACCAGATCTGTAATAGTCGCTTCATGATGTCGAACCAGATCTGTCAATAGTCGCTTCATGATGTCAAACCAGATCTGTCAATAGTCGCTTCATGATGTCGAACCAGATCTGTCAATAGTCGCTTCATGATGTCGAACCAGATCTGTCAATAGTCGCTTCATGATGTCGAACCAGATCTGTCAATAGTCGCTTCATGATGTCGAACTAGATCTGTCAATAGTCGCTTCATGATGTTGAACCAGATCTGTCAATAGTCGCTTCATGATGTCAAACCAGATCTGTCAATAGTCGCTTCATGATGTCAAACCAGATCTGTCAATAGTCGCTTCATGATGTCGAACCAGATCTGTCAATAGTCGCTTCATGATGTCGAACCAGATCTGTCAATAGTCGCTTCATGATTATTTCTCAAGGAGACTCACATACATGACACAGTCATATATATCACTGTTGGTAATAACCTATCATATATATCACTGTTGGTAATAACCTATCATATATATCACTGTTGGTAATAACCTATCATATATATCACTGTTGGTAATAACCTATCATATATATCACTGTTGGTAATAACCTAGACTGTAACACACTTCAAGAAAGACATTGATATTCTGCAAAAATGGAATAAATTGTAGAAAATTGATTTCAACCCTAGGAAATACCAAGTCTTACATATCTCAAAAGCCAGAGACTCAATTCGACACACACACACACACACACACACACACACACACACACACACACATATATATATATATATATATATATATATATATATATATATATATATATATATTATTGGCTGAGTATTGAAAAATATTATTCATTCCGTTATATTATACATGTCGTTCATTTAATGAATGAAACCTGAACACAGCGCAGTAATATACGCTACATTGATGCCTTGGAAGCGCGCGCGTAATTGGGGTGATTCTCATTCTGCAGTCGACGAAACTAAGGTTGTTAGTAAACACGTGCTCGCATTGGATGAACTACTTCTAACTACGGCTAAATAAAAATGGCTACGGAAACGTCGAACGCTGACAACGTCATAAATCTGATGGCCACCATAAGCCGACAATGAGTATAACCTTGTCTAGCTGACATCAGTGTTGGAGAATCAGTAGATCTAGTTCTTATCCAAAGAAACAATCTATTAAATAAAGAAAAGGCGAATACATCCAAAGACTGAAAGTGAAAGGAGAACAAAAATAAATTAATAAATATGATTTTTAAAATACTGGTTAGTGACCGCTAGTTGCTGCTGTTAGTACGTACGAGAGAGAGAGAGAGAGAGAGAGAGAGAGAGAGAGAGAGAGAGAGAGAGAGAGAGAGAGAGACCTTTAATACAATATATCAGTCTACAACTTCTCTTTCACGTAAATAGTGCACTTTTCTCCATTCTGAATAGCATTGCTTTCATCTACTAGGAATTTCATGAAACACAAGCAACTCCAAATGAATCTATATCCTTTATCGAGGAATGATTCAAGACCGGACCACAATACCCTGGTAACAATCATGACGAACTGCACTTTCAAATTTACCCGCCACCATGACAGCATCACTGAGAGTAACAAAACGATAACCTTATACGGCATTTTTCTGGCTCATCTTTCCATAAGTGGTATCTTTAATTTTCAGATATGTATTTTACGTAATTAATTTTCCTAATATCAATATTTCGTTGTGTTTTTCTTTGGATACATGACATTACATCTCTTTAACAACCTTAGTTTCGTCAACTGCAGAATGAGAATCACCCCATTTACGCGCGCGTTTCCAAAGCATTAAAGTAGCGGATTTTACTGCGCGGTGTTCAGGTTTCATTCATAAAATGAACGACATGTATAATATACACCACATGCCCTCGTGACCAATATTTTTCCATACTCAGCCAATAACATATATATATATATATATATATATATATATATATATATATATATATATATGTGTGTGTGTGTGTGTGTGTGTGTGTGTGTGTGTGTCGAATTGAGTGTCTGGTTTATGAGATATGTAAAAGTTGGCATTTCCTAGGGTTGAAATCAATTTTCCACAATTTATTCCATTTCGCAGAATATCAATGTCTTCTTGAAGTGTGTTACAGTCTGAGATATTACCAATAGTGAGATATATGGCTGTGTCATCTGCAAATAATCTTACTGTTGAATTAATGTTGTCAGATAGGTCACTGATGTATAGCAGAAAAATTATGGGACTAAGAACAGAGCAGTACTCCTGATACGACTGGTTTTTCAGAGGATTCGCCTTCAAGTATTACTAGCTGACTACATCCTATCAGGAAAGCTTTATTCCGGTTTAATTGTATTTTGTTTCTATTCTCATGCCATAACAGTGTAATTTTTAAAGTAATTTTGCGTGACATACTTTATAAAAAGCTTTTTTTTTTTGAGAAGTCTATCAATATACTATCAGATTGTAAAAGGTTTGAAGCTAATTTTTCAACTAGTTGATTCAACTGAGTTTCACGTGGCCTTTTTCACCGAATCCATGTTGTATGTCATGCAGTATATTATCTTTGTTGGAGTGTTTCATTATGTTAGGTGCAATTATGTATTTCAGAACTCTGCATCAGATGTTTGTAAGTGAAATAGCAGCATCACCTTTATTATGTATTTCAGAACTCTGCATAAGATGTTTGTAAGTGAAATAGCAGCATCACCTTTATTATGTATTTCAGAACTCTGCATAAGATGTTTGTAAGTGAAATAGCAGCATCACCTTTATTATGTATTTCAGAACTCTGCATAAGATGTTTGTAAGTGAAATAGCAGCATCACCTTTATTATGTATTTCAGAACTCTGCATCAGATGTTTGTAAGTGAAATAGCAGCATCACCTTTATTATGTATTTCAGAACTCTGCATAAGATGTTTGTAAGTGAAATAGCAGCATCACCTTTATTATGTATTTCAGAACTCTGCATCAGATGTTTGTAAGTGAAATAGCAGCATCACCTTTATTATGTATTTCAGAACTCTGCATAAGATGTTTGTAAGTGAAATAGCAGCATCACCTTTATTATGTATTTCAGAACTCTGCATAAGATGTTTGTAAGTGAAATAGCAGCATCACCTTTATTATGTATTTCAGAACTCTGCATCAGATGTTTGTAAGTGAAATAGCAGCATCACCTTTATTATGTATTTCAGAACTCTGCATCAGATGTTTGTAAGTGAAATAGCAGCATCACCTTTATTATGTATTTCAGAACTCTGCATCAGATGTTTGTAAGTGAAATAGCAGCATCACCTTTATTACGTTTTTTATTTTAAGACAAGACAAATATTTGCTTTGGACCAATAAGTAAAAATTTGATCCAAAGTTAAAGATTTTTGGAAGATAATCTGGAGAAAAGGTGATATTTCATTTCTGAGTTGCTGAAGTACTGTTGGAGTCACGAGCAGATGCTTGGGGGGTGGGGGTGCATTTCTGCATTCTAACATTTCATATCTTTCATGTATTTGAGTCTCCTTGAGAAATAATCATGACTTTTGACAGATCTGGTTCAACATCAAGGATGTAGTTTGTGTGAGGACTGACTGCAACTGTTCAAATTTCGGGGGGGGGGGGGGTCTGAGTTTTGCGTTTTAGTCGAGCAACACAATGGCGAGCATATTTTATGAGAGAAAAAGGTTTCTTCACTGAAAATTTTGATTTGTTTTACTCCATAACGAAAGTGTTTTCTTTGTTATTTATAAAAAGAATATCTTCAAGATCAGTGATGTATGCTTCTTTAGTTTCTGATTTGACCATATGTCTCATTTGAACCATATGTCTCATTTGACCATATGACTCATTTGAATGTGATGACTTCCGTCAGATACCTTATTAGATTTCTAATATGTCTGGTACATATGGTCTCTTTTTCTGATAAACCTTTAGATGTATTGTGTGTTACATGGTATATATTTTGGTGCCTACCTTTTAAGTAGGTAAAATTTTTACAACTGATTTTGCACAATGTTATTTCCAGCTTTTAACATATACTATTTGAAATGATACCAGTCTGATTTCCTATACATGTGTGTGGTTCTTGGTACCTGCTTATTTTTGACTGGTTTGCTATCTATTTCACAAAAGACAATATTATGATTAGGCATGCCTGGGTAGACTGCCACCTTCTTAACAAAGGTGTGATTGGTTGTTAGAAAGAAAGATGCCAAGAGTATTGTAGCTTCTTGTGGGTTCATAAACCCTTTGAACCAGATCGAAATCATCTTGGAGACTGATAAAATCCTCATTTATTCGAAGTAGTGGTGTTGGTGACGATTTCGGCAATTGTGTTTAAGGTAGTAGTGGCAGTAGTAGTATTGGTGGCAATTTCAGCAATTGTGCTTAAGGCAGCTGTCGTAGTAGTGAGGTTTGTGTTAGTGGTCGTGGCAATGTCATCATTTTTATCATTGTTAAAACTGTCCATCTCTTTTTGAAAAAGATTAGTACAATTGTATGAACGCGTATGGCACACAACTTTTCTACCAATATTTACTTCAGAAGACTAATGCTTTTTCGAGGCTGGCTTGTGTTTGATATTACGTTATCTGCACTGAATAAATTCTGTTTAGAAGGAATCAACCTAACTTGCTCTCGTGCTAAGCAAAGGAATATACACAAAATGGTAATTAATTACAATATTTTCCACAGCTTCACTTTTCTCTCCACTTTATCATGACATTCATCTCAACTATGTTGATTGTTCTACTGATTAGTCATTGCAAACTGTATAGACCCAGATCTGCCGGCGCATTATGCGATGGCAGATCTGGGTCTATGCAGATTGCAGTTGATATCGGGATATATGCGAGTATAGACGGTATCTCAAGAATTCGTGGTTTATATACAAACATCTTACAAGAAATTCATGACTGGGGACTCTGACAGGGGAAACTTTAAGAACCGACAGAACGTTTTCATATCCCACTGTTTACAAATTTAGCTAACTGCCATGTCAGTTATTTCATCTATACAGAACGATTTTAACTTCATCAGGATTAAGAATTTTATAAGACAAACACAGGTACATGTATAATAATTTCTAAAATCCCGCTCACTTGATTGGAAAAGCCTTTATATAAATAAACCTTTAATGGGTAACAATCTAAGCTGACGTAGCAAGTGGTAGTTGTTTCACCAATATTTAACCATATTTTCTCTGTCAAACCTAAAATATAGTACCAATTAACTTTAGTAGCAAATCAATAAGATTAATAAATTGAATCTTTACAATTATATATATGGTTTTGTAAAAATATATTATGTTAGTAAAAATTCATTTTTTCTATATATGTGAGAGAGTGGGTGAGAAAATCCTAATCCATTGTATATGTGTGCTAGTTGTGTGTTCATTCTTCTGTATGTATTTCACCAAATGTATTTTGTTATATCACCATTCATGCATTGTAGTTCGATATTATGATTAATTGGACTGAATTGTAAGAGTGCTTGTTTTATTTTCTTAAGATATACACATTCTCTTAATAATGCATTATTTATACATTAAAATTATAAGACATAATTGGTTATGTTTCCGGACTCAGCATCTTCTGTTTCTTTCCGTAAATATTCTCTGAGATAAGAAAATAAAATTATCTTGGTCAGGTTTTTTGTGGTACTCCTCACAGTTAATTTTGTCAAGCCTACCTTGGCAAAAGCTTGACTTATTGATCACTTTGGTGTCCGTGTGCGTGTCCCGTGTCCATCCATTCATCCATACCCTTGATTACAGTTAATGCTAAAGTTGTTTGGATTGAGCTCAATGCTGAAGTTGTTTTTAATTTCTAGTTAAATGAAAAGTGGACTCAACAAAAAGGGGGCCTCTTGTTTCTTATCTCCATGAGTTTTCTCCATACATGGATGCAGACTAGATGCGCCTAGACTAATTAGTAATGTCTATAGGATTCTCACTTGACCAAAGATTGTTATGCAATTAAATCTGTTATTCACGGATACTATATTTTGCGATAATTATTATCAGTACCAAAATACCTTGATCATTGTAATTTCTGTCGTACTAGGCCTCATGTGTGGAGGTATCTTTTAACAGAAACTGCTGGAGAAAAATGTTTAGATTAGCAGTACTGTGTGATCTATTTGACAAGGTGATGATAACAGAGTCTGAATTAGTTTGCTCAGTTTGAGTGCACAAAACTACTTTGTCATAGAACTGATTTGGAGATTGTACCCTTTCCAGAGATTTGTCTTTGCAAGTTGGTGCACTGCCAATTTTGTCTCCTTACCTGAAGGAGTTCATGCGCTTCTTACATTGTCATGCAGTTGGTATTTCGTGGAAGAACAACAGCTCTTTTACCTTGCTTTTAGTGTTGGTTAATGTCAGACACTCGGAAGAAAAAAGTGGTAAGACGATCTAAATAGAATTACCAAATACCTACTCAGTGTGTGCTTTATTTTTATTGAGAAGGAAAGTGACCTTTATTGCAGACTTCGTAATCACGGGAGAATTTGCAGTTTTTTGAGAGGTGCACATCTAAAGTAAGACCAAGCAGTATACTCTAATACCCAAATTGCACCCATCAATCATACACCAAAAATAAAGTGAATTGAAAGTTCTTTTAACAATACCTAAGATATACAAGGTCTTTTTTTTAAATAGCCAGGATAACCAGTGAGGAAACCCTGGGTAATTCTTTTTCTATAAAAATCTAACCCTATGCAAAATACGAAACTGTAGAGCGCCACCTTAAAACAAATATGAAAATTTGTGCAATTGCTTTTCTCTTTCTCATATAATCATGTATGCATTTCTCAACAAAATGGTATACCAACATTGATGCTATGCATGACAATAAGCTAATTATGCCTCTTTTTGCTCTTGCTTACACAATATGCCTTTTGGCAGTATTTTGTGTGCAGTGACCTCAATTATGGGGATATTTGAAGTCTTAGAACACAGTAGTAAAGTCAACTTAAATTGAAAACTGTTGTATCAAGTGAAAGAAAAATATAGCAAAAATATTTCTTTTTATTCATTTGTAATAACATTAAGGAAAAAAATAATGATAAAGTAGATTCGCTTTTTTGCATATACTAGTGTTAGAAGAATTAGGAAACTTTTTATCTTTGACCTTTGACCTCTGTGAAAGTATTATCAATGTTTATCTACCTGTCAAACAGACCCAGCCTTACCAGTCTTGGACATAAGGTATACATTTTGTTACATATACATTGCTTGCTTAATACATATTTAGATGTAGCGGCAGTGGGGAAGGTAGGTTTTTGAGCTGGCATTTTAATATGAAATGAAATATAGATAAGTATCATTAAAAATTATTTTACAAATTTTGATATAATTTGAAATATTTTACACTTCATGGCAGTCTACAGATAAAAAAAATGACAATGTCTGTACTCCAAATTAGAAAGGACTAAACTATAATTTTATTTTCTTTCAACAGATAATATCTTACATGCATTGCTGCATGCAATCAGTCTGGAGAGATGACTTTACATAAGATACTACACCTCAGTGTCAGAGTATCCATTGACATAATGGAAGACCCAAACTCAATTCCTCGTAGTCGCCAAACTACCTCTGTCTAGCTGAACCTCACAACACTCACTTACCGGTACTTATTGTAACTACACAAATATGCAGTCCTTCCACTTAATATTATGAAAACAAAGAAGTTATATGTATATTTGATCTGTACATCTCATCTCTTTTTCAGAGGAACTGAAAGAGAGTGGAACTATATTTCTGTACGTGATAAATTGCCAACATCAAAATGTGAAGTGGAAACATTAGCGACCAAATTATCAGAAACAAGATTATCATCGTTTGATGATGTAACACTCTCCGATAGAGCAAAATTGCTGTATGCTGCTCTATATGCTTCTTATGAAACAATTGCAGAGACTGTTTTGAATAGCGATTCACTCAGAAAAGCTGTAGAGATGTTATTCATTTAGGAAGTTGAACCAAAGGCATCTTCAAAATGTATAAGGGATGAAAGCAACATCTTATATCCTAAACGTGATTTGACAGCATTTTTCATGGAATGATATATGCACATAACTTTTTCTGTGTAACCCCATATTTTGCTGAAATATTGCTAGCAGTAGCATTGCCAACAGGCAAACTTGGCATGATCAGCTCATTAGGTCACTTCTGCCTAAATTAGGGCTTGTATACTTTATACCTATGAGCAATGGATTTGTAGAGTAATCACTTGTACAGAAGATAATACCTATCACTATGAAAAATGAACAGACTCATGAAAAGGTCAGAAGTTATTTTTTTTCGTTTAAGTTTTGTTCCCATGGAGATGTTCCAACAGTTAAACTTCTTGACAGTGCATGACATATTTTCTGAATTTTTTTGGTCTTAACCATTGTATCACCCAGCTTTTACAGTGCTTGAGCACTTGAACAGGAAGCTAGCACTCAGCATATTATTTAGTCAAATGATGAAACTCATATTTTTTATTGTTATTTTTTATTCTCAGAAGATGCCATTGTTACTTGCACGTTTCATTGAACTTCGGTTCATCTTTTCTTACGGTTATATCACAGGGTACTCTTTCAGACCAACTAAAATTAGGCATTGAATTCTCATCATTTTGAACTAAGTCATAACCTAGAAGTCAGTAGCTGTGACCAATATTGCCACAAGTAGGGAAAGTTACACATTTAATGCTTATCATATAATTCGGGTCACATAATGATTGAGTTTGATGCTTTAATTCACCTCCATTTATTTACTAAAAGATTGCCGCCCTCTTACTCAAATGTTTGTACTTGCATCTTTATATTTTGCTTGATATTGTATTCACAAAATTTAGCATGTGTTTCTTACATGTTCCATATGATTTTAGTTTGTGTTTTTCAAAGTTTGTTTAGAATCGAACTTGTACCAAACAGAGCTGGAACAATTTAATTTTCACAACCTGCCCACCAGACAAGTAAAAACTAAAGTTAACTTCAACAGGAACAAAACTAACATGCCTGACAAAACAATTTATATGTATATAAATGAATTTTTTAACATAAAACATACTTATCATTATATTGCCCCTATTTTTAATGCTATTATCACATTTGTGAGTGCCTATATTAAGTATTTTTCCCAAAGTTTCAGTTTGAAGGCATTAACTTTACATGATTTCAATCGGAAGTGTTTGTAACACCCAGTTGTCGACAATTATGTTGTACGTAATGGACACAAGCTTGTTCAATATAACAATCGCTTAGAAAAATCTGGTTGCAATCCTGAAAGCAATGATATTGTCAGTGACACATTTTGTCTAGAAATAAAGCACATACGAATATTCAGTGGAAAAAACAAGCATGCCCATTCAGGCATGCTCATGGAATACTGTAGTTGCCCCGTAATTTGTATATTTAACTTATCTTGGGTGTACAATGGATTTTTCACGTGATGTATATTATTTTTACTGCATTTATCTTTAAATATCAGTCAGTGGTGCTGCAATTTTATGGTGCAAAATATTGGCTCATAAATTCATATCACTGAAATGACAATTTAAGAACTGTTTTATCAGTTCATTATCTTTTGCCTTTGTATCATCCTTTTTCAGATTTCTAAAGGAAAAAATACTTGAGGGAGGTGCTCTTACAAGAAGACAAGACAAGAACAGCTTTAATAAACTTTTATTTTACCATGTTGTGTAATTAAGTTCTTGAGGAATATAATAGCCATACCCAATTCTGTTTACATGTACTTCTTTATATTGAAAGTTGCCAATTACATTTTTCAGGTAATAACTTAAAATGTTAATAAGTATAAAGGATGAGAAGAAATTTAATAACTTTATAGCTGAATAGAATGTGTATAGGCTTAATGTTCGGGAATGTAACCAGAATAACAGACTTCCCGTAACTATAATTATAAACTACTATAGCTGAATGGCAGAGTATCCATAGACATAGTGGAAGACTCAGGTTTAAATCCTGGTAGTAACCAATCTATCTCTGTCTGGCTAATCTCTCATATTTTGCCAGTTTATTCATACATTTGTCAAATTTATAAGCAGTTAGCTGTCACTGCATGCAATATTTTATGTTGCAGAGGTCAAGTACAATATCTGATGTTTTATTCTAGATTTGTTGCAGCGTACGAACCCTATTCTCTAGTTCATTAGTATAAATAGGAGGAGACATCAATATGATGCAAGCAAATTTCAATTATTTTTTATTGTTGTTGTTCCCAACAGGTTTTTGATAGACTGCAGGTTCTGTGTGTGTCCAGTAGCTATGATGCCACTATTAGAGAAATAGAGAAATTAGGCAATTCATGTTTTAAGGAGTTGCAGTTAACAGTCAGGGAAGGAAGAGTTTTCAGAATTGTTGGGGACAATGTAAATTTTAAAACTGAGGTGCGACATGAAAGGAAAAATTATCATGTAGGGACAAAACAGTGGTTTGCATCTGCTGCTATTGTGCAGCACATGAATTTTGCCACTCTACCAGACCAGACATAGGGATCTGTCCGAAACCTGGCCGTGGATCAGCTATCTCCATCAGAGGGAGATCACAGGAGGTTAAAAAACAGTTATGCAAGCCTGATTTAAATGCAGCAGTTTATTATCTCCCGTTTCTGAAAAAGTTTAAAGACTTCTATCCTTATGAAACTGACGGTGAATTTTCTGAGGGACTTGCCAATAAATCAGTCATAGTTCCACTACCAGGGCTTCCTTATAACGAACAACAGTATAGTGATGTCTGTAAGATAATGCAATCATACGCTGAAATATTAGACGAGATCTATGGAGGCACTGATCATCCTCCAGTGCATATAAGTGGTGATCAGTTGACAAGGGATAGATTTAGTGGAGCAAAAGGATTATGTCAAGATGCTTCTGATGCCAGAGAGAGGCTGAGGGATCTGTATCTAATTACTTTTGAACTCTGGCATGCAGCTATGAATTTCTTGTCAATGGCTTACCAGAAGCTCTTTAGTTTGGATAGTTTTGAAACCGGCTCTATGAATGGAGAGAGAATTCGTATCAGGTGGTATGATGTGAACCCTGATTTGAAGAATCATTATGATGTATATAAAGATTTCTTCTTATCACTTGTTAAATCATACATTGTGGAGGCACTGTGTGATTTCTTCAGACTTTCTGATCTAAACAGTGTTCCAACCAAGAACATACCTCCAGACTCCATAACAGACATGTGACTTCAGCAGACTATGGACCATTTTATCGAAGTGTATGTCTTGGCAGGACGCAACATTTACATGGTTGCCGAAGAAACTGTCCAGGTGTCATTGATCCCCATTCAATTTAAAGTTAGCAATGAGGGAGTTAAAACTATATATGTTTTGAAGCGAGGAAAAAGACAGTTTTAAAGCTAATGGACACTGATCATGTGCAACAATATGGTCATACTGTGTTACAGGTTGGTGTACTGTACATGGATTTATTGGATGTGATACATAGACCTGACAGGTACAGGTTACCTGGTTGCCTTAAGAGTCACAACAACAGAAATAAATATGCTCTAGAGATCTTGCACCTATTATGCCACCAGCAAACATCATATAGTTTGTGCACTGCATATCAAAGTATTTATGGCCTTTTTTGTCAACATCAGGGGGAAGAAAGATAGTCATATACCAGCAGATCTACTAACGGAACACCTTGTTAAAAGGACAAAAAGATGCTTAAAGGACTGGGTCCTATGAACAAAGACAAAAACCTCCTGGCCAGATCTAAAGCAGTATCTGTCATGGACAACATTTCTGATAATTTTGACAGTGTATCAGATGAAACTATGAACACAGGCTACCACAAACAAAGAAACTCTCATACCGATGGGTTGAAAATGATTCATGATCTGCACGAAGTAAAGCCTTTTGTACTACATTCAGGCAGCTTTTTCAGTGCCCACAGAAGTATACAGGCACCAGCAGATTCAGTAAACAGACTAGAGTTTAAGTCTTGGATTAACTATCACAAACTTAGACTGGATTTTGAATGTAGAAAGCAATATTAAAAAATCTGTAAATAATCAGTAAGCCTACCTCTTGGAATTATCCAGAACCCATTATCTGCCATAGTGAAACTGCATGTTAGACGGGGGCCAATACATAGGAATAGCAGCCCATTTTAAATTAAAGCTGAATAGAATCCATTACAATTGTCTGCCGTTATTCTCAAAGTTATTAATAGAAATATGTGATTATTGGTACATGTATAGTCATCTTATGATGATGCAAACATGGACTAACCACTGTGCTGCCACAAATTCTGTAATAGTTATTCCCCCGTTTGTACGTGCAGCTGCAGGCAACTAGTACCACGCTTTCTAATCAATGTACACTGTACAGGAACTATAGATTAATTTCCCTCACATGCACATAAGTGAGATGTTGGAGAAGTGCTTTATTTAAGTAAGCATTTGTCTAGTTGTCTTGCCAGCTTTGGCAGCGGCAAGACACAGGCATCGCTCATTCCACCTATATTGATAGTGTCTTCAACAGTTAAGGTGGTTATGGCTTAACTTTTTTCTGCTTCGATACAATTCCCAAACTCTGAAGCAATTTGTGTCATATTTGAGCTAGTGAATAAGTAAACATTTCCCTTTTGTCTCCACACAACCCTATTCTCCCTCTGCTCATGATACAAGTTCAAGGTCATTTGGGAATCCTGAATAAGTTTTTGATTAAAGACAAATCTCTAACCCCTGGAGAGGGGGCACTAGTCTCATTTTTGAATTGTGTTTTCTGTAAGGGTGCAAATTTCTGTCGATGTATTTCCGTAGAGCGCATTATTGCCGTGGTCAGTGTGGCACGTAACAATTAATCAGATTTATGAGGAAAGGTACCGTATTAAATCTCGAGACTGGAATGGTTTTAATGTCCCTGTTTGGGGCGCGATTGATTCTTAATTAAACATTCGTTGGACAACGGACGGACAGATGTAAAAGTCAAGGCTAAATTGGGGTCTAGGTATCGAAAATGTCAAAGTTGAGAGAATGCAGAGACTATTTGTAAAACCAGTTGAAGTAGTGTCATCTTTTGAAATGTTCCAGAATCGGTTATTTAAATAGCGCGCGAAATCTAGAGGGTTACGCTAATCACGATGGGCGTGTATTTATAAAAGGCGGTAGATAGGTTTAATCCTGATTGGCTACGCTAAATAAGGGGGGTGTTTCCCAGACGAAATTTTCATGTTTTAAATATTCCACATCGCAAAATTTAGTCAGTCCAAGTTTCCCTGCGAAAGGCCGGAAGGTTCTTGACTCCGAGCAGAATAAGGCGAAATTCTATCGTATAAACAATTGTTCAAGAGACAGGTGTCTGGAAGTAGAGGGACACGTTTCTGGCGCTAGAAGCGAGCGAGTCTCGAAAGCACAAGTTATTTGCATCAATCGCATGCTATTCGTTGATATCAATATAATTATTTGTTTGAATGTATTTGTTTAAATAAACAATGTTCTTAATATGAGTCGACGAATTGTTTGAATTTGTCGTCTTGATTGTTATATGAATCATGTATTCTAAGAATTTCATGCACTACTTTATTTGATACGAGAATCTGTGTGAATTTACCTGTCATAAATATGAATCATGTATGCTAAAGTGTTGAATGAGTATTCAATGCCACTAATATAGTTAAGCCATGAAGGGAATTTCATTGATTCATTTGTATAATTAAGACGTGAACTGAAACTGGTATGTCTCGTGTGATGTTAGAGTGAGTTAGTGATGAAATAGCCGTTAGAAAGTACATTAATACTTCGGAAACTAGTAGTCTTTGGTATCTGTTTGAATTCCGATAGGACGATATCTGACGTAACGAAGTGGGGTAATATTCTACTCCCCAGAAGGAAATCTGACAGAATATTTAGGTTGCTTCTTGTTTATTTTAAAAGGAAAAATAGCTCCACCTACCCACCCATCCATCGATACACGTATGCGTATCCACTTAGAGAGTAGAGTGAAGAGGCATCCCATACTAAGTTTGATGACTGAAAAGATGCTGGATAAGAGAGAAAGAGAAGCAAAAAGAGGAGAACATTGACCCTGACCTGTCAGCAACGTTGAATTGGGAGTGACCAGCAACAACAAGGTTATGCAGGCATGCTGGCAATTGATTCGATTGTTCACTCGATTCCATGATGAACTGAGTCTTATCGATATAAACAGATCAGCTAATTACATTTGTGTTGAAATTCGGTAATTGATTTCTAGAAGAAATGTATCTTTCAAATATCATGAACAATTTGTTTTTCATTTTATTTTATGTAATTGATTAAATTGTATTATTTCACATACAGGGGCTCGTGTTATTATATTCTATATCTCTGCTCAGATCTATATTTATCCCATCTATAAATTTAATATTTTATTTTATTATTTACTCGATCCGGGCAATAACACCGAGGTCGATCATCCTCTAGATAACGATAACCAACCAAATCGTACACCTGTTACAAGAGGTGCATAACACTTTCATCTCTACTGATGCCCACCTTTATTCTGCCCTGTTGGTAAAATCATGGTCAGTATTAAACTGGATTTGTATCAAGCAGGGGGACAGGCGAGACATTTACTTGCATTCTCTGAATAACTTATTATTATTTCCTAAAGGTAACAAGTATTGCGTTCAGTGAATTGGCAATGTACCAGGGTATGTTGTAATATTGAACAATTTTGTTGATCCCCATAGGTATGATGTCAAATGTTTCTGTTGTGCGTTGAATTAAATCATCAGTCAGGTGAAAAGCAATTTCACCAGATACATCAGCTTTGACATATTCCCTTAAAGCCGTGTGCACAAGGTATCTATCAATTTGATTTTGTCCTGTTACAAATTTCATACCACTTGCACTTCTAGATGCATCATTTTGCACAGGTTACAACATACAAATTCAGCAGCCTCATATGGACAGTCCAAATAATCATTAAAAAATTGGCTTCTTCAGCCATTTTCCAGTGTCAGATATCCTTTCATGTCCTTCTCGAGCATTTTTGAAGACAGGTCATTGCTGTTGTAAAAAATAATAGCTTCATCTATAAGGCCATCCCTTCCTGCGCGACCAACCTCTTGAACATACTCTGAAGTGAAAATATATATTTCTTTATTCTGCAAAGAGTCCATGGCTCAGAACTTGGAAAATACTAAATATAACATTCTATTCAATGTATAGCTTCTTACGTGATGATCCATGGAGTAAAAGCAGACTTGACTAGCATATATATAAATTCGTAGTCAAGCACACATGAAAACCTAGTATTGGATTCGTGCTTGAAAGGCAAATAATATGGTTGCAAGTCAATAGAAAAAATGGGTTTACCTGCTTTGCTGTGGATTTTTCATTTTCCATATTAAAACTTTTTAAAGAAAAAATGTCCAACTTCAGCAGACTTTATGAAAGAATAGAAATATGTATACGTATTTGACTTAAACATTGCATTCTTTCCAAGACTGTGACTTAAAAAAATTAATTGAATTGGTAACATAATTGAGAACACTAGGGAAGAAATAAGTTCTCTATCACTGTTTTGTGCACAGATCTTTTCTTAGTTGACCAACAGACTCCAACTATTATAACAGAGGCAGCAGAAAGCTGCAAGTATCAAACTGTATAGATTTTTGGACTTTACATGCCCATAACAAAGGCCTATGTTATGGTGTGGATGACTATACAGTACAGCTCACGTGATTTTTCGGAACCCCACGCTTCGCGGTGGGTGACTCTCCACTTTAGCTCCACGATAAATCTCCGCGGTGGAGGGATAAATACCTACAAATCACCATCGCGCCTCGGCAGGCACGCCGATGTCAACTCCACTGTGGAGGGGGTTGGTCGACATTACTGATTGACATTTGAACAGCAAATGAATGAAGACCACCTATGGAAAGACTGAGACGTCAAGAGTGATTTACAACCGGAAACCATTAGAAGAATCAGTCGTCTTTATTTCAATCATATATTTGGACAATACAAAATAATTTCAAAAGTCTTGTATATTCAGTGCACATTACTGTTTATAAATGGTTGATCGACTTCTTTTACAATAAGTTTATGCTTTTAATTTATTCAAAGAAATATAAGAAATATGAACAAACTTACGCACTGACTTGACAAGAAGAACAACTTCCTGAGCTTCTCGAACAGCATAAATTTTTCATTTTGTTCCAAAGGAAGTAATTCTCTGAGATATGGACAATTAAAATCCAATTTGACATCCGCTTCTTTTTAAAACAAACAAACAAACAAACCTAAAACTCTGAATTTACATTGAAATGGAAACTACGTGCTAAGTCCTTAAGCAGTAACAGCACAGTCACGAGGCTGAATAATGTGGCTGCAATTGTACTATAAGGGACTGACCATTTAATGGATGGATCTTAAATGTTGTTGTTGTTGTTTTTTCGACAGGGGTATTTTTTGTTCTTTCATCACAATATAAATTTATTAGAAGTGAAATATGGAACGGAATAATGTCTTTTTTATACTACAAATCTGAGAAAGACAATTGTTTTCATGCATTAACACCCCACCCACCCCCACCCCCTGTTAGAAAATTTAATTGTGTCTCCCTAATATAGACTTGACTTCAGCGGATGTTATACAGAAATCAAGGCAGTGATCATTGTGAACACCGTTGTAAAATATTGACAAGGGTTTGCATCAAAGGATGATTTCAGTTTCAGCTTGGTGACAGTGTGTTTTTATCACACGAAGCCATCTGACTTGGCGCGTTGTCCTTGACAGCCGCAATTATGGTCCCGCCATTAATAACGGAAGTTTGATAATTGTTAGTAATTAATCTGAACTCGACTTATTACCAAAATGAAAAATAATGTGGAAATTCTAAAATCTCAGATGTTCAGAGATTATAATTTCCAGCAAGTTTAGGGCATTTTGCATGAATGTATTGTCTCCACATGTGTCCTATCATTTGCTCGTTTTTCTAAGGCGAAAATATAAAAACAAAATATATTCTTATACTTATTTTGACGCAGACATTGTCCAGTTCAAACAACTAATCTTATCCTCTCTCTCTCTCTCTCTCTCTCTCTCTCTCTCTCTCTCTCTCTCTCTCTCATATTAAAAAATAATATTTCTTTAGTTAGTGATATGACAGACGCATGGAAAGGATGACAATAAACAGATAAATGCAAAAATTGGATATTAACAGTTGTGAATAGTTCACAAGTTATTCTTTCCATCACTGATTTATCTTTTACGAGAATCAAACAATGGAATAGCCTGTGGGTTATTCCGTATAATTCAACAGAATGCTAATTCCAAAAAACAAAAAACCCACTGTTCACTTAGCCCCGAGTACATTATGTATTGTCAACATAATGGCAAAGAAAACAAACCTGCAGAAGAGCATCATTAGAAAAGTATATTATGCGAATGCAACAGAAATGTCGGTTTCAGCTTGGGAAAGGTGTGTTTTTATCATATGAAGCCATCTGAGATGACGCGTTGTACTTAACATCCCCAATTATGGTCCCGCCATAAACAACGGAAGTTTGATATTTGTTCGCAATTAAGCTGAACTCAACCTACTGTTGAAATAAATAATAATGTGGAAAATTGTCAAATCTCAGATGTTCAGACATTTTAATTTCCAACAAATTTAGGACATTTTGCATGTATTGTCTCCACATGTTTCTATTATTTGCTCACTTTTGTAAGAAGGAAAAATTTTAAAAAATAAAATAAAATTACCATAGAAAAAATAGTAAATCATATGGAAATGATATGTTAGTAACCCAATCGTAATATTGATCTATTTCTTTTTGTTATTTTTGCGCAGATATTAATGTATGCAGCTTCCTCTTTGTGACTTTGAAGCGGTTGCTTATAGAGACAAAAAATAAACTAATTTCTTTAAATAGTGTTTGGCATGTTTCTGTATATGGTATATTGCTTTACAGCTACAGTTACTGTGGCCATATGGATAGAGTGTGTGACACACACACACACACACACAAAGACACACATTTGATATTGGAGCACGAGGTCGTGACTTTGTACCCACCGACGCGAAAATTTGTTTCTTTCTTTTTCCTCCATTATGCTATAATGTCTAGTACAGTATTATTTTTCTTACCACTTACGAACTTATGCAGATTTCGGTTTACAATAACTTGTGCAGTAGTGATTTGGATTCTATATTTTATGAGAGAGAGAGATAGAGGAGGGGGGGGGGACTTTACAAAGAAGAGTTAATGATCTAGAAATATTCATCTCATTTTTCTGTATTATGCATAGTATGCAATAGGAAGACGAACAGAAAAAGAAAAAGTTAAACATTAATTTCAGCTTCTGCTTTACTTGGTGATATAAATATACAGCAGTTACATACAACAAATGGGTATATGTTTATCCAGCTTCAGGCAAGTTTGGAGATTTTGTATAGGTGGGTTACTTATAATTTCTGTTGGTAAAAATTAAAAGCCAGGAATTAATTTGGATAAAAGGTAGTTCTACAGAAAGGGAGTCGAATGATGGAGTGGTGTAGGTCTCATTGTTAATAACAAATGGTCGAATTACATCTTTGTAAGTAGCTGGAGCAAAACCATTGTCCATTTTAATGTGACTGTCGCAAGGAGTGGAAGAAAATAAACAGATATATGGAAAAAATTTGATACTAGCTGTATTGATTAGTTCACTAGTTTTTCTTTCTATCACTGATTTTTCTTTTAGAAGAACGAAACAATGGAATAACCTGTGGTTGTACAGTATGAATCATACGGAATACATTGTTTATTGTCAACTCAATGGCAAAGAAAACAAACCTGCAGAAGAGCTGCTGTTGTACTTTTAGGTTATTAGTTTCGAACATGAAATTAACACGTCAATATCAAAGAAAACAGGCAGTGCTGATGGCTTCTCTTGTGATAGGTTATTGATTTGCACATGAGCACTTCTCTTCAAAAATTGCACGCGACAACTACATGCATCTAGGGTGACCTTTTGCGACCATTTGTGATTTTTTTAAACCGCTACTTTGGTAATTAATGCAAAATAGTACAGTTTAAAATAAAATAACGATGTGAAATCTTAATAATGCTTTATTTAAGCAATACGTTTTGCTTTTGCATGTTCATGTAGCAACCGCCAAAACTATGCTTTGTCAAGTTTTAATTACCCCTCTGTAATTCTGTGATTGGATGTCAGAAGAAATCGTACAATATATGAATGAGAACTCATGCATAGGGTAACCATCGGAACTTGTTCAATTTTGTTTCACTTCGGTCAGGTATGACTCCAGCCTGGTTATTAATTTGTTCGATGTTTATCGTTATTTTCATTGTGGAGAGCACAATATCACTGACGTTCATATGATCATTAAAAAATTACATTGCGCCAACTGAAAACGAAATAAGGATATGAATGCATGTTTAGATTCTGATAACATTGTATTGAATAAAAACAATCGATTAATTGCGCAAAATGTAGTATTAATACAGTTTCCGAGGCATTGTTATTATATTATCATCATCTAAAATTTGATTTGGCACTATGGATCATGCATTATCTTCGCTACAACAATGAAATATTTATAATTAACTGAATGACTACTCTTTTTTCAGTATCAAAAAGTAAGCAAATTGCTCCCCAACGGGATAACAATGTAGAAAAATCGGTGCCCCCCCCCCCCTCTCTCTCTCTCAACCTCTTTAGAGCATGCTTGCAGCGGTCATAAACAGTAAACCACGCCCATATTATCGAGACCACATCCACTCCGAGGTGGTGATCAGATGCGACTCGGCGAGAAAGCATGGTGTGTAGGGTTGTTCTCCGCGAGACGCCACGGCAACTCCGACGGGATGGTGAAGGGTTTCTTTCTTAATCCTCTCCACTCTTTCTCCACCCCCACCGCAAAGCGTGGGGTTCCGAAAAATCAAGTGAGCTGTACTGCACCTTCTACTGAAGATGAGGATAGAGCATGAATCACTCTCTGCATCTTTCTAAGGTCTGCCCCCATTCCAAGTGCGATTGTTGCAAAAAGGATTTTTATGTCATTGTCTTCACTTGAAAGACAGTGTATAATATATTCATTTACTTTGTCATCTTGTGGAGAGTGGTACTGGACAACAATGCAATTTTCTTCCTTCTTTTCTCCATTGTACAACTGATCACACAGAAGTAGCTTAGCTTGTTCAACAGTTTTACTGCACCATATGAGTCTGATGTAGACTATTGTGACAGGAAAGTATGACCCAGTCTCCTTTGTTCTAATAAGGTCCTCAAACAGTGATTTGAAAATATAGTCGTAAGGTGAAGTTGGTGTGGTGTCACTTGCATAGGGAGGTCGTCTTCTACCAGCAAACTGATGTTCTTTCTCAAAAGAGGTGTACAGTTAATTATGTTGCATCTGGAAAGTTTCAACTCTTTTTTGATGGATTTGATGCTACCGTTATTAATAGTTGTTGTCATAGTACAGATTGTACAAACAGGGAAAAGAGCCTGAAGATTTTTAATCTCCTTGTATGCAGGTCTAAATTCATCCTGCCACTGCAGAATGCAGTGGGCCTCATCAATAACCAAGCATACTTGTTGCTTCGTCCATTCAAGCTCTAGTAGACATTCAAGAACATTTTTGTCCAGTATGTGTTCAGGGTGACCAACAATATATGAAAATTCACCGGTGCATAAGGTACTGCGATCTTGAAATTGTTCAGTAACACGTATTACAAGCCCATAAAGTGTGGAACAAATCTAATTAAGAATGGCATTGAAATGTTCCAACACTACAACTTTGCACTTAAAGTAGAAATAATCAGCTCAAAAATCAAAGTTTTCCATATCCTGTGGGTAATACAACAACTAAGTCTTTGGACTTTTTCAGCTTGTACAAAACATCTATTTGTCTAGACTTGAGTCCAGTAATTGGTGTCTGTGAAGCAAAGAATTGTTTTGTTATATTTCATGACAGCTAGTTTGAGATTACACATCCGCTCTACGTAAGTCATCTGCAAACAAGTAAAAAAGTTGCTTGATGGGAATTTTTGGTCTCCCACAGGGCCTGGGCCCCACCCCATCCCCCAGTAGTTGCGGAGGTTGCTTGGGTATTTGCTATGACACTTTGTTCAAGAAATCAATTGCCAACTGAATTGTTTAGGTGACATAACCAGAAATGTCCAAAATTTGCCAAAATATTGTCACTCTCACCCCCTCATAGAAGATGGTTGGTATTTTGGTCTTAATCTTTGGCAAAATCTGCGATATCATGTAGAACAATGTATCAATATCAATGTAAAATTGATCAAGGAATCGATTGCAAATGGAACTTTCAGATAATGCAGTATCAAATGTGCAGTATTTGAAAAAATATCGTCACATTCACCCCCTCGTGGAAGAGGGTTGGTATTTCAATCCTAATATTTTACAAAATTCGGGCTGCTATGGATCAAACCGAAAGTATTAGTAAAGTTCGCATTTTGTCACTAACAAACAGAAAATTAAAGGACTAAATTTGCCACGGTTAGATTACCGAGCTTTCTCCATATGCGGCCATTTGCTTTGATCACAAGACAATATGGCGTCGGTGTTCACCTGACTTTGTATAGCGGAGTGCAACGCAGGGAGCATACGAAGCAGGGAACCAGACTAGTTACCATAGCGAAACCACGTAATCTGTTACTTGGAATACACCACCAATGTACGTTGAGCATCTTGCCTAAGTTGTGCAGAAAATAACGATATTCTGAGGAAATTTATAATTCTCCCAACATACGGATTTTCAGTAAGAAACCGCTGTATATCTTCAGCTATCGTTAGATCGAAGTCATTGGGGCGAAGAAAAATATATATCTTTTGGTATTTTTTCAAAATTAACCTTTCTGATTTTTGTTATATCTATATCCACAATATAATTGATTTGAAATTCATAGGATTCGAATTCAGATGAATCTTATTAGTATAAATCATCCTCTCGCACTTGCGACCTAATATCTGTTATTTTACGAGATTTTAACTACTTCGACCAAGTGTTGGAGAGTCGGTTATATATATATATATATATATATATAAAAATATATATATATATATATATATATATATATATATATATATATATATTGTACGTCCTGGAGAACGCTACATCCAAACTTCCAGTTGATTCAGACCCAGTTTTCAGTGAATGAGCAGCACGTTAAAGGCAATACAAATTTCTCACCCACCCACTCACCCAATAACAGTATAAATTACATTTTCCTATGTTTCATGTGAAACCCTGTTTGGTGGTGATGGGTAATTGTTTTCTTTTATTAAATACTAATTTCAGCTACCTGTCGTTCAAGGTTGAGAAGGAGATTGAATCTTTCAGCTGCAGAATGGTACGGTGCACTCTGTGTTGAAGAATGTCCTATAAAAAAAAGACTTCGCACTTTTGTTTGCTTTGTTTACACAGGGGGTGGGGGTGGGGGTGAGATCTTATAATTTGCCTCAATTTTCGCGTAGTGTGTTGCTATTGAGATTCAACAGTCACATTTGGACATTTAATTTTGCCTCCGATATCGAAATCCGTCAACCTGAAAATAAACACGGACTTTAAAAATCAATAAAGTATCCAAAATTAACTTACCTTATAATCCATAATATAATCCCAAATTTTAAGTTTGAATCGACCAACCGTCCTCTTTATAGCATTGCTTCTATGAAGCAATGCAAAGTATTCCGAATGAAAGCTGTATTACTATCATTTAGTCCAAAACAATTTTAAGGAAACGATACTACGTCATATTTGATTTCGTTCACACACTTTGTATGGTTCTAAATGTTCTTCCAATATGAGTGCTGAAAACAGGTAATAGAGGCAATTCTCGCTCATTTTTCATAGTTATAAGAATTCTTCTATATTTAATATCGTTCAACCATTCCTATTCATTCAATACTTTATAATGAACCACCTGCCACGTGACAGCAACGGTAGACAACAACAAGCGAGACGATGACAACGCAGTGAAATATGATAAAAATCATTTGTATTTCGTGGTAAATGTAATATTTTTGCATAAAGGCAGTTTTTTTTCTTTCTATTGGGAAACATAATTTGCGTTAACGTCTAAAAATATATGAAAATACTTCCATATGCTAAAATGGAGGCAGGTAATAAGACTTCGCATCCTCGTCAGTATTAAAAGTGCGAAGTCTTCTTTACAGGGTCAGGTTGAAGGGGAAAGTCCCCATCAGATGATCCCTATAGATAGTGCTGTATATACATGAACATACATTCCCAGACATTTTTTAAAAAATCGGTCATAATACCTACTTTATCTGATTAAAGTGGGATACAGTTGGAATTTAGACTTTAAATTAAATATTGGCATTGCTCCATATTCGTTACTCGCATAACTTTATAGTCAAAACAGCTATCAGCGTGAACATGCATCACTGAAGGGTGTAAACCAACTGATTGATTTTATCCAGGGAGATGACTATGAATTATGGAAGTCAGCTGGCTTGTGCCTGCATACAACCCTACCTAGGTGCATTAGGAGGGAATGAATGATCTGGAAAAATTGGTCTTCTTAACCGCTGGTACCAAAGGGGAGTCTGCCTACCTGTTTAAGGCTCAAGAAAGTGTAACCGAGGAGGCATATCTTTGGGAGGGCATGGGTAATCAGTTGCAAAACCTAATATTTGATCCTGTCCGATCCAAGGAGCCTAGACGGACTGGTCACCTTTCGTACCAAAGAGATACTGGCATGTCCAAATACCTTCGTATAAGCTCTCGGTTCATATTCCTGGATCCACGTTATGAAAACTATTGGGTTTCCTCGAGCTGTGGTCAGATTATCCCACTATTTGCATTTGTGCTATTATTTCAGAATAATACAAGTATTAGGTTTGTTTTGGATCTGCTGTTAAATGAAGATTAATTAATGATTTCTCGAAACATTTACAATCATCTTGTGTGACCCCGAATTCATCTAACCCTAACGACAAAAACGTCTCAAGTTGGTTAATCAAAAATCGATATAATTGAACATATACATACATATTCTAATTGTATATATCAATGTTTCGACTTAGCATCCCAGGAATAACAAAGGACACAAAATATCAGATAACCAACATATTGTTTTGTTTGTATCCTTCAACTTTGAAATATAAGGTGTGCCGCCACATATTATGAACAAGGAGAGCTTAATCTAAAAATGTTACATATATAGACAAACATTAAAGGCTAGGAACACACATTTGAAATGTCTATTTGTTGTAGATCAACGTGCAAAATGTTTGACTCGTTTCTGGCATATATGTTGATTTCCATTTCGTCCCTCCTGAAATGTTTTTGACGAGTGCGTTGATGAGTGCATTATGGGAATTAATTTTGGTCTCATCTTACAGAGTGTTGTTTGTGTTTTACTTGCAATTTTTCTGTCTACTCTGAACATCCGTCTACTAACGGAGGCCATATAATAATAATAATAATAATAATAATAATAATAATAATAATACGAAGAAGAAAAAGATCTTTCGATTTAGTATTCCATATGGTCTTCAGATTGTGCAAAGTACATGGAAGTAAGATCAGTTTACATATTTTACAAATTCATTCGTGAATCCAGCTAAAATTAAAGCAAGAAAAACGACAATAGAAAAATCATTTAAATATACTGGTCGTGTTAAACCCAAAACGAGGTGTACCCAAAATGTGGCGAAGTCGCTGACTGGTTGACAAGTTAGTGAACGTCCCTAATATAGATTTAGATCCCCAAAAATGCACAATTTTCATTTTCTTTTATGTTTTGGAAGGACCACATGAAATATGTTTATGTAATACAGCTTTTCGCTTCTGGACGAAAATCTTTCACATCTTTTTAATTGTAACACTAACTCACTGAGTATATAACAAGGGTATGCAATTGGCCTCTATTTCACCAATACATTCTATGCACAGATACTGATAAAGGACATTAGGGTATGGATGGTCTATTTTTTCAGACGGAAGAGAGAGAAAGAAAAAAGAAACGACAAACACCTATCAGTAGCAATCATATTGCACAGACCTTTACCAGACTCTCGCTCGGCGTATATCTCTCAGAATCACCGGAGGAGTCTGGTTGAAAGAGACTAATCAATGCACTAAAAAGCTTTGTATGATTTGACAAGGGGTAAACGTTTGATTGAAGAGATGTCTAAAATTTATCTCCTCATATTTCCCTCGTTATTTACAGTCGAGTCAAGAATACATGATTTCATGTTCTACCAACAAGGGGACGATTCTCGTGCAGAAACGTATTAATGCTAGCCGAGTTCGAGATTACATTTTGGCCTACAATGCGCATGAGTGGCTGTCCATTTTCTCCTAGGCCTGTTTGTATGTGTTAACCATAATTGTTATTATTTTGATTATGTGGGAATCATCAGTTCATTTTCCACTTTCCTCTTTATTACAGTAATATCTGGGACGCAATTATCACCGAATATTTACTGCAGTCTTTATGGGGTTCAAAATCATTAGTTTTAGGGATATTCACGCGTTGCAGGGAGTAGGTTGGTGTGAGTATAAAGGGGATACTCATAGAAGGATCAGCTTTGTCGCACAAATCTTTTTCTGATTCGGTTTCTCCATACTCTGACAAGTTTGAAAATGTTAATATGTTACCGGTTATGGCACTTTATTTGATGTTGAGTTCTTTCAAAGGTGCAAGGGTGCATCCGCGACCGCGGCTGTAGCCGAACACTGTGTAGTGCCACCTTAATGAGCATTTACATACAATTTGGCTTACTTCTTTGGATTTTAATTTCATAATTGAAACTGACTGATATTACTCTAAAAATCATAAACCTGTGAAACATGATCGCCGGCCCCACCCCCTTTCTTTCCTAATACGTAGGGATCTATAGAAAATTTATATTTTAAGTATGCGCACTACACTTTTTCACCCTAGACCTAGCAACATGAGTAGTAGTAATATATATAGGAATTTGAAACTTTCATTGCGTAGACCTCAGATGTCTGAGATTCATATCACAGTTTTACCATTGGAGACTAATCTTAAGGTCACCCGGGCCAAAGGTCATAAGTACAAAAGTATGACATTTTGCTATTGTGAGTTATGAGGTATATAGGCTTAGAAAATCGTTATTCCTGTAGACTTTTCAAATATCATTCTAATTTTATGTTGAAAGATGAAACATCATATACAGTGAGTTACTTTGTTTGGTTTTACACTCGTGTTTCACATTTATTTGGTCAGATTTTCGCGGTGCTAACTATTTTATCAAGGAGATAGTACATGAAAACGATTAGATTGTTGTTTATGCCCCACTATTTGACTGCCCAAGTTTAACGACGTAAGAGCAACCTAAATATACTAAAATTAACATTTAAGAATGGTAAGAGTCACTGCTATTTCAGTTTTTGGAGAATAAATTTATTGAATTTGAAAAAGAAAGATTTAACCACCTATTTGTCAGCAATTTTATTCAATTCCAACTGATTGAGAGCTGTTAGGTGGACCGAGTTTTACCATACAAGTAGAATGTATGTATATATGAATGCATGTATTAGGGTTTAACGGCAAGTCAGCAAAATATTGGCTATATGGTGCCGATCAAAAGTCAGCTTCTAAAAATGTAAATACAAATAGAAGGAATTTGATGATCTGCAACGTTTTTACTACAGCGCGTTGGAAGACGAGGGAGTAAAAACGTGCATGATATTTGAATTTGTGTTGTTACAAAAGCAAAAAGAAAAAAGCATGTACAACCAAAAAATATCAAATAAAGAATACATAAAAGCAAGTACAACTAAACATATCAGGTAAACGATGCATACGAATAACGTGATAAGGAGACTAAAATCTACACATTGTCATTGTAGGATAATAAATGACATTACTAAAGAAATGAAAAAAGAATAACATTCAGAAATATTAAGTTGATTCAAGTACATTTCTAAAAAGCTACAAAACAAATACAATGTTAAAGACTACAAGTTGATGTATGAGATTTCGAACAAGGCAAGAGGTAATGAAAATCACATACATTTTAATGAAAATCACTTAAATTTTGATGCAATGATGAGGACATTCAGAGTTCTCTCAAATTTCACAGATAGAAGACGTAGCAACGCTTTGCACAAATACACCCTGAACTATGCATTTTTTTTTCGCAGTTTTAACGCATCATTGACATTTAATAGTTATGAAATTAAAGTACACAAATAAATAATACATTTAACACTGCATGTTGTAGACGATGTCCAATCGTATCAGAGACAACTTGCGGCAGAAGTGCAGTCAGTTGTAGAATGTTACAAATTGCAACAAAGAAACACTGAGGAAATTTTCACCAAAAAATTTAACAAAATCAAACAAAAACAAGTAGAAGAAAAAGAAGAAAAAAGAAGAAAATACAAAATAGAGATGTAAAGATTGTATAAAAGAAACTAGATTAAACTAATGTTACTATGGAGGGAATGAAAAGACCTGACAGAGAAATCAAGAAAGAATTACATGTGAATGTAAACAATCAGTAAAAAGAGTTTCGGTGTATTTGTACGAGAAAAGCCAATGTCACATTTAATATTTGTAATCTAAATAATGGACATTAGTTACAGACATAGATGTAATATTGTTTTTGTAGACCCAAAAGACACTTTGGAGATTTCCAGCCCAAAAGTAAAAGTTTCTATTTTTAAGATAACAGGGTCTTGTCCTAAAGTAATAGGCTCTTACTAATAATTTGACTGTGCTTTCGTCATCATTTTTGGACGAGAGGTCACCCCAAGGGAGATTGACATACGGCGGAGCCGTCCAGCACGCTTAACAAACAAATTAGTTAGAACTTTGCACTTGTCCTGCGATACAACTTAATGCAGGAAATTAACTAACTCACTTTAACCAAATTACTATAGCAAACGCATTAACGAGAAGAACACAAAATTATTTCACTAAACTCAAGTTTTCACTTACAAACCATTATACATTTTCGATAACTACGCTTTATTATTTGACAGTGATGACTCTTGAAACAAATACAAAGCACTGTGTGACACGAGATTTTGTTAAAATTTATTAAAATGTGTGGTGTGGATGTCAACAGCTAACTGCGGAATTTTGATAATGCATTTGATAGATGAAAGTATTCTAGGAATTTTGGTAATGCATTTGATAGATGAAAGTATTCTAGGAATTTTGGTAATGCATTTGATAGATGAAAGTATTCTATGAATTTTGGTGATGCATTTGATAGATAAAATTATTCTTTGAATTTTGGTGATGCATTTGATAGATAAAAGTATTCTAGAGATAACTAAATCTGTTTAAATATTTCACGCTTATTTCCAAATGGGAAAAATGTTACCAGATTGTAAAATACCTTTACTTGACTATGAAGCAATTTTAAATCAAATGACAACAATACTGACTTAAAACAATTCAACTTGAACTGCAACAATGTTAAAATTCCAACAAATTATCACTGGAGATATCGCAAGGAAAAAACTTACAACAAATGCTTGATCAATAATGAACCAGAGAAAAACAAAATTGTTTAAGGAGTTTCGGGGGGCCTACACCTGCCGTTGTGTCACCTGCTTACAAATGTAAACATAACTACGGAGCAGATACTGTTAAATAATGGAGAAAATTGTTAGTTGATGAAATTATTTGATATGTCAGACAAAGATGAGTCAACAGGTGAACATAATTCTTCCTGCAAGACAGCAACTGACTCACAGATGAACGTGTTTTTCACTGTCATTGCTTAAACGTTGATTGAGTTATTAATTTAAGGACAACAACGTTACGAATCAAATGAACACTGTGACAGGTTTTCAACAATATACGTAAAATTACACTATGCGGTTGGTGGTGACGGTATCTTTTCGTTACTGAGAGACACGACCATGAATATTCGTAGGATCTTTCGATAGAACTACAATTTAAAGAAATCCAGTTGCTCGTTTTAACTGGGGTTAATCCCGTACTACAGAAAACTATTCCAAAGGCCGAAAAACAATGTGTGACAACACGACAAGAAATTGTAGAGAACAAAAAAGGAGACAAAGTGAGTAAAAATTATGTAAAAGAGAAGGATTATGATGGTTAGGTTCCTACTGTCATATCTGCTAATAATCCAATAATCTGACGTTCAGATGACAATTTAGAAACGTCAAAAAACAATACTGGCAATGAACTAAACAATCAATTATTCATATTGATACTGTTGGTTGCAGAAGCTGCTATAGTTTACTTTTTGACAAGTTTATGAACTGTGCCTTCGGCACACTCACAGGGCATGATTCGCCAAATAATTAATAACATTTGGTGCATGTGAACTTCTGACCCTTCCTTTGGAGTCCAAAGCTGCGGAACCAAAAATAATTTTCCTCTAATACTATATCAAAACGAGGGAAAGTATATTGCCAAGTTTTGCGTAATTCTGCCCAATTATACATAAGAAAAAGGCATGACAGATCTACGCACTGACCAACATATGTACATGTAAGCGGTCAGAAATTTTCCCGTACCCGTGTACAGTGGCTGCGCGATGGTTTGAGGCGCCCGGGGGCAATGCTCTTTAATGGCGCCCCTACTTTTACCACAGAGAACAGTTTTATGTCCGTTGCCAACCTCCATTGCCCGCATAGCCCTCTCAGGAAATGATCAATAATCATAATTATTCCTTTCTTTCAGAAATGTATTCGATTTATGTAGTAGAATAACCGATTTTTAAAAAAAAAAAATTATTCTTTCTCAAAACCTTGAATATTTTGTGATAAAGCAAGAGTGTTTTTGGCTGAAGAAGAGTACTGACATTTACATATATATTAAATATATACGTGCTGATGTATTAGCCTTTGAAGGACGACCAGCAGGCTTTCTATATTTGGTTTTTGTTTTTTAAAGCTGCTGGTCCTATCAGACTAAAAATTGACTAAAACATGTTGAATATGTTCTTCATTAATACGTTGTATGTGTACTCATTTTGTGCCCATTTACATACCCACATCTGTTTTTTTTTCTTTCTATCTATATTTATTTCTTTTTCTTCTCTTTCTGATTACTAATTAGATCACGGAAACTTGTATAAATGGATTATATTAAAGGAAATCTGTAATTACGACAAAAAATAGAAACTTATGAAGTTACACATGATTCATGAATACAAAGTGTATGCTTTTATATGTATCAAACTATTACACCCCAACAAGTAGTATGTACTACAATACTAGCAAGGTTTTACATCTGATAGATCATTACAACACATTCAATACTGTAAATTTTAAAACAAAAATGTATATTGATCATCCACTTTGTATGAATATATGTACACTATGATCGCAAGGCCAACCAACCTTGGCATCGTTACGATTCTGGGGTAAAAACATTTTTCTTTTACTGAAAACCTCACCGTTTTGGTTAATGGATTATTTTTGTTAGTCATTCAAATCGTGTCAGAATTAAACGTATCTGGCCGCTCCATCGACTGAGTCCTAACGCATCCAAAAAAGTGTATTTTTCGGCACAAACATGGCAGCCAGCTACTGTCTACTGTGCTGCTAGACTTTGAGCGCGGGGTTGCAACAGTCAGCCTTTACGTCAAAACGTGTGACCATACGTCACAGAGAGAGTAAATGTTATTACAGGCATATACGCCACAATAAAAGCATACGGAACAGCACCCGACGTAACCCTAAACATTCCTTTTGATGGATTCATCCAAACATGGCTTCGCATTGTAGTATTGTTTCTATCGCCAAGGATTTTCTGTGTGATGGCTAAACATAATGGTAGGCATTCCGTGGACAATCATCTTTCACAATAATTAAAAATAATAATAGTAAAAAAATAAGTTATGTTAATTCTTTTAACATATTACTAAACGCATATTAACCAGTCATACGAATATTTTGTCATTTTACATTGTTGAGCAATAAATATAAGTTGCAAAAAAGCGTGAATTGCCTTTATCCGTTAATAAAACAAACGAACACAAATACCAGCAACAATGGATCCTGATAAAAAAAAAAGATTTTCCATTTAATTCCTATTTTGTTTAAAAATCAGATTATATAATGAATTGGAGAAAAAAAAAATATAAATAGACAAGAAAAGCAACAAAAAAAAAAATTTAAAAAAAGAGATGGAATAATGAAATGGAAGTCACAAAGCTTGACTGTGTCGCGGTAACAGACGTTCCAAATCATTTTTAAGCTAAAGTCTCTTCTGGTTAAGAAAAAAAAAAAAAAAAAAAGGGATGTCATCAGTTATCAGCTTGGTCAGTAGATATATCCCGAATGACGTCATCGCCAGCCATATTTGTGGTATGTTGGCAGATTTACTATTGATTTTTATATGATGTTTGGAAGTTGAGATAAATTCTTTCAGTTTCACGAAACTGTTACAAAACATACACAAATAAACAGAACTCAAACCCGGATTTATGTCAGTATCTATACTTTTTATTTACAAATTGATTTTGTCTCAGTGCACCTTGTTGAAAATGTAAAATTTAGGTGGCCGCATGTTGAAAAAACTGCATCCATGTAAAATGACCCGGATATGGTCTGCTGGTGACCTTATTGGGAAGCATATCCAGCTTGTTTTTGTCCCTTAATCAAGTTGCAGAAAAGCGTCTTATTTGAAGAATCAGCATAATAGCCTGATATATTTTACCTTTGTTGCGTACATGGTGTTGAACAGTCCTCAGTACTTTTTTTTTTTTTTTTTTTTCTCAAGTTTTCTTTGTCCTGATAAAGCATGTTCAGGCAACCTGTCTAATCCAGATTTATATATATGACTTTGGAGTTTTCTCTATATCCCTAATCCATCGTCCCCCCCCCCCCTTCCTTAGTAGTTGTGTGGGGGCAATGTTCTTTGCTGCATGTCAAGAATTTCAAATTTTTTTTAAAACAAAAATTCTTCATTCTCTGTGATCAACGTTATAAAATAAACAAAGACAACAATAATAGCTACAACATTATATTTTCTATGAGATACAATTTTTTTCTTTATTCTTTGCCAATTCCTTTTTTCTCTATCTTTCTTTTAGTGCTTTAACCTGAGACTAACGTGCCTATAGTATGTTTGTCCCGAGTTTAACTAATATCCATTTTTTTTTTTTTTTTTTTTTTTTCGGTCTCTTTTTAGCGAGGAAAGGCTCGATATATCGTTAATACCAACGAGTGGATAAAATTCTTTATATATTGATTATATCCCGACACCGGTTTTATTAGTGAGTGGATCGATGTCAACAATATCATAGTTTAGCATTTAATACGAAAATACAGTATCTTTTTAACATTTCCTAATGGAAAAAAGAGAGTTTGATAATCCTTTCGAAGATTATTCTGGAGAGACGTTGCTGACTTCTTCAGGAAAGGCAAGATAAAGCAGAATAAAACAGCAATATCTTATTTTCGAGTTTGAGGTTCATCCTAACACGTTGGTCATTACACAATGTATTTTGGCCATATGACTTATAATGAGCTCAGCATAAACCAAACATTGTCATGCATTCTAATGCAAGTAGTATACGGTGCGTATGATATGTTTACTAATTAATAAGCTACTTCCCATGTCAACCAGACATCATGTAAATATGTAAACAAGAGTCACTCTATTGATCTTCAGACTCCATTGTCCATACAGATTTCCAGTCAGTAACCTGATTTCTAACATAGTGACCACTATGGTTTGAATACATGACCACTATGGTTTCAATACATGACCACTATGGTGTGCAGACATTTGTACATGTGCTCATGTATATATTTAAAGTGGTTGTTTAAAAAATTGAAAAATGTTGAATTAGCTTTTTGGGGTTTATAGTTTAAGATCTATTTTTTGAATATGCTTGTTTAGCTTGGGACCCCCATTCCCAGGTTTTTACAGGATGAAATAAACAAAAATCCAAAAGCAAGCATCCAGGTTTGTTACATCTAATTATGACTATGCTCAAGGAAGTATGATCTTAATATTGAATAAGTTGTCTTGGAAACCATTAAACCAACATAGACTGAAAAATAGATTAATATTTTCCTGTAAAGTTTTTAAAACAAAACAAAAATACCCTGCAACAGTTTGATCAAACCAAAAGAATCATTAGAAATCAACATACCATTAGAAATCAACATGAATAAACCTACCTGATAACCAACTCACAAACTAATTGTTACAATTTTTTTTCTTCCCAAGAACAATCAATTATTGGAATTCGTTAAGACAAATATTAATCACAACTGCTGAATCTACAGAAAACCAGATTGAGAGCTTTTCAAAACTAGTACGGTCACATTTTTGCTAAAATAAGTCTTTTGAAAAGGTTGACACGGCATGGTGCAACAATGTCATTATGATGTATCACCAAACTAATCAAGCGCAAGATCAAGAAGGACTTCATTACTTTTCTGTGAAGTTTCAGAAACTAACAAAAGAATAAATGTGTTTATTCTCATGGCAGTTTATTAAATATTTGTATCTATTACCAATTACCATAATGTAATCTATCTACTAGCAGTAGTTAGAATTCATTATAATATATACCGTATATACTTGGGTATAACCTATACCAACTGCAAAATGCATAATGCGCCGGCAGATCTGGGTCTATGTAGTTTGTAAGGACTAATCAGTAGAACAAACAACATAAACCCTGATCTGCCGGCGCATAATGCGATGGCAGATCAGGGTCTATGTTGTTGCATTTGGACCTGGTTTGTACACGAGTATATACGGTATATGGTGATTTGCCTAGAAATCACTTAGAATGACCATTGGTTTGTTGCATGAACATATTTCATGTTAGCTTAATGAGCAAGTTAGATTGGTATTTTCCGAAGTGTGTTTAAAAAGTAAAAGAAAAAAAACAGGAGGAAAAGATAACAGTGAATTGAGTGCACAGATTTGAAAGTGGGTAAAATTTTAGTCTTCTATGTACAACTGATGTCCTGAAAGTAAGTTGACATTAAGAGACAATATTAACTGTTTAGATAAGCAGTGATATTTGCTGAATGAAGAGTGGCACCAATGACATTACGCTAGAAACGGTAACTCTACTTGTCTTTACTGAAACTCAGTTGTGTTTTCTTCGTGGGGTAGGTGGTCGCTGTTTAAAATTGTAATTTAGCAACTGTTTTATGTTTAATAAACCAGATGACTAATTAGAAGTGTTTAAAGAATGAGTTTAACTTTTGAGAACAAACACTTAAAGTTTTGAAATTGGTTATTGTGACAACTTGCACCGAGTATGTTTAACAAGGACACAAATTACTCACACTGAATGTCAATAGTTCAATTGTGAGGAACTCTTTAAACTGGTGGATTAATATAGTGATCAGTGTTGAGCTAAGAGTAAATCCTCCTAAGAGTAAATCTTCCTTTTGCATGCTTACCGTATATACCCGCGTATAAGCTGATACCAACTGCAAACTACATAGACCAAGATCTGCCATTGCATAATGCGCTGGTAGATCTGGGTGTATGCAGTTTGTAGTGACTAATCAGTAGAACAAACAACATAGACCCTGATATGCCAGCACATTATGCAACGGCAGATCAGGGTCTATGTTGTTTGCATTTGGACGCAGCTTATACGCGAGTATATACAGTAAATAAATTGTTTGTCCCCTTCTGGAGCGTATTAGTCACATGATATCATATGAAAACCACAAGATTAGTTTAACCAGTAGTGTCTCTAAATCAATCCATTTGTATAAAGAATAATTAGCAACTCTAAGCCCCTAAGTTAATGTACATTTGAGTTTTCATTTGCTTTTTCATTATGACATTAACGTGGTGATTCACAAGGATTATAAAGCTGAATTGATATTCATTTCATTAAGCAACTCATTTAATTTTGTACCGGTATATACTTTTAGAGAGTCATTCAGTCTTTTCAGGACACATTGTATTCTGTTTCAGCTTGTGGAGTCCCTTGCTAGCACATTGAGAAAGAACATAGACTGTCTGTTACAGAGACTGCATGTTGGACTTGCAGATACGGATCCAGGAGATTACTCGGTGTACACAGGCACCAGTGGTAAAACCATATTTATTACATGTACTAACACTGTTAGGGTGGTGTTTGAATTTTCCATATAGTTGCCAGATTTCGCCCTGAAAAATAGTGACATGTACAATTATCTAGTGTACCAGACAAGGGCTGCAATATGAAATTTTCGATTTTATCTCTGTCTCTTATTCAACCTAAATCATTACCCATTATTAAGTTGTATTTTCTTTCATAATTGTCCACTTTTTCTGACATTTTTCTTTTCAAATTGATATATGTAAAAGTTTGACATTCTCATGTTAGGAAATTTTGTTCCTTGCATTATTAAAACAACCTTGAAAATATGTTACACTGGTTGATGTCAGCAACTTGAAGGTGAAAAAGTGCAAACAACAGCACATGCCCAAAATTTTACAATTGCCAAACATGTTTTTGTTGAAAGAATTACTGTCTGAGAACTTTGATTGCCTGTGCCAGTTTTGGTGTTTGCTAATGCCAACACGGCAATATCTTTAAAATTAATCATTCTGTTGGACCAAAAACTTAATTTCCCTAATGAGGTGATGAGGTGTTTAAGAAGAACTGCTCAAAACTTTATATTATTTATGTGTCATAATCAACGGTAAAACCTGTACTTGAGGAATGGTCTAAAAGTAATCTTAATTAATAATTTATCCCCATATCAAACATGATGAAAAAGCATGAAATATTTATATATATATATATATATACAGTAGGACCCCGCTATAGCATGATGGTCGGGGTCCACAAAACGGGATCGTGCTATGCCCCGAACCGTGCTATAACCAACCTAGAAAAAACCAAGTCATTTAGCTGAAGAAAATGATGCATGCACCAACAAAAAAAAAAAAAAAAATGGGGGTGGGGGTGGGGGGTGGGGGGGGGTAAATTGTGGGCTCAAAACTACGTGCTTCATTGGCACAGTTACCATCTTAAATCAATGCATAATAAACTATAAATACACATGCAGTGAAAACAGAGATTGCACATATAATATTTTACTTTATTCAGAGAACATGCATTGGTGCATTTATATGTACATGTATATTGTATAGAATGAATAGTTAAAGGATCAACACGTGTACTCACCATACTCACCAGCCAATCTCATGGCATGTGTAGCAGTGAGTCCATAATAATTCCATCGAAAATATGCACACAGAAGTATAATATCATTGTCTGATAAAGTTCTGAAATCCTACATTGTCGTCTAGTCATTGTAAATCGTCGTCGTCTAGTCATCGTAAATCACATCCGACTCCAATTCCTCAGCTGTACTGTCATATTGCAGGTGCTTATGCAGAGACTGAGCTTGGGCTCTTGCAAGTAACACTTTGATCATAAAGTCAGAAATCTATTAAAGGATGCAACTGGACACAAATACTTGGCATAATCAAACAGCAGTCACACATATACTTGGCATAGCTCATATGGCTTTTTTTTTTAGTTCTCAAGAAGTAAAGCATTCTCTTGTCTGCAGCCTTGGAAAACTTGAAACTACTAAAAACTCAAACCAGAAGTTTGGTCCTGAAGCATTTTGAGTTTTCACGGTTCAGCTGTATGAATTGTTTCTTTTTGTTTTTTTGCATTTCAGGTATTTCAGCCTTATATTTACATCTTGCAGACAAGTTAGGGGATGGTAGAGGTGCACAGTATTTGCAAACAGCTTTGACCTACATCAAGCATCCATTGAATCACCTGAATGGAAAGCGTTTCAGTTTTGCTTGCGGAGATGCTGGGCCTTTGGCCTTAGGGGCTGTTATCTTCTCTAAACTTGGACAGAATGATAAGGCCAAGGATTGCATTAACAGGTATTCTTACACGATCTGGTAGGTTTGGGTACTCAAAGCTGTACTGAAAACCAGGAATTTCATGTACTTCATGAGTAGTTTTTTGTTTACTTATGCCAGCTCCTGGGCAGTCTTAAGCAAGTTGCAGACATTAGTATGGCAAAATGGATGCGGCATTGATGCTTTGGCTGAAAGTTTTCAAGTGTGTCATTTTGAAATAAGGCAGTTCACGGCAGCATGTTTACCTTACAGTCACAAGGTGCAGGTAACGTATGTCTCGTAACATACATTGAACAGCAAATATTTACCATGTATACTCGCTTATAAGTCAGTTCCAACTGCAAACAGCATCAGCCAGATCTTTTAATTGACACAAAAGTTGATGAAAAGCATGAAAATATTTATATTGAAACTGTTTTATGTTGCTTTTTAAACATACAAATACACAGGAATTCATATTGTAATCAGAATATAAAAGCACTCAGTTGCCAAAAAAAACAACAAGGGAGAGCTGAAGATTTCAACTTGAGAAAAGGTGAAGTCAGTTTTGCTATCTCTTCATAATTGGATGAAATTACAGGCACTGGAGTGACTGTATCACTGAAATCATCCTCTAGCATGGACCCAGAAGTTTATAACAAGTACTGTTTCACCAAAATCACCCCCTAGCATGGGCCCAGATGTTTATGATAAGTACTATATACTTTATTAGATGATTACTATACAATGCTTTTATTATCCTTAGAAAGTTACCAGTTTTTCTATGGATTGAAAATTCACGAACTGTCCTAAAATTCAAAGGGACAGAAAACATTTTCAGAGAACATCCAACCACAATAATCAAATCCTACTTTGTTTTACTAATTTAACTCGTAAGTATTTAAGGATAAAATCCTGAAAGTGAGTTACTGGTAATTTTATTTGAAATATGGATCATTGACTCAAGCATTCCTCTACTTTGCATTTATTTTGAGGGCTCACAATCGATTGATATGCAATTTCTATACACTCATTTTTTCCTTGTCTGAATGAGACATAGGGCAAGATATAGGTACCATTTTCAAGTAATGACAGCAGTGGTACAATCAACAGAGTCAAGTCACCCAGTTCTTGTCAATAATAGGAATATTATTTCACTTTTCATAGTCAGCTTTTTAATACAAAAACTTCAAAATTAGTTTAGCTTTTTATCTATATTAAACTACTGCTAAATTGTTCTATTGTGAATAGCTTGCTATTTAGGCTATTTCTAAAATTAGCCTGTTTTGGAGCAGAGGTCCTCACCCTATTGAACCAGTTCTCATTGCTCAAGTATTCAGCACTGTAATATATTTGATTACTTTGTTTTATTGCAGTTATTGCATTTCCTTTTACACTTGTATACCTAATATCTTGGTAGTGATAATCATTTTTAGTTGCATTGTTGATTAAGAAATTACATCGAAACTTGCATCAATGCATCAGTGGCTGTTCATACTTTCCCAAACAGTTGGAACTGAAAATAGCATCAACTCAATATCATCCATAGAATAAATGCAGTTGGTATGCATAATTTATAACTCATTCAATTCTTAAATGAGTATCGTTATTTAGCCATCAGTTACATGTACATGTAATAAAAAATGATTCATGATTAGTTCCCCTTATTGGCCACTTATTGTACATGTGCGAACTCAGCGTGTGCTTCCCCATCCTTGTCTGCTTTTTAAATAAATGCATTTAGAGTCGCTGTTGAATGTTGCTGTTCAAACTTGCTTTGAAAGTGACTGAAGTAATTCAAATTTTGAAATGTATGCTACTGTATATATTCACATATAAGCTAGGTCCAAATGCAAACAACATAGACCCTGATCTGCCATCACATAATGCACCGGCAGATCAGGGTCTATGTTGTTTGTTCTACTGATTAGTCCTTACAAACTGCATAGACCCAGATCTGCTGGCGCATTATGCGCCGGCAGATCTGGGTCTATGCAGTTTGCAATTGGTATTGATATATTAGACCCATGATGAAAATAGCTTGATTAGAACTAGTAAAACATCAGTACAGTAAAACCTTGCAATTGAGGCCAATGATTGGATTGGTCAAAAATGCTTTTTGTTGGGAGGTGGTCTCATTATGGAGTTAGTGGAGACTTAACAAACATGGTTGTTATAGGGAGTGGTCTTTATTCGGTGAAGATCACAATGGGAGGTTTTACTGTATAGAACATTTACATCATAGACTTTATCTAACTGAAACTTTGATATAATATTACCTGACGCATAATATGTTACAATTTTTAACTCACCTATGTTAATAGATAGCACAGTTGGTTTCAAATGACATTGTGATGCTGCATCTAAAAATGTATTAATGCCAACGGCCCAAAAAAAATGGATAAAGAAAGCTCTTCTTACATGGGCTTTAATAACTTCTTAACACCAACAGTAGGCATTCATTTCATTTTGTAATGGTCGAGGCACTCATAATATTAAAACTGCCACTATTTTATTCAGTGGTTTTGCATTTGGAGGTGCACCGGCTCCAACTTTATGGCTATTACATATAATTTATTCTTGTTTAGGAAATTTTTAATATTTCTTTTGGTTTTATGAAAAGTTCTTACTAAGCCATTAGTCTTGCAGGTCAATTTTATATGTCAAGAGAGGGAACTTAAATTTAGGGCCTTGATTAGACCTTATCGTAGCTATTTCCCTATGATATTGTTCCACTTGTAATAATGCTGGAAACAGTAGTGGAAAATGTTTTTAAAAGGAAATCACAATAATTCCTCAAATAATGTTTCAGATGTTAATATAAATTCTCTAGTGAAATATCAAGAAAAAGAAAATTTAGAAATAATATATTAGAAATATTATTTAGATCAGTCTCTTTATGATGGTAAAAAGGAGTATGAATAGGAATATCTCTTGAGTTATGCTCTTCCATCTGATCTTATTTGAATTAGTATCACTTCATCCTTCCTCTAGAGCAGTATTCTCAATACTTTGATATGCCAAGGGAGGCAAATCAAATTTAGGTAATGCTTAGAATTTATAGCACTTTATCTCCCATGGATATTGTTCCACTGAAGGTAATACTTGAAACAATAGTTTAAAATGCTTTTAAAAGGAAATCACCACAATAAATACTTAAATGTTGTTTCAGATGTTAGTAACACATTCTCACATGGCATATAAAGAAAAAACAATTTAGAATATATCATGAAGATTATTGAGAGCAGTCTGTTTACTATAGTAAGAAGGAACATGAATAGCAATATCCCTGGAGTTATGTTCTTCCATATGATCTTATGTAAATTAGGCTGACTCTAACCCTCCAAGCCATCTTTGTTTTCAAATACTTTGATTATCCTATTTATGTATGCATTATGAATTTTAGGTTGTCAGCTCTTCATGTCACAGTGTGCCAGGACAAGACTCTCCCAGATGAATTTCTGTTTGGACGAGTGGGTTACCTTTTTGGCCTTCTCTTTGTGCAACACCACTTAGGCAAAGACAAGATAGACAACTCAGTTCTTGCCAGGGTAGGTACACTGTAGGTTCCAGAAATATACAGAGAATAGGCGTTTCTAAGTTGGTTCAAATTATATTTTATCATGTTGTGCAGGGTAACGGTGATATGTTTTTCAAGAATGGTAACAGTTTAATAACATACACCCCTTTGTGTGATTCTATACTGTTGCCCCAGACAAGTTTAATAGACTACACCCCAGTATGTGATTCTGTACTGTTGTCCCAGACAAGTTCAATAGACTACACCCCAGTATGTGATTCTATACTTTTGCCGCAGTTTGGAAGTCTGTTATGAAAAGATCATTGTGAGAAAATGGTAACCATTGAAATTCACAATATCAGACTGTTGAAATAAAACAATATATAACATACACCAGACTGGACTGTCATGTCTAATCAAGCAAGCTAAAAGACAATGCTACTTTGGCGTTGCACTTGGTCAGAAGTAAGGGAGATAACTACAAAAAGTACCTTTAATGAGTCACATGCATTGCTGTGCAAATGATTTATCTACCTTGTAAGCCATACAGTTGACTGCCACTGATTTACTAGTCACAGTGCAATCAAAAAAAGACATAATAGTAATCCAGCATTGTGAATGTATTGTTTAATGTGAGAATTCATATCTTTTATATTTGAACAAAAGGGTATATTTTTCAGATGTAAAAATGCAAAAATGTAGAATATGAAAATATTTCATATGTAATTTTTCATATCTAACCATTAGGCATATAATTTTAGTATTTTAACAGTAGGGAGCCATGGTAGCTTGGTTGGTAGAGCATCAGACTCTTAATCCAAGGGTCTTGGGTTCAATACTTGCCCAGGCCAGCCCAGGTTCTCTGCCTTGGTGTGTTCTTGGGAAAGGCACTTAGCTCCCATTTATTCAGCATGATATAGGTAATAATGTGTTAAAAGGGCCGTTAAAAGTAACAAAACAAAATTTAACAGTAATTATTCTATATGCAGGGTTTCCACGCTACCAGGAACTCAGGAAAATGTTGAGAGAAAGAATAGGTTTGTTCTCGACCATGAAAAGCCCTTTAATTTTGCAAATATTGTTCCAAGTTGGGGAAAAATTTGGAATTTTCAGCATCCACTTGATAACATAAGAAATATGTAATTGTGTCGTTATTGAACTGATTGTGGGTTAAATTTATTGAGTTCTTACTGGAATTTTTGGAGTTTGTGGAACTCTTCACTCCAGATTGCTGTATGGATCATTTGGGTGCTTGCCCTAAACATATTTGTATAGTCAATCCAAACGCTCAGGTGATTGGAGTGATCAAGTAGACTGGTTAACCCTACTGTGCTCCATATCAGTACCTTTTCTTATGTTGAAGATCAGACGACCAGTTTAGCATCACACTATGCCAACATGTTGTCTGCGATGTGTGATCTTGGTAAATGTTGGAGAAAAATGTTAAGGCTTATCTTTCCGAGTTCCACTTTTGATCTGTAAAGTTATTGAAAATGTATTGTGATAAATCTTTGCTTATTATTTGGTAGTTTGCACTGGGAACATGGTGTTAAGCATTATCGTCAATAGTAATTTGACACTCACAACTTGCCTTTGTGGTGAATTTTACTATCAGACCTTGCTACATATGTAGAAATCTACCTTCTGTTTAGTAAATTTTCAGTGCAGAATCCCATGATCTGGGTGTCCTTGACATTGACTACTTTAAATATACAGCCATAGTCAGATTACATTGAAAGTAGATGTTAGGGCTCCAACCAGATATAAGCAGTGCACAGGAAAACCACTTGTCTTCTCGTTCTGACCACGTAAAAATTGGCTGTGCTGAGGAAACATTACCACTTACTCATCCTTGGGCCGAGTGATGCAGATTCACACCTTGAGAATATCTGTGTGCATTTTCTACCCTTATAAAGCCGTGAACCTGATCATTGCTTTAAATTCTAGAGTATGTCAATTATCATTTACTTTTGGCTATTTTGCCTACATGTTGTCAGTCCAGAACATGTCGCAAAGGGAGCCAACTTTGCTATCTACGCATGCTCATGATCCAAACTTGATACTAAAATGGGTTCAGATCATGAAAATAGTATGTTCATAGTGAAGATAGCAGGTTTAACACCCTTCTGGTATCAAGCTTGCGTCAGGTGCCAATGGTGTTTGAGTAAGAGCATAAGTAGTGTAGTGATACATGTTAGTGTACAGTGTTGAGTAAAGTGATGACAGGGATGAATATCTGTTGCAACTCACTCCAAGGACAAGTGCTTGGAAAAAATTTCCCTGTGACCTGCATAAGTGGATTTTAAAAAAATAAAAAATTCAGGCCTTCTTTTTATACAGAGATATATAATTTTTAAGGGGTTGTTGTCAAAATTGAATATAACCCTTTTTATATCACAACAACATACCATATCTACTCGCATATAAGTCGATACCAACTGCAAACTGCATAGACCCAGATCTGCCATCGCATAATGCGCTGGCAGATCTGGGTTTTTGCAGTTTGTAAGGACTAATAAGTAGAACAAACAACATAGACCCTGATCTGCCGGCGCATTATGTGATGGCAGATGAGGGTCTATGTTGTTTGCATTTGGATACAGATTATACGTGAGTATATACGGTAAGCAGTTAATTAAGCAGAGTAAAGTTAACATTTTTGTTCTGTAAATTAAAATGAATTAGGTGCATGCACATTTATATGAATTTCAATAGTTAAACTTGTTACTAGTGATATGTACTGTGCTTTAGTACATGGTCATATATCAGAGTCAAATATTATGGGGGAGTCTCGAAAAGAAAACAGCTTTTGGTTTAAAAAACTCACATTTTCTAAGCCAAAATGTTTTTAATTCCGTTCAGAAAGGGTCATAAGTGAACCTTGCAAAAATCAATTTCATCCAGGAAAAAAACCTGGAAAAGACCTGGAAACTTTTGTTTAAAAAAATGTATGAACCCTGTATATGTATCAAGGAAATGCACACAAATGAAATAATCCATGGCATTATTGTTTACTGTATTTGGTAAGCACCTTTAAAAAAAAAGAAATCCCTTCATGAAATTATGAAACAGTATTGAAATGTATCTCCTTTTTAAAATCCTCAGTAAAAAGTTTCACGTCTATACCTTGTTTAAAGAGTCACATGATTTGGACACTTTTGTCTTTATTGGTCTTATTTGTTTCTGACAAAATATATGAATTATTAGATTAAATGATTACCAAGGAAACCAAAGACTGAGGTATATATTAGGAATATTGGTATTTTTTTATAGAAATACTTTAATATCACCTGTGTTTATCCAGGACCTGTTATTGCATGAATTCCTGCTAAACTGAATAAATTCCCCCTTACCTCCTTAAAAATGAGCAAGTGCATACAAATTGCACACAGTTGATTTTCTGTGACCCTAACAAAATGTTTAACTTTCATTAATATTAAATAGCAATCTTATCACATCATTTCAAGAAAAATTACCAAAATCAAGTACTTACTACCGTATATACTCAAGTATAAGCCCTTACCGACTGCAAACTGCATAGATCCAGATCTGCCATCACATAATGCGCCGGCAGATCTGGGTATATGCAGTTTGTAAGGACTAATCAGTAGAACAAACAACATAGATCCTGATCTTCCAGCGCATTATGTGATGGCAGATCAGGGTCTATGTTGTTTGCATTTTTACTTGGCTTGTATGCGAGTATAACGGTAAGTGACACTTTGCAATTAAGCAGTAAGATGCTTTCATTTATTATCTAGTTATTAAAAGCATTTTACCAGCTTGCACTTGGTGAGGTAGTACAATGACTTACATGTACTTTTCAGTATTTGGTAGTAATATCTGCTATTACATGCAATTCTAATGTATAAAACACATTTGCTGCCACTGTACCAATAATGAATATAAACAATTGTAAGTTTTATCATTATTCATTAAAACTTATTTATCACACACATATTTGTTCTCATATAAACTGCCCCCTTAAAAATTGCACCCCTCCCCAATGAAAATGCCATCGCAGGAATTCCTCCTTGTGGGAAAATCACCCCCATGTCAAGATGCGAACATCACACACATAGAGCTTTTGTGAAATATTTGACAGTTCATTGCAAATGAAGTCATTAGTTTTGCTGAATGAATCTTTTTCTCCATTTTGTATCAGACATATATATCAAGTTGTGTGATGGTAAGATTAGTTTTGAAAATGCAAATTGTTGGAAAGTCAGTGCTTAGATAGGAATGAGATTGAAGCTCATTATAGATTGGTCACATTTGACCTAATATTGTCCAGTTGCTTTGAGCATAAGTCATTTAAAGATTTTTATACACGGCAGAATGTATTATGTTATGATGTTTTCCATCTGTTCATACCTGCTTACATCTGTCTGTCTATTACCAATTTTTGTTTCTACACAATAACTCGAGTTGTCCACCATCTATGCTTACCAAACTTTGTGGATGGCTTGCCTTTGGGGTAAGAAATAATCTGATTGATTTCAGGGTCAAAAGATCAAAAGTCAAGATCACTGTGACTGCAAGAAGAATAAAGGTTTCTGTACAATAATCTATGGTTACTAAACATTGTGGATGGCTTGAACTTGGGGTAAGGAAGAAGCTGATTGATTTTGGGATCAGAAGGACAAAGATCATGATCACTGTGACTGAAAGAATTAAAAAGATTTCTGCACAATAAAATTAGTTCTCCATCAAATAACTGGATCAAACTTTGTGGATGGCTTTCACTTGGGGTAAGGAAGATGGCCACTGATTTTGGAATCAAAAGGTCAAAGGTCCAGGTCACTGACTGAAAGAAGAAAAGTGACTTCTTCACAGACATTCAAGTTATCTACATAGAGGACTATTAAGCACAGGAGGCATAAAATGTGTCATTCAAGGTACTCTTCTATTTTGTAATGGCAGCCATAATTTGATTTTGGGATTGCATCATTTGTGCAAATTGAAAGGCCTTCTTGCTCAAATGATTTCTGTCAAATTTTGTCAAATTCTGTTCAGCAGTTTTGGAGAAGTCACATAAAGGTCTTTCTCTTTTTATAGTAACAGTAGCCATATTTGATGATGGATCAGCATTATTTATAGTAACAGTAGCCATATTTGATGATGGATCAGCATTATTTATAGTAACAGTAGCCATATTTGATGATGGATCAGCATTATTTATAGTAACAGTAGCCATATTTGATGATGGATCAGCATTATTTATAGTAACAGTAGCCATATTTGATGATGGATCAGCATTATTTATAGTAACAGTAGCCATATTTGATGATGGATCAGCATTATTTATGTGAACGTAGAAGCCCTTATGCCATAGTGCCTAATGTCAGATTTGGTCAGATTCCATAAAGATGTTATTTAGAAGTCACTTACCATATATACTCATGTATAAGCTGATACCAACTGCATAATGTGCCGGCAGATCTGGGTCTATGATGTTTGTAAGGACTAATCAGTAAAACAAACAACATAGATCCTAATCTGCCAACGCATTATGTGATGGCAGATCAGGGTCTATGCTGTTTGCATTTGGACCCGGCTTATATGTGAGTATATATGGTAAAGTTTTAAGCTCACCTGGCTGTAAGGGGTTAAGGGACCTTATGCTATGCCCTACATCCACTGTGCATCATGAATCATGCATCGTGCATCCATCTATCAATAATTGCTTGTTACCACACTGGAGTCCATATTTCTGATCCGATTTCAATCAAAGTTGGAATACGGGTTTATATCATCAAAATCTCTGATGAGTTTGATAACGAGCAAGATCCATGCATATTAATGAGGTTATCTTGCAGCTGGTTGACTAACCTTGTTACCATGCTGGAGGCTATATTTCTGATCAGATTTTGATCAAATTTGAGATATAAGCTTGGATTATCAAGATTTCAGATGAGTTCAGTATCCACACATATTATTGAGGATTCTAGCTGATCCGATGGTGGGAATTGAACCTGTAACCTTCTAGTAATGAGTCCAACACCCTAATCACTGAACCACCACAGCTGCCTTAGGTGGGGATCTTTAAGGTTTCCAAGTTATGACTCCATGGGTGGGGCCACAGGAGGGTAAGGACAGATCCCGTAATCCATTCTGACTGCACAGATTCACTCCCCTTGTAGTGTCAGGTAAGTGTATTTACTTTAAGGCTGGGGCTGTGAAGAGTTTCTTAGTTATGAATCACAGTCTAGTCCTCAGGGTCTGGGAAAGCTCAATGGGAGAATGCTGGTTGTATAAATGACTTGTCTTTTCTATGCTGAGAAAGTGATCCTGTATATATGTTTTAGGAAAGAACATAAATGACACTAAAATTAATAGGCAAGGTAGCAACTCTGTGCTCCAAGTTTTTCTTTTTCCTCTACAGTTGAAGTTGTCTTTGAATTTGCATTCATATGCTGACATATGTCAACTACCAGTTGAGCAATATCAGGCCCAACTGGGCATCTTGTTAGTAATGACAGCCATATCTGATGGCAGATTGGCATAATTTGTACAAACATGAAAGGCCTTTATTCCAGGTTGATTTCTGTCAAATTTGGTCAAATTCTCTTTGGAGCTTTTTGAAAAGAAGTTGTTTAAAAGTTTTTCTTTTATAGACCAGAAGAGCTTACAGGATGGCCTGTTGTCCATCATCCGTCCATTGTCTGTTGTCCATCAGTCTGTTAGCACAACTTTGTCATCACTACTCCTCCTAAACTACTTTGAGAATTGCCATAACATTTTACATAAACATTCATCCCATGGTCTAGTTGGTCCTAAATGAAAATGGTGCCACTTGGACATACACTATGGCAACCACACTGGCTGCCTTGAAAATCTTGTTATCGCTACTCCTCCTGAATGGATGGTCAAATCAACATGGGTTTTTCACTAAAAGACTTTGTATCACGTCTAGTTGGTCCTAAATGAAAGTGGTGCTGATCTGATGTCAAATATGGCCACCATGGCAGCCATCTTGAAAATCTTATCTCTACTCCTCTGAATCGAAAGTCATATTGACATGGGGTTGTCACCAGAAGACTTGTTATGATGTCTAGTTGATCTCAAATAAAAATGGTGCTGCTCAGACATACAATGTGGCCACCATGGTAGCCATCTTGAAAATCTTATTATCTCTACTGCTCCTGAACAGAAAGTCTTACTGGCATGGGGTTTTCACTGGAAGACTTCTAATTAGTCCCAAATAAAAATGGTGCTGATCTGACTGCCAATATGGCCACCACAGTGGCCATCTTGAAAATATTGATATTGCTACTTCTCTTACATGGATGACCACCATGGCAACCATCTAGAAAATCTTGTTATCACTGCTCCTCCTACATGGATGGTCATATTGATTTGGGTTTTTCACCAAAAAACTTCTTGTGATGTCTAGTTGGTCCTAAATGAAAATGGTGCTGATCCGACATCCAATATGGCCACCATGGCTGCTGTCATGAAAATCTTGCTATTGCTACTTCTTCTGAATGGATGGTCATTTTAAATAGGGTTTTCACCAAAAGACTTCTAATGGCATCTAGTTGGTCCTAAAAAAAAACTGTGCCGATCTTACATCCAATATGGTCACCACAGCAGCTAATTTGAAAATCTTGTTACTGCTCAAATATATCAGATTTTTTTCAGCACTCAGCAGTTAAAAAGAAGAAATGGGATTGAATTCCTGGAAATTCTTTTTGGTCAATAGGGACACTTGTTAGTGATGATAGCCATATTTGATTGTGGATTAGCATCATTTGTACGGGCTTGAATGGCCTTCATTTAGGGATGCTTTCTGTCAGATTTAGTAAAATTCTGTTCTGCAGTTTCGGTGAAAAAGAAATTTAAAGGTTTGTATAGTTTTAGTAATGGTGGCCATATTTGATGGCAGATTGGTATAATTTGCACAAAGTTGAAAGGTCTTCATGCTAGGATGCTTTCTGTCCAATTTTGGTCATATTTTGCTTAGCGGTTTTAAAGGCTTTTCTATTTGTATTAATGATGGCCTTATCTGATAGCAGATCAGCATCATTTACACAAACTTAAAATGTCTTCATGCCAGGTTGCTTTCTGTCAAATATGATCTGATTTTTTCTGTGGGTTTGGAGAAAAAGTAATTTAAAAGGCTTTTCTATTTTTAGTAATGATTGCCATATTTGATGGCATAGCAGCATAATTTTACAAACTGAGAGGTCTTTATGCCATGATGTTCTGTGCCAAGAGTAGTTGAAACTGGTCCAGCATTTTTTTAGAAAGAAGCTAAAAATAGCAATTGCTTACTGATGCCGTGCAACATATGCCAGAAAAATGACCATACTATAAGCTGACTTGGACTTAAAATGACCATGTGAATTAACAATCTGCATTTCTAGAAAATCGATTAGGAACTTGGTATAAATAGCACACAAAATGTAGATACATAATATTTTAGTGGCATTTTTCCTTAATTTATCTCTCAGCTTGCAATATTTTTGATTACTATAGATATATTGAGAAAACAAATCAAGCCATCAATTCAAAATTTCGAAAGAAATCTAGAGTTTAACAAAATAATACAGAACATGAAGATAAAAAAATCGCAATCTTGGTCTGTTTGCCTGCAGTACCACAACTAGGACAAAAAGAATAATAATGCAGATGGTCAGCCTGGAATATTGAAAGTTTCCAAATGTACTTATTCTATGACATACAAATGTAGCACATGGTAAGTATTTGCACTGCCCTGGGAATTGATACTTTCTTGTTTACATTTATAGCGGATGGGATTGGAAGCTGTGATACATCATCAATTATTAACACAAGTACAATTTGTTTCACTTTAGGTAAGTAAGGAAGTATTAGACTCTGGTAGAAGCCTGGCACAGGCAGAGAGGTCAAGAGCTCCACTGATGTACATGTGGCATGAAAAATATTACCTGGGAGCTGCGCATGGTCTGGCAGGAATTTTCTATATGCTGATGCAGGTAGATCTGTGTTGAACTTTTGATATGACATTTTTGTCTCAACTGTAAATGGCTTGACATCATAAATATGATAACCTTCTAACATAACATGGACTCCATTGTCCAAAAAATCTTGAATTTTCATGAAAAATCTGAAATTATATCATGGCCTTCCTCATTTTTTTTTTAGAATGTTGTATTTATTCTGTTTTAATGTTCATTAAAAAAAAATAATAAACCTGATTTACTTTCATTTCAAACTTATGATGCTTCGAAAACTCAAATATTATATATATATATATATATATATATATATAGTAAAGATTTGTTTATAATGTTTCACCACTGTGGACTGGGATTTTATAACGTTATAACCGAGAAACTTTATATCCAAATTCATTGTTTATTTTTCAGAACATTTATGTACATGTCCATATCGATGAAGATGTTGATGATGTTGGACATATATGTAGTAAACAATAGCTACTGGTACAATTACTGTTAGAAAAATTTAATTTGAACTAATTTGTAGCGGTAATTAAATTTTCAAACAATATACATTTGTGTGAATGTATTATCTTGAAAATAATGATAAATCAGTTTCACCATCCACGGAAAGTGTCAGCATACATGTACATTACCAGCCGGTGAATAACAAAAATCACTTTTATGTGAAAATGTCTCTGTTCAGTCTCTTAACGACTAGTAAATTAGTCCTTTATTTATTTTTTTTGTCGGAAAGAAGTTGTTAATAGTCATCTGTTTTTTATAATTCTGAGATATTTTGTTGATATGTTTTTCAATGACATGCAAATGCTCATAAAGAATATCAGGTGTGTCATCTGGAGCAGGTACAGTCTAATGTCTGCTACACTATCTAGAACCATACTGGCTTCAAGTTTTATGACATTGCTGAACGAAATTCATGGAACTATTAGAAATTATTGTTAAGTTATACTCAGTTGTTCATCGTACAGGTATAGAATGATACCTAAAGAATAAATCAAAATAATTGGGTTAAAAAAATGAAAAATATAAACATTTCTTTTCATGCTTTAATTGCAATCAACCAGAAACCCATGATTCAAAATTACTGATTATGAATGAGGTGTGATTATCATGCTCTTATGACCTGGCACATTTGAGTTCAAACCCATCACATAGAACTGGTTAGAGCTTTAGACATGTCCCATCATTTTCAGAATATCAAAGGCATTTATGTCTATAATACCCTTTTTACTCTCAGTTTTTTATATATTGTGTATTTTCCCTAAAAAAACAAAAAAAATTTGAAAGAAGAATTTTGATTCAGGTTTTTATTTAAAGTTTGTCCAATTTGGGTTTCTAGGCTCATACTCTCCCTCTTTGGGCATACAATTCTGTTTGGTGAGTTTCCTTGCCTTTCATCCCATTATGCCTTGATCTCCATTTGCTCCAATAGCAACCCTCCCCCCCCCCAACCAGGGACACAGCCCACTGTCATCAATGCTTAAGAGATAGAGACTAAGTTTAGAATTATTAGTGACCTTTGCCCTTAATGTCTATTCTTTATAATGTTTGTTGTCCCCTTTAGGTGTTTTGTGCTTTTTATGTGTGCATAAATGTTGTCATACATGCCATAACATGGCGTGTCATGCGACAAACATGATTTTGGACTCCCAAACCACCCAGACATGTGTTTCAAAAAACACAATTGTCAGCAATCTTAGCAACAAGAAAAAATTCCCACAAAAAAGGGAACAAAACCCATATTTCTTGATCACCATGATACATGCCCATGATTTGTATGTATATACAGCAAATGGTCCTGCTCAGAGCTCATATAAAACTATCCTCTGGGCAGTTTATTCAGCTGTTTTAGAGGCAATTAAAAGGTAAGGCAGTCAGAGATAAACAGACACCTTTCAGAGATTTACTTAATTGGCTCACAATAGCTAGGGTGATGTGTCGTGTCAAATCCTTTGAGCACTGCTGAGGGAGAGCCCATTAGGCTAATTTACATAGGTAAAGTACACTAAGTGGAACAACCCAAATTTGTCTGAAGTTAAGTACATCAAAGAGATGCATGTTGAAGACAAATGTTATTACACATCACTGACTGCATTGAATGAGAATGTTGAAGCCATCTTTATTAAAGTTTGTGATCAGCAACAACTTTTCTTTGAAGTCGGATTTTTACCTCATATATAAAATGCAAAAAATGATTATTTTGGTAGGTTGAACAACAGCACCATTCAATCTCTAATGCAGTGTTGCACCTAGGATCCCAAGGTCAGGGGACACTGTGTCTCTCACCCTCCAGACAATGATGTAGGATTTCAGAACTTTATCAGACAATGAGGATTAATTCTTGGACTTTGTACCAGATGACATTAGATAGTGACATTTACAGGATACTGTAAGTCACAAAAATGTGGACTTAACTTTCAGTGTTTATTTGTACGACATGTGGAATTAACATATTACAGGATATTGTAAATTGGATCATTCTGAACTACTATTTTTATACCAGTATGTGACCTATAATTGAATTTATGGATTTATCATATAAATGGATTTAAAATGTCAAGCATTATGGATTTCATTGGATTTTATTACATGAAGATAGACTCATTGTAAGTTGTCAATTTATTTGTGACATATTTCACTCAATAATATAATTGTATTTGACACTGGTTTTATCTTTATTTTTCCTATCTATCTATCTATCTATCTATCTATCTATCTATCTGTCTGTCTGTCTGTCTGTCTGTCTGTCTGTCTGTCTGTCTGTCTATCCATCTATCTATCTATCTATCCATTTTGACTTGTTTATATTTCTAAAGTGCAACTCGGACTCACTGACAAGTCACCCCTTCAGAGGGATCGGACTTGCAAAATACACCCCGACTTATAGGAGGGTCAAAGAGAAATTGACTTTTTGCAGCCCTAAAAAGGGGGGGGGGGGGGGTCGACTTATAATCGAGTATATATATATATATATATATATATATATATATATATATATATATATATATATATATATATATATATATATATAAACCAGACAGAGTGAAAAGTGCTATCCCTGGATCCTGCATGAGGATGTATATTTGTACCTATCTATATTAACTTATATATGCCTTGATTCTGTCATAGGAATCCGGAGTGACTGTGTATTAGATGAGAATTAATTGCAGGGTCATCATGCGGGTGTGTCTGCTACACATGAATGCTTATACCAGCGACCATGTTTCATCCATTTTTGGGGATGTGTGCATGGTCATGGGGGTATAAAGGTAGGTGCGAGCAGGCAAGGTGATTGTTGCCATAACCCAGAGACCTGGGTTTGAGTCTCAGTAGGGAACAAATTTTAAATATTCTCTAAACTGTATGATAATATTCTTTATCAATATATATATATATATATATATATATATATATATATATATATATATATATATATATATATATATATATATATATATATATATATATACAGTCAAACCTGTCAATAGTGGCCACCCATGGGAAAAGGCAAAACTGGCCTTTGTACACAATTGACCTCTGTATACAGGTTCACCATTTTGAAATTGGTTTTTGAACAAATACCATGCATTTAATATCATTATTGGTATTATTATTGTTATTATTATTATTATGTTATCAAGATTGTTTTATGTGCAGTATTCATCAAAATCATAAAATACGTATATATGTTGGTCTCTCCCAAATATATGTTCCACACAAGATCACTGTATCCTGCTCACTTTAATCCATCCTATAAATTAAGTCATCACTGACTTTAAATAATCACCGATCTTAGTGTGTTTTGCGGACCATGACAAAATAATAATGTCACTACTGATTGACAGCTACATATGAATGTAAAATGGAGGACTGACTGTTTGGTTGGCCAGCTTGTGCAAGTTAGGCTTGGAAACAGCTGTTTACACTTTAAAAATAATACCTGGATTAGCCAGTTGCTCAACTCGCTGAGATCAAAGACAATCAGCTTATGTGAGAAGCCTGCAATGAATAAGAAATCAAAAGGAGCCATATATGGCTATTGTTTGTGACTAATGAACCGAAACTTTGCCTGCCTTTATAGACAAGTTTTAAATATTGAATGACCCTTGACCTTAATGAAAAGGGATGTAACTCATATCTCTTCTCAAAGACGAACTTTTTTCTTCAGAGATAGCTTTTATTTACAGGGAAATAGATGAAGATATCAAACTATACCTGTCACACAAGCACAAAAGGTGACTTCCATTTCTGCTCCGACAAAACTAATATATTTCCCACTATCCAACAATTGTAATGCTTTGACCCTCTACCCTAATGATTAAAACCGCCTTGCTTTTGATTTTGGCATCTTTGAGTTACACTGTCAACATGACTGGAGCAAAGGCGAGATAAGAAATGTTTATCTAAACAATGCCTTCTTCATGGAGCAAAAATTTAGTTTGCACAGACTGAGCAGTCACTGTAGATACCTGTCAGTGACTGCTTAAGGCTGGGAGAAACCATTGTTTGGCTAGGAAACACCTGGCTGCTGACTGCAGAAGGCAGGTGACTGTTACCTGTTACATACAGGACATTTATATAGGAAATAAAAGGGAGGATTATAATGGTCACTGTAAACAGGTGACTCCTGAGTAAAGGTGACTGTTAGGACAGGTTTTACTGTATATATATATATATATATATATATATATATATATATATATATATATATATATATATATATATATATATATATTTTTTCCTTTTCTACAAGGTCATATGCCAAAAAGTAATGTATGTGTTTGGCTGTTGATTACTCATGCTCTGATCAGTTTAATCTTACACTGTATGAATAAATCCCAGACATTTTCTATCACAGGTGTCCGAGCCATCAGTACAGTCCATAATGGCAGAACTAGTCAGGCCATGTGTAGATTACATGCTCACTCTTCAGTTTCCATCAGGGAACTGCCCCTCATCTCTGGAGAACATGTCATCAGACAAGTTGGTACACTGGTGTCATGGGGCACCTGGCTGGATTCATACATTTTTACTGGCATACAGGGTAATTTAAGACAAACGGGAATTAAAAATTTACACCTAAAGATGAAATTCTTTTTGAATGCAGATCTTGATCAACACACTTTCTTCAAAAGCATTGGAAAGAGTGTGATACGTGATGTTATCTATCCATCCTCCACCTAAACTACTAGATGAAAATTAACTTAATTGGTAGCTAACTTATCCATGTAGTAAGCATGTGCAAGAGAGTTTTTTTGTAGGAAGTGTCAAATGGTCAGATGGACTAAAATTTCAAATACTGTGCCATTTTCTTTTTTTTTTTCTTTCATTTACAAAACTGCATATATTGCTCTTATAGTAGGAAACACATGTAATGGATTTGGGGGTTACAATCCTTGTAACATGGTCTGAGGGTGGGATGGCATGGAGTGGGGATGGAGGAGTAGAGGGTCTCAAATGATACCATTTATATTTAAGCATTGTGTGAAAAGTTTGGGGATTTGCAATAGTTAGATATTTTAGTTGCTTTTTTAGTTTTGAGTTTTAGTACTGTATCATCAATTGAAGGTTGAAACCCTCAGTCTAAATACCAGGCAGCACACTTGTTGAAACTCTCAGCCTAAACACCAGACAGCACACTTGTCGAAACTCTCAGCCTAAACACTAGACAGAACACTTAAACACCAGGCAGCACACTTGTTGAAACCCCTTGCTTAAACACCAGGCAGCACACTTGTTGAAACCCCTTGCCTAAACACCAGGCAGCACACTTGTTGAAACCCCTAGCCTAAATATCAGGCTATCAGGCAACACACATGTTGAAACTCTCAGCCTATACACCAGACAGCACACTTGTTGAAACCCATAGCCTAAACAACAGGCAGCACACTTGTTGAAACCCCTATCCTCAACAACAGGCAACACACTTGTCGAAACCCCTGGCTGAAATACCTGGCAGCACACTAGTTGAAATCCATAGCTGAAACACCAGGCAGAATACTTGTTGAAACCCAACAGGCAGCATACTTGTTGAAACCCGGCAGTTCATTTGTTAAAACCCCCCAGTCTAAACACCAGGCAGAACACTTGTTGAAACCCCTTGCCTAAACACAAGGCTGCACACTTGCAGCTGACATGTGGCTGTAGTTTATGTCAACAGGTTGCTGTTTATTTTAATTATAATTCTTGAAAATTTGTAAACCTTGAAAAATACCAATGTAAGGTAGTTGTGACTTTGTGTACAGTTCTTCTTATCAAGGAAAATGCACAAGGGAATTTCATATTACCTTGCCTAAAGAATTTGGCCAAAGATGTTCACTATTATGTATTGAACTGTAAAATTTTATATTTTTTTTTTTCTCCAGACATTTGGTGATGAGGTGTATTTACATGCTGCAAGGCGTTGTGCTGAGCTTATTTGGAAGAAGGGGTTGTTGAGGAAAGGTTATGGAATTTGTCATGGTGCTACTGGGAATGCTTATGCCTTTCTTGTGATGTTTAGAATCACGCAAGACCAGAAATACCTGTACAGAGCTTGGAAGGTTAATATCTTATTTTTAACTGTATCTTGACAGATTTCATAATATTTTTTAAAATCTGATTTATTTCAGCTTAGATCACAGATTGCAGTTACTGTTAAAGGCTTTTTTTTTTGGTAAGTGTATTTTAAGTTCTTGGAAAGACAGAACATTTAGCATTAATCAAAAATGCACTTTTACATAACTTGACTCGAATTATTCTTCATTAATATTCTTTAGACTCATCAAACATCATGAAGGTCTTGGTGACCTTATGTGGAATTGCAAGAATTTGTTCATCCACATTCAGAGGCTGAAACTTGAAAATTTAGTTTTCCTACATGCTGTATTTCATTTGATAAATGCTCTAGGGGTATGGCAATTTTCCAAAAGAGGGGCATATATTAAATTAAGAAACAGTTGATGTACTGTTCTTTATCATGTTCAGTTACAAATAAATTGGAAAACAATCCTATCTGTTGAATCAGAAGTCTCTGTTGCCTTCATCTACCCAAGAGTCTTTTCCTTTTCCACTCTTGCATATGTTAGTTCTGATAGTTATCTACCTTTTTTTAGGCAGCAGCCTGTTACAAGGAAAATGCATCATTGGTGCTAACTTTGTACCATTTTCATATTCAGCTTTATTTTCCATGTGGAAGAAATGGGAAAGGGATGTTTATTAGAATAAATACAGCATATCTTAGATTTGGCAAAGTATCTTTAATACATAATGACAAGAATGTTCATGGGTTCATTCATATTCAGTTCAAAGGGAATTTAGATTGGTGTGCTGCTTTTTATGTTTGCATAACCTTGAATTTTTCAGCTCATAAAAACTTGCATGGAGGTTTGAATATAGTCAGATTACTATAAATCAAAAAATTATTGCATTATTAAATTTTAGTAATTCTTTAATTACAGCATATCAATGATATTTTTTTTGCATATTACCAGTGGGCAAAAATGTACATTTTAGGTGGTAATGGGTTTTGTAAACTTGTACAAAATAAAATGAGGTTGCTTTATTTAGGCTGAAGGGGAGAATCAAACTCAAATAACATGTATTGCTGCCAACAGTGAAGTTCGTTCTAATGAATTGATAAATAAAACCACAGTTTGCAGTATTTACTGTCTACACTCACTTATAAGTCAAGTTCAGCTGCGCATAATGCACTGGCAGATCTGGGTCACTCTGTGCTGTTTGTTAGGAGTAATCAGTTGAACAAACAACATAGACCCTGATCTGCCAGCACATTATATGATGGGAGATCAGGGTCCATGGTGTTTGAATTATAAGCGACTATATATATATGGTATTAACAAAATCCACATCTTTTTGGATCATTAGCAATAATTGGATTCCTTGATATATTGGCTAAATTTTTGTCCTCATGAATATAATGTCATTTACAGTATTGATTTTAATTTTAAAATGTCCCAGTAATTTTAAAAGCCCAATATATATAAAAGATATATTTCATTGTCATTGTGTACCACCTATACATATAACACATGCTAAGACAATTGTGACTGCTACAGTTTTCTTTTGTGCTCACACCAGCTAAGAAATAATGATATTGTGACCATGGTAAGGAAGTTTTCATGCAGATTTTGCATTTCATACATTCCAGAGGATTTTTTTTATGCCGCCATCACATTCTTTAACGGGGGAATACAGTTTACTCATTTCCATTTGTCACTTCACATCACATTGTCATAAATTTGATTTCTTCTTCAAATACATAAAATGATTGCAGTCCCTTCGTTACCTTGCAGATTCAGCCTTCCCAAGTGAAAAAAGATTTTAACTACGTTGTTTGGCTTGTTTTAGCAATAAAAATGCTAAAACATTGTCTGCTTACTGAGACTGAAGTCAGATGAGCATGGTTTCCTCTTGGATAGAGGGATTAGTGCCAATCCTGTCTTTTATCAGTTACTACTTCCACTCATGCCTAGTCAGTATGCTTATTCAAGAGGCCTCACAAATACCTTCTAATTTTCATGCTTTTTCTCAATTTTGAGTGAGTCAAGGAGTTTTATCATCACAAGGGAAGTATACTCCATCTAATTTCTAACTGAAATTTTGCTCTATCCTCATTGCAGACAAATATTTTGCATCTTAGTTGTCTATTTTCTTCGTATTGTAACCCATATAGTGTCATTTTATTTCTCTATTCTAATAGTCAATAGTATTTACACTATTTCTCAGTACTTGACCTCATTGCAGCATGTTCCAAGTAAATGGCTATTATTCTCAGTAATTAGATCATTTCTTTCATTCCTTCTAGCATTCTTGTTTTCTTAGCCTTACTTCACCGTAAGCTTATCATGATGCTTGACTGATTTTGCTTATATATGCCATTACTTTATTTAATTACAGGTGATAATTACAGGTGATAGTTGGGTAGGTGTCGTTGCTCAGTTGGTAGAGCATCAGAATCATAATCCAAGGGTCACAGGCTCAATACCTGCCCAGGCCTCCCCAGGTTGGCTGCTTCAGTGTGTCCTTATGAAAGGCACTTAGCTCCCATTTTCTTGGCATGATATCACCAATAACGTGTTAAAAGTGCCGTTAAAACCAACAAAATATAACAGGTGACAAATGGCAGATTAGATGTGGGACTTTTGAAAGGTTATGACAGCTTATGTCAGAAGATAATCACCCCACCTGCATACACGGGCATATGGGTGACAGTCAGACCACGCATGTGAAATCTGCACTCTGTGGACAGAGGATGGATGGGCAATTATTTTGGCCATACAGTTGTCATGGGCTACTGAGAGAGAGAGACAGAAAACAGTCCTCAAGGGATGTGGATGAAATAAGCTTTGCGCCACTGCCTTCGAAGCAAACTTCTTGATGTTACAATCACTCGAGGCTTAGAAGTCGCTGATGAAGAAAAAGGTCTGGCATTCCTTGCCACCTCATGCCCCCACACAACCCTAGTGCCATCATTGTATACTTTGCCATCATTCTCTTCTGGTCATACTAGCACTGGACAGACTTCTGGGCCAGTACTGATATGGAATGGTGGCCTGTGGGGACCAGCCCTGGAAAACTCCCTACCACAGGTACACACCAGTACTGGCTCTGGTGATCTGTTCCTAGATAACTGGTACTGGACCTTGGAACCTGATATTCGCTGGCCTTTTACCTTGTCTGGTACAGTTCCGGCATCATCCCAACTTCTGCCCAGTATAACCAGCTCTGGTACAGTGATCTGCCTTCCCAGTATACCCAGTGCCCAGTCCATGAAGTCAAGGTGTACCACATCCATCCACACTACATCCAACCCTGCTTTCTCATGGACACACAGCATAGCCAGCACTGGATTTGGTGATCAAACTGCCCATGATATCCAGCATTGGACTGCCAGATGGTAACATGGATTGGCACTGGACTATTCCATCACATCATAATTCCTGCACAATACCGATTATGGCAGTTTTCCTGCCCTGGACACACAGTACCCATCTCAGACTTTTGATGACACTCGAAGCCAATTCTTGAATGCACTGAGATTACTGTTTCCCATCATGGACTGACTCTCAGCCTTGCTTTGTACCCCCAACAACCTGCTTCCCGCATTCAATCTTTGTTACCATCACAGGAGGTTTCTTTGTCGTTCCACACTTCTGATGCCAGAGACAGATGTTTGCAAGCTCCTTCTTCTCTACTTGATCTGATGATGTCAAGATGGATAACTCTATCTGATGATGTCAAGGGATAACTCTATCTGATGATATCAAGGGGGATAACTCTATCTGATGATGTCAAGGGGGATAACTCTATCTGATGATGTCAAGGGGGATAACTCTATCTGATGATGTCAAGGGATAACTCTACCGTCCAGGCCTCCATAGTAGTAGTCCTCCAATTACTGCCCTCAGAATTCTGTCCTCCTGCTGCTCCATCAATGTCCACTTATAGAATTTCCATATCCATCAACTTATTAACAGAGAAAGACCAGTCTTCCTTCAAACAGTTACTGCAGTCTGGTTGATTCACTCACATATTGTTTTGAGAAGCAACTACAAAAACTTAGTGTTAACAGTCCTCTCTTCTCACAAAAACTCGTGTCTGAGTTCAAGCTGTGCATCTACAAAATGCACTTGCCAGTTTTCCATACTAAAGTCCCAGCCGTCGACAGAGAAATTGCAGGTATGGTAATACTGAAGCTGTCTTCTGTATTCATTGAATGGAAACTCTTCCAAGGTGTACAACAACTGGTTTGCAACATCATAGTTATTGATTTCATGCTCACTCTGGTCTCCATGGCTATCTTTTAGCAAGCTTAACATATTATAGATCTCACCACTGAAAATACATCTGACAGACATGCCTAGGAGTCAGTCTCATGAATGGCTCATGTAATGAACAGGGCAGCTCAACACTTGCTTTCCAATTTGATAGCTGTTTCCATTAACCTCCAGCTTATATATATATATATATATATATATATATATATATATATATATATATATATATATAGAGAGAGAGAGAGAGAGAGAGAGAGAGAGAGAGAGAGATGCCTTCCTATCCACATCTATGCTGCTCAAAGATCACCACTAGGCAGCCCTTTGATCTCAGCCTTTGTCTTAAGATCTCGTATTCCATGACCACATGGAGACCAGAAAACAGGTCGGTAAGGTGGCAGGACTCAAGGCAGGCCTAGAGACCTGCCTTCATTTTTTAAGAGGGGCCAAAGAAATAGGTAGGACCCCTCTCAGGCAAGCCTAGTGTTGAAACCATCCTCCAAACCTTATTCTTTGGATATGGTCCAGTTTCCTGGAGCAAGTTACAATCAGGTGCTGTTAGAAAAGGACTAATTTCATCCCAGTTTCTCCCCAACAGTTTCTTTCCCACAATATAATGCCATGCTCATGCTGTCCTTTTCCCACATCTTTGTGAGGAGAAGACTTCAGTATCTCACCATGGAGTGGGAAAGCTTCTGCCCTGAGGACCCATGTGTCTTACAAGTCATCTCTTTGGGTCTCCAGATTATATTCCTCAACCCTCTTCTGTTATCAAGGGTTGCCTTCACCATAGACATCCCCAAAGACACATACAGGGCAGACATCCTATAGCACGAATATAGACTCTTCACAAGAAAAGGTGATAGTAATCGTTTGCATCACACTCTGACACCATTATTTTACTCTAGACTTTTCTTAGTCACTAAGGCCATTGGGAAGCTCAAACCTTTCGTTGACCTAAGTTCTCTCAAACAATACATTTGGGCACTCAAGTTTAGGATAAAGATCCCAAGGTCAGTCCTCATTTTCATACAGGAGGGAGACTTTGTGGTCAGCTTGAACTTAAAAGATGTGCACCTTCATATTCATATTCTGGTGAGCAACTTTTTGCACAAAGACGCTAAATCCCTTGTATCACTCTTGCTTTGCCTGTGATTCCTTATCAACAAAGACAAATCTGATCTTATCCCATCCCAGCATTTCATTCATCTAAACAAGAAATTCAAATCTTCATTGAATCAGGTTTCCTCTCTCAGGAATGTGCCTTGAATATTGTCTCCATGACATCTTCGATCTGCTGTTAGTCAAATTTTAGCATGAGAATTTCTTTACCTCTTGTGTGTTTTCAATGCAGTTTTGAATCTTTTTGTTTTGGGCTGCTTGTTCATGAGACACCTGCATATGATTTATCTCAGTGGTGGCCGAAACATTGCCAACTAGACCAAATGATAAAAGTTTTGGATTACAGAAGACTTCATCTCTTCAAATGGGAGGATCTGTCTTGGCTTATGGCAGGCATTCAACTTAAGGATCAACGACCATAAATCACAATTTGCACAGATGTCAGCATGACTGGATGGGCTGCCCATCTCCTGCCCTCCTGCCAAGAAGTGAGCAGGGTTTTGTCCATTTAGGAGCAGTCCTATGCACATCTGTTTCTGGAGATGAAAGCTATCAGGAAGGGGTGTTTGATTCTTTCCATCAACTCTGCTGTGTTCAATTACCTTTGAAGGCAAGACAAAATCAAATCTGTGGATCTCTGCCTTCTTGTTTGGGATTTTCTCAGATGGTATCATCATGGACAAATCCACATTTAATTCCAGCACATCAGGCAGGCTCATGTCTTAACAGATGTGCTGTAAAGATGTATTTAACTGACTTATTTAGTACACAGAATTGTCCATCCACTCCTCAGTCTTCAGTTGAATCTTTGTCCACTGAGGTCGACCTATAATGGACCTCTTTGCAGTGAGGTAAAAGGCTAAGCTCCCAAACTTCGTCTCTCCAGTTCCAAATCCGAAATCCTGGGTACTTGATGTCCTTTCAGTGATATACCTTTCCCTGAACCTCCTGATTCCCAAGGTTATTAAGAAAGTTATGGAATCTGAGTGCAGATTAATCCTAATTGATCCCCACAAGTTGGAGATATCTTGGATAAATGACCTCCTGAATCTTGCAGAAGAGATTCCCAGGAAAATCATGCTATCTCATACCCGCTGAAACAACTTTGCATGCAGGTTTTAGATCCCAACCCAGAACCTGTACACCTGCCTCATATCAAACAAGTCCTTAGGAAGAAACATTTCTGTGAACAAGTGTTTGACAGAATTGCTTGGGTAAGAAAGTCTACCACTATGAAAGCCTGTGAGGGGCAATGTAGAGTCCTTCCACCAATGTGAGCAGAGAAACATCACTCCTTTAAAAGCCTTGGTAGCACAAATTTCTGACTCCCTTCTCTGGATCTTCAAGAAAAAGTTAGCCCCAATCACTGTCAAGGACTATCATTCCATGATTTCTGACATTCCAGTAGTAACTTAAGAATTAACAGGATTTGTTGCCAATCCATCTGTCCATGGGGAGACCACTCTCGTCTGACCTCCATCTTGGTAAGCAGACAAAGTTGTAGCACCTTTATTACTAAAACAAGCCAAAATAATCAAGTAATGTCTTTTTTTGTTTGGGAGGGCTGGATTTATGAGGTAGTGGAAGGACTTTAAACATTTTATGATTGGGCAAGTATTATTATCTAAGAAACATTTTGTACTCCAAAGATGTGTTTCTGCTCAATAACTTCCAAAGGACTTCACTTTGTCCATGCATATTGTACCAAGCTTTCTTCAATTGCACCATATGGGCAGTGGTGTCCAAGTCATATGGACACATTTCTGACTTTTTTGCATGTCTTCCCACTATCCTACTTTAAAAAGGGCCAGAATAGGTGCTGCAGTAAAATGTTATTTTTCCACCTATAGAGTTATGAGCTACATTGCATTTGAAGGCATGTTGCCCCCCCCCCTCCCCTCCATGTTAAATGGTATGGTATTCTCTGGGTTATTTGGTTTCTGCTAGCTCAGACACAATTCCAAATCAAAATCTTAGTCATCAAGGTTACTTGTAACACCAATAAGTTTATAGAATTTGTGCAAATAATGTCTAGCCTTGTATTGTCAGTTTGCAGAATGGTGTTTTGACTATGGAAAACATGGCTGTAGAACACCCGACCATCCATTTTCATTGTTTGAAGGCAAGTATCAAAGAATTCTTTTAATCTAAAATAACAAAGGAACATACATTTGCTTATAATATATATCGACATGAATGCAGTACTGTTTTATTAATATTATTTCAATAACTGCCGAGAGATTTTCTTCAAATCACAAATATGCTCACTTGTATAAAGCATACACCAATCATGGTAAAACGGCAGTTTTAATAGTTGGGGTTGAATGTATTATTGATGGAAAGATCTTTTTTTCCTTTTAAACGTATGAAGAGATAGCAGAATAGGAAGTAATACCAACATTATTTCTAGCTTGCAAATACTATTTCAGGCAAGACAGTTAACTGAGGAATATTGATCATTTTTAAGACAAAATATCAGGCAGATTGATTCAATTTTTTCATTACTTTTTTAAAAAAAATATCTACACTCACTAGTTTATTCCCAGTCATTATATTTTCCCAGCTACCAAACTTTGTGGATGGCTTGCACTTGGTGCAAAGAAGAAACCTATTGATTTTGGGGTCAAGGGTCAAGCTCACTGTTACTGAAAGAAGAGAAATGGATCTTGCATAATGACTTTAGTTCTAGACCAAGTTTGTGTAAGGCTTGCACTTAAAATATGGAAGAAGCCAATGGATTTTGGTGTCAGTAGGTCAAAGATCAGGGTCATTGTGCATCAAAGAAAAATGAGTTTTGTTTGCAGAACAACTTTTGTTTTAGAGTAAGTTCTTTGATCAAACTTTGTAAATGGATTGCACGTAGGGTAATAAAAAAAACCTTATAGATACTGGCTTCTAAAGATCAGAAGTCATGCTTGTAGCAAGTCTAACAAGAAAATACTGGTTTCTTTACAGTAAGTTTAGTTCAAGACTGCATACCTTGACCAAAAGTAAAGTTCAAAGAGACCTCTTGGTCAGTAGTCTCCCGAGTCAGCCATGTTTTACTAGTGCCTACATAGAGGACTATTAAAGACAAGCCGGATGTATAATGTTCTATCCATAGCACTCTTGTCATTGTAATCAGAATTTTGTATTAAATCCCATATTGTAGTCCTTGGAAACTTACTGTATCTACTCGTGTATAATCTTATACCAACTGCAAACTGCATAGATCCAGATCTGCCATCGCATAATGCGCCGGCAGATCTGGGTCTATTCAGTTGTAGCAAATAATCAGTAGAACAAACAATATATACCCTGATCTGCTGGTGCATTATGCAATGGCAGATCAGGATCTATGCTGTTTGCATTTGTACTCGGCTTATACACGAGTATAGAAGGTACATGTACTGAGTCTGAATAAACTTCAGTCATTTGTCATAACTTGTGCACAAATTTTGCAAAATGCAATTAAAGGCTTTTTCAGAGTTTTTGTTTTAGTTAATGAGTATGTGCATTTCATTGCATTTATTAATACATATCAGTATCATTTATATCAGACATGCAACCTATGGCCCGCAGGCCAGATGTGGCACACAACATGGTTTTATCCACTTATTTACATCATAGGGTGTGGCTTTAAAAATTGATTAAATGGCCCATGCCCTAAAGGAAGTTGCACATGCCTGATTTATTTATTGGTTTTTGATCAAACCAGAGCAAAACTTGGAATATTTGAATTTTTGGTTGTATCAAGATCTTGGCAAGGAAATCTTTTCAGACCTTGCCATTATGTCAAATATCCCATGCTATATGTAATTATAGTATGTGAGAGATGAGCTTGTGCTGGCTTTTTTATTTCTATTTTTATCAAAAACACCAATTCCTGTTTGGAAACAAATTGTACAGAACTTCAATTTTAGTATTTTTCAGTATAATGACTGCTATAATAAGAGATCATATATTCCATTATTAGAACAAGTCTAATCTCCAAAATGATAAGGGTGTACAAAGATTTTCCATAGATTCTGGCAAAACAATTGTGGCCAGTTCAGATAATAATTTCTGAATGCAGGCGTTGTCACAGTAGGTAGCAATACCAAGAATGTGTCATAGCACTTGCAGTGCAACTGAAACACCCCTTGCAGTCCAACATGGATGCAATCTATCATTGTTTTTCTTAAGGACTACAAGAAACATGGTATAGTCCTACGAAGACCAGCTTTTCCAAGTTATTAATTTGCAAATATATTGTATAGCTGATGTTATTTAGGTATGTTGTGTTTATTACTCCAATAATAGCTCATATACTTAATTATTGCAGAAAAAGGTTGGTATTAGATTATTTACCATCAACTATATTGATGTAAAATGAATTGACTGTATTAGATTATTTGCCATCAACTATATTGATGTAAAATGAATTGACTGTATTAGATTATTTGCCATCAACTATAATGATGTAAAATGAATTGACTGTATCAACTCAGCCATATTATTACAAAGCAAAATTTCATTTTTCAGGCATGGCAGGTACAGTTTATTTCCTGGTTGATTTACTTGATCCAGGGAATGCTATGTTCCCGACTTATCAGCTCTGGTAATCCAAAAATTGACAAAAGCAAGATTTGGAATTGGATCTCAGCCATTGTAAAGAAAGAGAATTGCCTCCATGTTTGATATATAGGATGTTGCACTCAGATGCAAATTCTGTTTGTAGATTTGGAATCACTGAAATTTCATGAATCATGAGATGCCACTGTGGGCTCAGCCCACTAATTCATTTTGCATAGACTTCAATGTTAGCACTTGAAAAAATAAAACTATTTTGTGCACCAGATGGCCCGGTACACAACTTCTTTATTAAAGTTAGCACAAACTTTCTGATCAGTCAAAATGGGGTGCTTTGTGTCATATTATTTAGAAAAATGTTCCTATATTGGGGTACCAGACTATTTTAATTAAAGGTATCACACTAGGTAGGCACAGCATAATTTTGGCCTTCCGGAAATAACTTTGAAATTGTGAAAGTGCATAGACATAATCTGTGTACAGTTTTGAAAGCACTGATAAAGTCTTAGAAAATTAAAAAAGAATTCAGAACTGATGTTATAGTCAGTGACCCAATCTTGAAGTATTAAGTATGGTAACCAATTCCCCCACTTAAGGGTTGGTGCAGTGCTCAGTTAATAATTAGTGGTTTGAGTACTAAAGAAAAATACAATTTTATGATAATCAGACATATGAAACAACATATCACTAGCAAACTCTGTCCATCTGCAAGCTTTTCATACACATATTGGAAATGTAATTTTTCTTGGAGAATTTTTAGTGCAAAATGCACTATTTTCAACTCTTTTTTTTGAAATTTATTTTGAAAGGTATGCATGTCAAAACATTTTAGAATGAACAATCGTATACTCATGCTTCATTTACATTAATGAAATTAAGTTTTCTTGGAAAATTTCTATCAGTAATATGTCCTCCAGTATGTAGCACATGACAGTCTTCATGCATCTGTGTTTTGGGCTCAGAATGACTAAATTTCATATATATACAAAAATCATGTTTTTTAAAAGTCGCAACAAGGTGTCTTATTTTATGATATTTGTACCTAAATAGACCATTAAAGGCTCCTTGTATGAATTTAATAGAACTTGTTCCGGTTTTATCTGGGATTTAATATATGACAGACACTCTCCCCTTGTAGGGCTGAAGCATCTAATTTGTATTCTGTAGAATCAATAATACTGTCTGAGAAAACCAAAGTGGTAAAAGCTACCATAATCAAGGATCTCACACCAGGTAGGCACAGGATAATTTTAGTGTGTGGGAAAAAAAATCTGAATCATGGAAGTGCACAGACAGAATCTGTGTTGAAGTTAAAATCACTGTTGAAAGTCTGTATAGAAGTTAAAATCACTGTTAGACATTAAACAAGAAAAATTTCACAGTGATATTAAAACCAATGGATCAACCTTGAAGTATTAAATACAGTATCCAATGTTCCCTCACTTTGAAACTGGCACCCTGCACAGTTAATAATTAGCGGTCTGAGTCCTGTGTCTTTCTTACATTCAGTTGATATATGGATACATGGACTTCATTTCAGTGTCATAGACAAGTTTAATTTATTACTTGCAGATTGTGAATCAGCATGAAAATTGTTAACTTGATTTAATAATTGTTTCTCCTTGATCTTAGAATTTTGGGAAGTCTTGTTCAGTGCTGTTTCTGTCATAAATAAATAAAAAATGTCATAAGTTTTAGCAAGGCAATGTATTATCAGACCTCATCTCTGAAGAAACAAGGAAAGAATACATATATGTTGTTAATTGTTCCTTGTAATACTATGTAAAACAGTCTGTGTGTTCTGTTGGCATTTTCTTGCTCATTACAGTTGGTTTTGTCAATGTATTGTTTAGCATTATGTAACTGTGTAAAAGACATCACCTTACTTTTAATTATTGATTATATAAAACAGTTTAATCGGTCATAAACAAGCAAATTCCAGGAATTGCTGTTCCCTGCTTATCATTGGAAATAGTGGAATTAGTGGAGTGTAGTTTTGTTGAGGAAATGGCCTGGTGATGATAGAGATATACTAAACGAGTTAAGGTACATATGAAAAGCAAAACACTACTGATGATGTAGAACACTGACAATCGAACCCAGGTGAGGTCTCACAATATAAAATTATGATTATGCTGAAACAAAAGTATGTGGGCCCAACATTCAGCAGTCATAACTCAACTAAATGATGGTATAGAAAGCTGATAATCAAATTTATATCATTACAGAGCTGCATATAAAATTTTCTTGAAATCCAATAATAATTAATAATTATTGGATGGAAACAAAAGTGGGTGGGTCCAACAATCAGTGGCCATAACTCAGTAAAACATGCAGAATGAATGCTGATAAATCTAACTCGTTTAAGGTGTTATCAACATTAAATTACATACCAAGGTTGGATGAAATACAGCAGCAATTGAGGGAGTTATTGTGCTGAATGGAAAGTGGATGCGTTGGACAATCAAGGGTTATAATTCTGCTGAACATGTAACATGGCAACACGGACTCTAATCCAGCCAAGGCTTAGTCAGTATCAAGCTGTATACAAAATTTGCTTGAAATCCAATAAGGAAATTATTTTTAAGAAATGAAAGTAGGTGGGTCTGAAAATTAGGGGCCATAACTCTGCCAAGTGACATAGAATGCTGACACTTGAACTCACCAGGGTCTTGTTGATATCAAACTGCATACCAAATTTGTCTGAAATACAATAATAATACAGTTATTGTGCCTTTAAAATTTGGTTGAAATCTAATAATGATTAAGGGGGGGTGCAGAAGGGAAAGCGTGCATCTGACAGTTAAGAGCTACAACTCCACTAAATGATGATGTAGAATGCTGACAATCAAACTTGTATGAAGCTACACACCAACTTTGTTTGAAATGCAATAATAATCATGGAAGTTATTGAGTGGGAATGAAAGTGAATGGGTATGAGCATCAAGTGCTATAACTCCAACAAATATGGACACTGAATGCGGACAATCAAGCTTGTACAAGGTCTTATCAATATCAAAATGACTGTAATCCAATATTAATTAAGGGAGTTGTTGTGTTGAAATGATAGTGGGTGGGTCTGACAGTCAGGGCTATAACTCTGTGAAACAGTGGTGTTTAACACTCACAATCCAACTCAGATAAAGTCTCATCAATATCAATCTGCATGCCAAATTTTGTTGAAATGCAAAATTAATGAGTTATTGTGCAGAAATGATAGTGGGTAGGTCTGACAATTAGAAGCACTCTGCTAAACGATGGCATAGAATGCTGACATTCCATCTTAGCCAAAACCTTATCAGTATTAAGCTGCTTAAAAACTCTGGTTGAATGCAGAAATAATTAGCAGAATCATTGTGCTGAAAAGAAAGTGGATGGGTCAGAAAATCAGGGGCTATAACTCTGCAAGACAATGACATAGAATACTGACAATCAAATTCAGCCAAGGTATCCTCAGTATCAAGCTGTATGTCAAATTTGATTTAAATACAGTAATAATTAAGAGTGTTGAAATGAAAGTGTGTGGGTCTGACAATCATGGGCTATAACTCTGCTAAACAATGATGTAGAATGCTGATAACGAGTGTAAGCCAACATCTTATAATTGTCAAGCTGCATACCAAAATTGGTTTCAATGCAAAAATAATTAAGAATTTATTTTGCGGAAACAAATGTGGGATGAAAAGATGGACAGATTCAGTTTTATATCCCCACATTCTACTAAAATCTGGGAAAAACCCCATAAAGACAACAATATGGAACTAGAAGGTTTTTCATGACTGTTAAGCACAGATTCTTTCTAATTATCACTTGGGTTCCATGCAGATGCTTACACTGCTGAACATGTGTCATGAATCAAAGCATGTTTCATTAGCATTCTTAATACAGTTGTTTACAAGAACTTACTTTGTTTGCTTTATGCAGTGGTACTCAAATGCTCATCTTTTTATGTACAGTAAGTCACTATGTGCATGTGTGCACTCTCTTAGGTAGATTGGTAGCTAGATCTTCATGTCAGTAGGTACTTGCAGTTCAGTATGTTCACACACGTTTATATGTGATTGATGAAGGTATGAGGCTGAATTTATGAACGTATGTGATAAAGGCCCCCTTAGATGGTTCAGGAAAATACAAATAAAACAAATCCTTACCCGCTCGTTTCATTAAATTGTTTTTGACTGACTGAAGATTTCTGTATAGAGCATCAATCTTCATTGTGTTGTACATTCAAAGTGACATATTTTGTACCAATGTTGGTGTTGTACATTCAAAGTGACATATTTTGTACCAATATTTGTGTTCAGCAATTATTGGCTTCTTCTACATGTACAGACTGTTGTGTACTCTTGATATTGTTTCACATTTTTTTACAAAGTGAGATTACTTGTACAGAATATTTTGATGTAAAGGATAAATATGTGATGATAAGATTTGCAGTTTTGCCATAGATGTATATCTTTAAATACTGCCACAGACTATGACATGCAGCTTGTTGCTTTGAATTTATTTAAATTATCAAACTAATAAAATTCTATAACAGAACCTTGTTTTTTTGTTTTTTTCGTAAATGAGAGATTGCTTGATTTATGCAGGTAATTGTAAATGACTTAAAACAAATAATTTTACTTGAATAAAGGGTTTACAAACTAAGAATTGAAATTATGTGTGTATAGATTGTAGACTTGAAAACTTAATTTGATTCAATAAAGGGTTTACAAACTAAGAATTGAAATGATGTGTGTATAGATTGCAGACTTGAAAACTTAATTTGATTGAAGCACACTTGTGAACTTTTTGCAAATGTGAGAGCTGCCAGACTGCGACTCATTGATTGTACTTAGTGCTGTTCAGATTAATCAATTTGGATGTGCACTGGTCTCTTTCTGTGAAATCAACGACCAATCAATTATTATTGATTTGGGTTGAAATTCAGTTCTGTGTCATTCCCACTGTTTTTCTCATTCCAGGATATTTTAAGAATGGCAAGACATCATGTGGATTAATCAATCAATTAATCGATCATCTATCAGTTAGCATAAAATAATGAATCAATCATAAAATTGTATCCAATTCCCAACACTGCTTCTAGGGTAGAAGCAAAATTTGTTTTCAAACTTAAAATAGGGTTAGAACCTTGTATCCAACATAGAGTATCCTCTTTTTATATAAATTTTTGTCTTGAATTTACCATTAATTGAATAAATTTCTTGCTAAAACCAATGCTTTCAGGGTACTGAAGTTATTCCAGTAATAACTTGTACAACAAAGCAAGAAAAATCTGATGGGTATTTAAAGTCAACTTGATATCTCTTCCTAGAAAATCCCAGAAAACCTAAGACTCCAGCATTTTCCATGCAAAAGTTTAAATCTATGCAGTTACATGCAGTTTTTATTAATAACTAGCACAAAGTTGCAAATTTTTATATTTATGATATTGTTTAATGTAATATTACAATATATTTACAAAAGTCAACATTTTCTTCTTGTATAGCAATGCCAGTCTTTGAATTTATACACAAAGTATGCATTTATTGATAAATATGTAGTATTTCAACTGAAATGATGCATACATGAGAATTTTAATATCTGCATAAACTAGCCATGATGGGATGCATTTTTCCGGAACAATATAGCATGTTTCACTACTTGGAAGTGCTCTCATCTATGCTTGAGCCCAGGTTGACTCCCATTCCTAGGATCTTATTTACCAGACGCTTGTTCTCATCTCTTTCCTGGAATTGGAAAAGAAAGGCTTCCAGTTTCATTTCAGTGAAGATCAAAAATATGCCCAGAGGACACAGATGCCCCTACCAGTAAGGTATAATTAATGAAAGCATTGTTTAATATACAAAAGGAAATTTCTTCACTGAACATGGTGATAACTCAAATTTTGACAGAAAAGGTTGAAAGTCAAATTTGACCTTGGTCTTTTGTTATTATGTCCCATACTTAATATGGTTTCAATCCATATAGTCCTTAAAGTTATGAAGCAAAACAGAAATGTGACAAACAGGATCATTGGTTGGTTGGGTTTTAATGGCACTTTAAACATGTGTTGGCTATATCATGCCAAGGAAATGAAAGCTAGGCGACTCTCCCAATGACACATCAAGGTAACTGACCAGGGCTGGCCTGGGTGGGTACTGAACCTGTGATGCTTGAATTATGAGTTTGATACTCTACCAAATGAGGTTCCATGGCTTCCTCACAAACAGGATGGACATACAGTAGGACAGACAATATGGGCCACGCTATAGGCTCCCTCCATAAAATATAGAGAGGGCATAACTAAACATTTTGTCCTAAAAAAGTGAAATGAATGGAGGCGAGGCCCAAGATAAAGCTACTCTTGTAAACTTAAAGTTATGAATGAAACAAAATCAGTGCAGTTGAGACTTTTAACTGTACACAGGTATATACCCATCATCAGACCTGTCAAAAATCTCAGAAAGGCAGTTGAGATTGGTCCCTAAGTTGCCTGACAATGACTTCTTGCTAGATCTCTCAACTCAACACAATATTTATGTGTTTTTGAATTAATGTGGTGGTGGCAATCATTTCTCCTGCCATAAGCAAAACTCGAATCAACACACTACATCCAATAAAAGTGATTGTAACCTTTCCTGGTGTTTTCCCAAGCATGGCTAAGTATTTGAATATTTTTTTTTTTTAAAAATATTTATGTGCAGATTTTGGGGACTTTTTAAGAGGCTGATTGTCTTATTCACCTTCAGCTTTTTAATTTGCTGGTGACATTTCCAGACTGTGCTATCATGTAAAAAGCAAATTTCTGACCATACAGGCAGTTTACATGAGCAACATGGGTAGATTAAGGTACCCCCTGTAAACTTAGTCTGGTTCCCTGACCCACTCCACTGAGTCTAAAACTCAAGATCTGGACAATAACCCGTACAAGTGAATATCTGGATTTGACTGCACTGATCATATTTTTTTATTTTTGACTTCTGTTCAGTAAGTTCATATTTTAACGGCCTTTTCAGTAAACCTTGCAGTAAAATCATAAGAGTTGCCAGGTCTGCATTATCTGTATATATTCCTGTGTGTATGCATGCATGTTGCCTGCAACGTCATAAATCTAGGTTGAGATAATTGGGAATCGTATGTTATGATTAAATATGCAAAAATGGAACGATGTATTTGACTAATTAAAATTTATTCACATTTATTAACATGTAGTCTAGCATATGTATCATTTTATAGTATACTCAAACTATATGAAGTGCATGTATTAGTACCATCATTGTATAGTACACTCAAACTATATTAAATGCCTGTATTAGTACCATCCTTTTATAGTACTGTATAGTATACTTAAACTATATGAAGTGCATGTATTAGTACCATCATTTTATAGTATACTCAAACTATACAAAGTGCATATATTAGTACCATCATTTTAGAGAATACTCAAACTATATATATGAAGTGCATGTATTAGTACCATCATTTTATGGTATACTCAAACTATACAAAGTGCATATATTAGTACCATCATTTTATAGTATACTCAAACTATATGAAGTGCATGTATTAGTACCATCATTGTATAGTACACTCAAACTATATTAAATGCCTGTATTAGTACCATCCTTTTATAGTACTGTATAGTATACTTGAACTATATGAAGTGCATGTATTAGTACCATCATTGTATAGTACACTCAAACTATATTAAATGCCTGTATTAGTACCATCCTTTTATAGTACTGTATAGTATACTTGAACTATATGAAGTGCATGTATTAGTACCATCATTGTATAGTACACTCAAACTATATTAAATGCCTGTATTAGTACCATCCTTTTATAGTACTGTATAGTATACTTAAACTATATGAAGTGCATGTATTAGCACCATCATTTTATAGTATACTCAAAACCATATGAAGTGCATGTATTAGTATCATCCAACATAAACATTAACAGATAAAGTTATGTGAAAAAAGAAAAGGATATAAAAAAATGCCATATCTGCACAGAGGTCCTGCAGAACACTAAATTTCACATGACTATCAAAAACAAAACCTTTTTATCTTGTTACTAGGCAAATGCTGCTGCCTTCACCACTGATGGATCACCAGCACAGTGATGGTTCCTACTACTCAGATGCTTAGTAGTCTATATCAAAACATCAAAGTCTTTTTTATGGCAAACTTTTATTAAAAGTAAAATGAAGCCACAGCATATAGTGAACATTTCATGAAAACTGGATAAGAAATTTTGAAGCTGTGACTACTTGATTTACGTGGAGTACAGTAGCTATCATGAAAGTGTTGGAGCTGCTACAACAAACCAGCTCAAAAGGCTGTCATTATGCCTCTATGGCCGCCAAAAAGATTGAGTTTTAGTGAATTTGTTATTAAGTGAAATAAGTCCATCACTTTGAAATAAATCAGTAAATTAAATCTTTTTTTACAATCGATGTCACTAAAATAAAAAAAATTTTACAATCGATATCACCTAACATCTTGCTAATGTTAAATTTCACAACCAATGTGATTGAAATGAAACACAAAAGTGAGTTCTAGAGTCTTCACAAACCAATTGGGAATTCCGAGTCAAACATGGACTAAAACTGATGCAGCTTATCTGATAACTTAATGAGATTTTAATTGATACCAATTTTTTATAGTAAAATATGTTTCTTCAATAATATTTACCCGATCCTAATACCTTAGGGAGAACTACTACTACTTCACAAACCCAGCCCTCCTAGGCTAAACTTTTTATCTGCCAACCTAGGTGGCAGTTAGAGTGATCTCCCCTTGATACAGGGATTGGCGCCAATCCCATGAATACTTCAGTTACTACTGGAGCAGAAGGCACGCTGTCTATATGGATGTAACTGCAGGTAGGCTGGGAGGGTGTATGTGTATTATGATTGGGTAAGCATTGTTGAAGAAACCTATTTTACTAGAAAAAATTGTTTTTTTCTTCATATACGTTACCCGTTCATAATACCTTAGGAGAATAGGTAAGAGGTGGAGGGAGTTACATTCCCTTACACTAGGGGAGGCCATCTCCAGTCCCCTAAGGTATGTGAGACAGCTTCTAGATAACCCAACTGGAGAAAAGACTCCATGTGTTGGGGGAGCTTCAAAAGGGAGAATGTTTCCCTCCTGCAAATCCAGCGAACATGAAGCCACATCCTTAGGAAGCTGTCGAACGAGCCGGGAAGGTAACCTGTTGTGACATGGCTATAGGTCCTACCAGGTCGAGCTGAGCCTTTTGGGATGAAAGATCTCTGTGATAAAAACTGGAGACCTCCATCCCACAGCATGGATAATGTCAGGGAACAGTTTCACTCGAATGCAATGCTTGTGGCGACTGCCCTAACTTTATGAGCTGAAATGCGTAGCAAATTCATTTGATCTGGGGTTATTTCCCGATATGTGGAGCAAATAACCCATTTATCCAGGACGAAAGTAACTGTGCTGATATGTCCTTTCCCTCTTTGAGTGGTAACATGAGGCGTGATCTCCCTCAGCGCTCCTGCTCAGTCCTTTTCAAGTACACCCTTAAGAGTTTGCACTGGGTCCTGTAGACAACCTTGAGATAAAGTGACCAGAGTAGACAGGGATTTCACTACAAAAGTCTGATTCCACATAAATGGGAGCCTGTTCTTGGCAATGAAAGCAGGACCATCATGAGTGATACTGACCCATCTTGTCGGGACTGCAAGTAGTTTGGGTCAATTGATAGAGCATGTATTTTGCTGATTCTGCCTGCCGTTTGCTATTGCAAGTAAGAAGCAGGTCTTATATGAGAGATTAACCAATGAAGCCCTTGAGAGTGGTTCAAATGGTGTCTTATTCAGCCAGGTTAGCCCCCATGATAGATTCCACTTCCGACACAGCCAAATCCTTTGGACGTGTGAACTCAAAATTTTACAGCAGATCTGATTGGTCTTTGTTTTGTCTGATATCCTCTCTTCCATGATGACGCAGCATGTTGGAGATCATGGAACAGTAGCCTTTGATTGTGACTGGCACTAACTGTTTCTTGTCAAAGAGCCATAGTAGGAAGTTAGCTATTTGAGGTATTGATGCGTTCAGCGGTGCAATGTGTTCACGCTCGTACCATTGTGCAAAATTCTTCATTTCCCTCGTACACTTTCAAAGTGGAGGGCCGTCTCGTTCAAGCGATTCTCTCCACCACTTGATGAGAGAACTGTTTGTTCTTGAGGGCTAGTTTAATATGATCCAGACGTGCAGGTTCAACAACTCCATTTCCTGGGGATTTCCACCACTAGATTGAAGAGGTTGTTGATCCACGATTTTTTCAAACTTGAGTGGAGCAATCAGGATGAGGCGACACTCAATTCTCTTGCTTTCTGTATCATGTTCAAAAGCAGGTGTTGGAAGGTGAGCGTATGCATCCAAGCTATTCCAATCTATGGAAAGAGTGTTGACTGCCCAAGCCTTCGGATCCAGGGCTGGTGAGACAAATGTTGGGAGTTTTGCATCCCCCTTATCGCCAATAGATCTGCCAGTGGTATATCCCAGTGGGCACATATGCGAGTGAAAACCGAGCGATGAAGGGACCATTCTGCTTGTATTAGTTGATTCTTCTGGGACAGTGAGTCCACTAATACATATAGTCAGCCTGGAATATGACGAACTTTGTCCATGGATTTGTCGTTGAAGACACTAGCTTAGAAATTTCCAAAGAAAAACGCAAAGGTCTGGGGCCTTTTTCTCCCTTGCCTTCTGTGATAATTCACAACAGTGGAGTTGTCGAAGAGAATGAGAATGCCGTTTCCATGTAGATTCTCCTGCCACCAATGGAATGCTTTCCGTATGGCTTTCATCTCTAGGATATTGATATGCAATAGACGATCCTGAGTGAGCCACAGTTCGCTGGCATCTTTGAATAATGGAAGGAGATGTGCACCCCAGCCCATTGTGCTCACATCTGTACAAACCATCAACTCGAAGGTTGTACCGGCCAGGGACCACCTGACATAAGCCAAGTGAGGTTCTCCCATTTCCCGAGATGGGACCTCATATGCATTGTTTGTTCCAAGGAGAAAAGTTGTTACCGCCATTGGGATAACAGTATCATTTGTAATTTCCTCATGAATAGGCGACCTAGAACAATGATGTCCACTGTCGCACTGAGTAAACCCCATAGGCGAAGGATTCTTGGGCTAAGAGACAGTTCTTGTAAGGATTGAAATGATTTCAATGCATGTTCCTGTGGGAGACATACTCTGTTCAGGAGGAATTGTCGGGCTGAAATACGATTCTTGCAACCATGAAGCTAGCTTTGAAATGATCTGCACTTAGATACAGTGGCCATATGGGTCCAGTACTGGATAGAGACCATGCGATTGTGATGTGGAAGCCCATGTTATGGTGCCAGGGACATTGGATCCCTGTCACCCATCCCCTTTAGCACAAGAAAAGGCTGTATCATAATCTGTGATGGCCATATGTGATCCCCATCAGATGGCAAAGTTCAGTCTTGATGAAACAGAGCCATTGTTTCCTTCTTTGGAGCCAGTACCTGAAATTAAGACGTGATGGAGAATCCTGTAGCTGTTTGACATTGGTCGGTGATGGTGTTAGATGGAGATGGATCTGTAAGGTGCCAGGCCTATAGAGATCCGTAATAAATAGGGGCCTATCATGGCTATCGGCTGCCCTGGGTTCGTAATAGCAACTGGGCACAAAGGCCATCGAGTGGCATGGAACCATCGTGGAACTATACAGCATGTCTCCACCAACTGAATGTCTTTTCCCAGTGAGGGCATGTGTACAGATGCAGGGACAGAATACATGATATTAGATCATTGTAGGCATATTTGTCTCTGTAATGCTCTCCAAGTCAGCCACTTAACCCAACAGTGATAACAGCAGAATGCCGGTTGGTCTTTGTTGATTAGCATGTCAACAAATGCTGGAACTTTGGACCAAGCTGTTGATGGAGGAGGAGGAGAACAAACTTCTGTTGGCAACAAGCAAAAGACTTCCTCGATTGATGCTCGGAAGGCAGAGTCTTCTCTTGTCATACTGAGATCTAGCAAAGATGATGAAGCTAGTGAGCAAACATTGTCATCTCTAGGTGAAAGGTGGGACTCTGACACCTCCTGTGCAATCTGAGATAAAACTGTTGAAGATTGTCTAAAGGGGCGACCCACCATGCTCACAGAATGCCCTGATTGGGATATAGTTACTTCCAATCACTAAGCAAGTACTCCCTCTGAGTGGCAAAGGCATGAGAAATGCAGTGAATCCATATCCTGTGTTTACTGGGGCACTAAACTGGGCACCGGGTGCATTGAGTGACCTGTGGCTGATCCATCCTTGTGGTGTGGAGTAGGAAACTGGACAAAAATCTTCTGTCTTTTGGCTTAAATGGTAAGATCGACTATGGTGGTGACCTGTTGCGATCTGAGACCGGTTGTGACAGAACAGTGCCATTTTATCTTGCATGACATTGTCCCATTATTTGTTTTGGGACTGGTTAAGGGATATTTGATCTACAAAACTGGTCTGTATGTGCAAGATAATATCTAAGTAGGCTTGCTTTGATCTTGATCTTGTTGCAATGTAGTCGATAAAGGCTTTCTGTCTTTTGGTTTGCAATGTACAATCGACTGTAGTGGTGACCAGTTGTGATCAGAGCCATATGGCAGAGTCTGGTCGTGGCGGAACAGGGCCATCGTAGTTGGCATGAAGTTGTCCAGTTCATTAAGTTGAGATGGGGTATGGGATATTTGATCCACGTAGCCGGTCCATAAATTTGAAGTGTCAGACAGTAACTGAGGTGGTTTGTTTTGATCTTGATCTCGCACAATGGCAGGTGATAAAGGCAATTGGGTATTGAGCCCATGCAGTAAACGGCCTACTGGTTCTGCCAAGAAAGGTTTATCATGATGCGGTGGTGAGGGAGAAGCCAGAGCTGTTGCTGACCATTTTGTGGAGTGTGATACCTGTAAAGAGCAAGTCATTTATCGCTGTGACATCAGCGTGTATACTGATAACGTCTTTATCCCTCAGGGTGCGCTTCTGAGCCTTCCCCTTAGTACCCCCAGTACTGCAGCCCATTGACTTTCGATCCACAATGTGCAAGTCTGACATGTATTCGTAGATTAGCAACCGGAGCAAGCTACACGTGTAGAGTGGTTGTAAGTCCCGTGTTTCCAATGTTTACAAAGCTTACACTTGGTCCTGTCCATGGTCTAAATCTGTAAGACAAAATAGAGCAGACAATATATATACCAGTGTAGCCTGGCATGTGTCCTGCTTTATGAACTCGGAGAGTGTACGTGCATAGCTACACTCTATGACAATTTACCTGTAAAAGGGCGCATGTGGCAGCCAATACGGGTAGAATATTGGAGCGTATCTATTAATACTTACGAAGTGGATGCCAAAATATCAATTCAAATAAAAGTTACCTGTAGGAAAGGCCAATTGACTGCCTCTACAGGTAAAATCACCGAAGCATCGCCATCGCTTATAGTAACTATGAAGTGGACTTTATGACTAAACTATGTAAAGAAAACTTACCTGTATATATCCAACTGTGGCAGAAACTATACAGCAATATAATTGAGTTTTCTATAGCACACACAATACCTGCACATAAAGTAAAGCTACAGCACTAAAGCATCACTATTGATACTTATGAAGTGAACACTATAATATCAAGTGTAAGACAATGTTACCTGTAGAAAAGGCCAAATAATGACCTACACAGGTAAAATCAGTAAAGCGTCACATATATAACTACGAAGTGGATGCTAAGACTAGATTAGAAATATAGAAAACTTACCTGTATGTACCTTACCTGTATGTATCAGACTGTAGTGGAAATTTGACAGCAATATTATATGAATTTTCTATATCACACAACAGACCTGCACACATTTAAATACAGCTATAGCAATGTCAGGGGATGCATTAGTGACCTGTGCAGGTACATACCAAGGGCACTTAAGCGTGTGAGGATGGCAAAGTGATGATACTAAAAATGAAGAACTTTGTTGTCGAAGAAGAAAGAAAAGTTGGAAACGAAGATTCCTCCAACTTATTTTAAGGTAGAAAACTTCCAGAATACCGGTTTTGGATTGCGAGGCCTCTCTGTATGTAGAGAGCATGTGACTTGGAACAAGCGGAAGTAGTAACTGAAGTATTCATGGAATTTGGTGCCAATCCCTGTATCAAGGGGAGATCACTCTATCTAACTGCCACCTAGGTGGGCAGATAGCTTTTAGCTTTGTAGCTAAAATGTTTTAGCCTGGGAGGGCTGGATTTGCGAGGTAGTAGTAGTTCTCCCTAAGGTATTATGATCGGGTAATGTATATAAAGAAGAAACTGCTGTGTGTAACTATGGTCATGATATTGAAAATACTTATCATTATATTTTTGTTGTAATTGCTATATAGATCAAACAAAAAATGGAAAGTTTTAACCAACTTTTTGTTCCTATATCTTGCAATGCTTTACATGGATCCTCCGAATTTAAGGATGACATGATCAGATTTTCAAAATATTTCAAACATATATCAAGGGCACTTACAGATTTTGATGAAAACCCAAAAACATATGTAACATCGTAGTGTAATAGAACCAAGATGTAATTTCTTTTTTTCTATTTTAAAATATATTCCCTGCTTATTCCGTGTTAAATTTCTTCTTATGTTAGTTATCCAAAGTACTTTCAGCTGAATCCGTGTCTCATGCAATTTAATTTTCATCATCAGTATTTTAAGCATAATAACATTATATAATATCTGTTATCATGAACTCAATAGCCATGGTGTATCTTTCTTTTTCACTCTCTCTTTCTCTTTTAGTTCCTTATACAGACTAAATACAGTGATCATACATTTTAATACAGTACTCCCTTATTACAACGCTGTCCAAGGGAGTCATAGTACAGTGATCATACATTTTAATACAGTAGTCTCCCTCATTACAATGCTGTCCAAGGGAGTCATAGTACAGTGATCATACATTTTAATACAGTACTCCCTCATTACAATGCTGTCCAACAGAGTCATAGTACAGTGATCATACATTTTAATACAGTACTCCCTCATTACAATGCTGTCCAAGGGAGTCATAGAGTATACCATCTTATAGTGAGACCACCTTATAATGAAGTACATGATAACATATATGTTAATCTGATTGGTATTGAACTATCAACAATAAAGCCTTTAGGTCTTCTTTGCATTTGTCTTCAATGCATCCGGTGAACAACTGTTGCTCAATCCTGGCTAAACAATAGCCAACAAATGTTTGCTCAGTCATTTGGCTTACTCAACCAAGCACCAAACAATGTGGAGGTCTTAAAAGTTTCTCACACGAATCAATTAATTTACCCACCTATTTAAGGCAAACAATAGACCACCAATGCCTGCACAATCAACCATCATATACACCTGTTGACAGAAGCTCCAAATCACTCATATACACAACCCACTAATGGTAAAGTTACATGCATATACAGAATTTGTACTGATGTGGACCATTGACTTGAACAGAACTATTTAAATTGTAGGAGTGGAGGGATTTGCTGTTATAATCAACATACAACTCCCTGTTTTACCTCTGCTGTAGTGCAAACACATAGTTATAAATAAAATTTCAATTAATATTGGGTTTATTTTATATATTTGTTTCCTCTGTCTTTTAGAGAATGACTGAACTGTTTTTATGGAGAGAACTCTTTACCCATAAAATTCAATGGTTTACTCCCATACTGGGTCCAGGCAATTATACACAACTGTTCCAGTGTTAATCGAAAGTACATTACAAGGTCAATACCTCTCACCTATATACAAGATACAAGAAATGTTATTTAATGTCAGTGGTCTGTGTAAAAAACATAAAACACTAGCTCTGTATAAGCTATTTTACCGAAATTATATGCATTTTCAGTTAAAGTATTTTTCTAGCCTAAATAAAAGTTTTTTTTTAGAAACTGCCGATGTCAAATGTAAGCATTTTATTGTCGGTAAAAAAAAATCAGACCCTTTGGACATGTCCAGCAAATATGAATGTTTTGGAAATATGGTGTTTCCTAAGTTAGTGTTAGTGTATTAGCAAGAAATTAAATATTTGGATTTGAATGGAATCTAGCAGAAAAATTCTATAAATTATGCTTCTTTGTGCATATTTTCAATGGAAACATTATTATGGATACCATGCAATCAGCTGGTGAGTAGAGTACACGTAGGTTGCCAGTTTTCTTGTACACATAAATGTATGTATCAATGAATGGTTCTCTGCAACAACAAAAAAATTAAATATGTAATAACTGTTTTAAGTATTTCTCGTTTAACATGCATCAAGTTGGTAACTGCATCAATGAAGTATGTTGTTTTGTGCCCGACCCCCCACCTCCTGGTAATGTATACCTAAGATGATACATTTTCAATATTTTCTTCAGTTAACTGACTTGTTTGGATATAGCATGGTTCAGTACATAGCACGATAGCACTTTGTGGACCCTGACCATTGTGTTATAGCATGGTTTCACTGTACATCCAACTGAGCTAAATTTAAAACTTACCATATATACTCGCATATAATCAGATACCAACTGCAAACTGCATAGACCCAGATCTGCCATCACATAATGCACCAGTAAATCTGGGTCTATGCAGTTTGTAAGGACTAATCAGTAGAACAAACAACACAGACCTTGATCTGCTGACGCATTATGCGATGGCAGATCAGGGTATATGTTGTTTGCATTTGGACCCAAATTATACGCAAGTATATACGGTAATGTAATTGCTTGAGCAAGAAAAGTATATCACTGTGACCACCATTTGCCCTTGGCGAGTAGTATGCTTCAATATGAATACACCCAACAAATTTCATGTCTGTACATACAACAGTGTCAGATAAATTGAGCAGAATACAAAAATATAATGTTGTTACTGGAACATGAAATGTAGGTCGCCATGAGCTACTTTTGTCTGGTGAGTAGTACCCTTCAAGATGAATGCATCCATCAAGTTTCATGACTGTATAGACAACAGTCTGAGAAACTGAGCTAAATGCCAAAACAAAATGTAATTACTAAGTGTGAAAAGTAGGTTGTCTTTACCTACTTTTTCCTGTGGCAAGTAGTACCCTTCAAGGTGAATACAATCATCAAGTTTCATGACTATACATACAACGATACAAGAGAAACTGAGCTAAATATAAAAACTGTTGGAACATGAAAAGGAGGTCACTATGCCATATATTTGCCCATGGTGAGTAGTACCCTCCAAGATGAATATATCCCATCAAGTTTCACGACTGTACAATGGTGTAAGAGAAATTGAGCTACTGTATATACTCGTGTATAATCCCATTCCAACTGCAAACTGCATAGACCCAGATCTGCACTCGCATAATGCGGCGGCAGATCTGGGTCTATGCAGCTTGTAAGGACTAATCAGTAGAACAAACAACATAGACCCTGATCTGCCAGTGCAGTATGCAACGGCAGATCAGGGTCTATGTTGTTTGCATTTGGACCCGACTTATATGCGAGTAAAGATGGCAAGTGCAAAAACTTAAGGTTGATGTCTACAACACAACCATTGGAAAGTGAACCCCATGTCCTGCCTATGCTTTGCTGCCAAGACAAAATTTGCTCATTACTTAACTTGTCTGAGACCTTGTCAATGCTGACACAAAATTTGCTCATTATTTAACTTATCTGAGACAAAATGTGCTCATTATTTACCTCGTCTGAGACCTTGTCAAGATGAAGCCACAAGCAAATTTGATTGAAATCAGACAAAGAGTAAAAATGATAACGTTTGCATTTGCCAGTGAAATGCCAATTCTAAGTTGATCATATGGGTTGTAACTCACTGAAATAAAAGCCAAATATACTCATCATTTAGCTCATCTATGAGTTTCTTCAGATTAACCTTAAATTTGGTTGAAATCAACTTAAGAAAATGTGGAAGGAAGATCATTCACAAACAGATTTATGGACTGACAGATGCTATTTCTATGTCCTCTGGCTTTGGCAGCAGGGACAACCTGTCTCTATAGTATTTGCCTACAAAACTGTGTTCCACAGAACCCGTTTTTTATTACCTCCCTTGCCCAAACAATACTGCACGATCCCTTAGGTGGATGGTAAAGAGAAGTTGTGTATGTGGTATTGTGTATAATTTCTGTTTAAATTTTGCAACTGACCTCCTTCAATTCAGCTCCAAGAATACGCCCATGTCTCTTCTCTCCACTGAGTCTGATCTTCAAATACAATACTATGGCCCTGTTAAAATATGAAGCTATAATAATAAAGTGTAATCCAATGTAACAAATGACTTAAAGTCCCTAAAAATGTGCATTATTTGTGAGCTGACTTATGCACATACTTGCTTATAAGTTGAGTCCAATCATGTTGTTTGTCTTACTGATTACTCCTAACAAACTGCATAGACCCAGATCTGCCAGCACATTATGTGACATCAGATCTGGATCTGTGCAGTTTGCAGTTGGACTCGACATGTCAAGCGAGTATATATGGTAATTGGATATATTTAATGGTAATGCTTGAGGTTAATGAGAAATGAAGTCAGTGGTAAAGGTGGACATAAAGAAGACACAATACTGATGACCAGTCCAAGCAAATCATATTGTGAATTCATTTATTTTCATAGGTATCAATTATTACGGTTTGGCAAAATTTTTATTTTTGTTGGAACTTATATGCATGAATTTGGGAATGGGTGAAATTGTTTCTACAGAAAGACCATTGTTCTTTGCATCTTTATATTCATAGTTGGCAGCAACCACAAAATCCACAAAAATTGGTACCCCCCACCCCACCCCCAAAATAGTGAATTCATGGGTTCTGTTTAACTACATAGACTGCTGGGAGGTCCATAAGCAACCACAGTGTGTGTAAAACAATGTGACTGCACCCATAATTGACTTTGAAATAATTGCGGCAGTAAATCTTTTTACAAATGTTCAGATTTGAATTTATGCCAGAGCTTTAGTAGCTGGTGATTAAAGTTCGAGTTGCTGTCATTATTCAGTGTTGTCCAGTTTATGAGTGGTTCTACACAGTACATAAAACATCTCCTTTCATCAAAGGGTAATTTATTTTCAGTACCTAATTACAGATCCCTTAACTTAAAAAAAAAAGTTATATTTATTTTTGTATAAAAAAAAAAATGTAAAAAGTATTTAAAAGTGATAAAATAATTTAACCTTACAACCATCCACTATATTTTAATATTTTATCATCTCTTCTGATCTGCAACTATCAATCACATTACATGCCTCTCTCTCTTAAAATGTAAAAAAAAAAAGTAAAAATAATTTTTGCAGATGGACAATAATGATTAACTTAATGTACATCCATTTGCATTTTACTATCCGACTAGAAAAAAAAATTAATATCCATTTGCATTTTACTATCTATCTAGAAAAAATAAATGATTATCCATTTGCATTTTACTATCTGACTAGAAAAAAACAATTAATATCCATTTGCATTTTACTATCTGACTAGAAAAAAAAATTAATATCCACTTGCATTTTACTATCTGACTAGAAAAAAAAATTAATATCCATTTGCATTTTACTATCTGACTAGAAAAAAAAATTAATATCCATTTGCATTTTACTATCTGACTAGAAAAAAAAAATATCCATTTGCATTTTACTATCTGACGAACTTTTTTTTTATATCCATTTGCATTTTACTATCTGACTAGAACTTTTTTTTGATATCCATTTGCATTTTACTATCTACCTAGAAAAAAAATTAAATATCCATTTGCATTTTACTCTGACAAAAAATTTTTTTTTTATATCCATTTGCATTTTACTATCTGACAAAAAATATTAATATCCATTTGCATTTTACCGACTAGAAAAAAAAAATATCCATTTGCATTTTACTATCTGACTTGAAATTTTTTTTGATATCCATTTGCATTTTACTATCTGACTAGAAAAAAAAATTAATATCCATTTGCATTTTACTATATGAATAGAATTTTTTGTTTATATCCATTTGCATTTTACTATCTGACTAGAATTTTTTTTTTATATCCATTTGCTTTTTAATATCTATCTAGAAAAAAAATTTAATATCCATTTGCATTTTACTATCTGACTTGAAATTTTTTTTTATATCCATTTGCATTTTACTATCTGACTGAGAAAAAAAATGAATATCCATTTGCATTTTACTATCTGTCTGAAAAAAAAATTAATATCCATTTGCATTTTACTATCTGACTAGAAAAAAAAATTAATATCCATTTGCATTTTACTATCTGACTAGAAAAAAGAATTATTATCCATTTGCATTTTACTATCTGACTAGAAAAAAAAATATCTATTTGCATTTTACTATCTGACTAGAAAAAAAATTAATATCCATTTGCATTTAATCATCCAACTCTAACAAAAAGAAAAGGTTTTGTGTGCATATTATTCTCACTATTATAACAGCTTATAGCAATTTCACTTGTAACCAAATTACCATCTATATTTGCTTATATGTCCAGTCCAGCTGCAAACTGCTCAGACCCAGATCTGTTACTGCATAAGGCACAAGCAGATCTGGGTCTATGCAGTTTGTTAGGAGTAATCAGTAGAACAAACAACATAGACCCTGACCTGCCAGTGCAATATGCAATGGCAGATCAGGGTCTATAATGTATGCAGTTGGACTAAACTTATAAGCAAGTATATACAGTACTTAAGAAAAAATATTGCTTATCATGCTGAACAATGCACAGTCTCTATTGGTCAAGCTTCATACAGACCCTGAAATGGGTAATGTTACCAAAGCTGCATTTTGTTTACATTTCATTTGCACTTCATTGCATTTTATTTGCATTCATTCTGCATTTCATTTGCATTCATTTACATTTCATTTGCATTCATTCCACATTTCATTTGCATTCATTCTGTATTTCATTTGTACTTCATTTACATTCATTCCACATTTCATTTGCACTTCATTTGCATTTTATCTGCATTCATTCCACATTTCATTTGCACTTCATTTGCATTTTATTTGCATTCATTCCGCATTTCATTTACATTTGCATTTCATCAACCATCTTGTTAATTTTTGTTTATGGTCTCAGAAATGCATTCATATTTGGAATGCATTTGCCAAGTTGGGATTTCCATTTTCAATAGTATTAAATGTTAAGAACTATTGCTTTTGTATCTCATTAAAACTGTACTTTAATAAAATAGAAAATGCATATAATTCAAAATACATCAGTGAATTTATGATAAATAAAAATGTAATACCAAATATATTAAATGTAAAACTATAGTTGTAGAACATGTCAGCAAATTTTATTTCTTACTTTGTTTTGTTCGAACACAAATTTTACAGATACAATGATGATGATGTCATCACATCAACAGTGGTTGTTTGAACAATTTCATGGTGTACAAGTACTGAAAAATTCTCTCTCAATGTAAAGAATAAAGAGTTTGATTCAGGACCATCAAGCAAAAGGGTTTTTGACTAGAAATTTAGCAGCAACCTGAAATACGGTAAATACATTTTCAAATCCATATATGAAATGCATTTACATAAACTTTCATTTCATTTTCATTTATCATTGTTCACTCTACAATCTACATTTTGCACTTGTGTTCTGTTTCCTTCATAATGCATTCTTCATTTCATTTGCATTAGTTTTGCATTTCTTCTTCATTCTGTTTTCATTTCAGTGATAACATTATCTGTTTCAGGGTCGGTACCAATATGTGCTATAAAGAAGTAACTGTTTTTGGTCCACTGGATATCACAATATTAAGAGTTTAATGTATTGGCAAAATATCAGAAAAAAAACTAAATAACTCATCAACCTGTCTTCTGCAATCATTGTTCAGGTCTTGTTAACACAAAAATTTACAGAGTTCTTTCAAAAAAATCACATGACTTTGCATATTCAGATTTACATGCTGAATCAACAGCTTACGGATTTAAAATAATTAAAACACTAGTCCCAACAAGGGTTTGGTTTGATTTGGTTGCTTTGGCATTTTACATCACAGCATCACATGTAGGTTATTTAGTGCCAAGGTAATTGGATTAAAGCCCAATTAGGGCTGATTGGATGGTAGGATTAGAACCTGTACCCTTTCACCTTTCAGTTGGGAGTCCAGCATGCTAACCACTGAGCCATCATGGCTCCTCTGATGCTCTACTGGTGGAAAAGAATTTCCAGGAATCTATGATAAGTCCATTTCTTCTTTCTTTTATTCTTTTTAACTGCTGAATATTGAGGGTATCTCACATATTGTTGAGAAACTCTAACGTGCCAAATCTGATAACAAATTTAAAAATTTTTTTATATGTTAGAGTTAAAATATTCACTAGATTCATGTCAGTGCAGTAAAATATTCTCTGTCATGGCCTCTGACCTTGAATATGATGTCATGTATAGAAGATCATTGAACTTGTCTTGAACACTGTCAAGGAATACTCACATGCTAAGTTTGGTTAAATCTACACTTGGTATTTGTTGGAGAAAAAAAAACCCAACCAAGTTACTGAACTGGCATCATTCAAGATATTCTTCAGGTATATTCACAAAGTCTGACTAGGTTTGATAAAAATCTATTTACACTTGTTTCTGTTTATCATGCTCACAAGCAAGTACAACTACAAACCTATGTCATGACTCTTGACCTTAAATTCAATGTCAGAGTGCTGACTATCAACTTGTTTATTGGAATACAACTACATACAAAGTCTGATCAAATTCAGCTGTATATGTACAAATCTCTGTGGTCATAAGCCAAATGAAGTAAAAGTAATGACCTCTGACTTGACCTCAAGGTCAATTGGGTCTGGGCTTTCAAACTACTTCACAAACGTCTAGACATGTTGGTGGTTAGATCTGCACCATTTTCATTCAGAACCAACTGCATATTGCAAGAAGTATTTTTGTGGAAAACCCAGGTCATGTTCAAAATTTAGACATTATTTAGGTTCATGATATTATACAAATTTGCTTTCAAATACAAAAACTCGAAGTCCGCAGCATTATCCCTATGCTTTTTTCATTTCTCACTACATCACCCATTTACACATTTATAAGTTTCCTAATCTCCACCCCCCACCCCCAAGAGAGAGAGAGAGAGAGAGAGAGAGAGTGAGAGCTACAATATATGAATATGGGTTAATATTGATAAAGGTGTAGATGATTAATGAAGCATGTGCAATTGAATGAGAATGAAAACAACTGTATTTGTATTGCATACTGACTATGTGGTTTCATATGACTATGGGCGAATGTCCATGTGCGGAAGAGAAAGGAAAGAAAGTGAATATATTTGTTATATATGCATGCTATGTTTATGTATGAATATGTGTGTATGTGTATATATGTGTGTGTCTGTTTGTATATATACACCACTCCCTCGATAACTCGCGCACAACGGGGTCCAAAAACATAGACCGCACTATAAACGAGGGCGCGAGTTACCAAGGGACCTCAAAAAAATTAAGAAAGGGATGCCATCCCCGCTGGACATCAAGAAAACCGCAGTGGGGGTCGGGGTGGGGGTGGGTAACGGGGCTGTTTAATGGCGGAATACTCGTTTTATAATTACATTGGGAATAATTGTCAATAAAGAGCTTTTTCTAATGTAGTTGTTTGCTTTTCTGTATAAATTACCTTTATTTTCAAGATAACGAACCTCTGAAAGATCATTAACAACATTAGTCCAAGCGGTTTGAACAACACGTGTACGCGATACATTGTGTATTATGTCACTGCTTTTTGTTGTTGTTGATTCACAACTAAACAAGATTCCTTTTTTCAAAAACTATTGACATTTATTTCGTGAAACAACCATCAACATCGAACCTCGATTTATTTATTGTTCCATTAGTAAAATATGGATGCCGTGATTTCATATCAAGTAACAGTGAAACTTCCTTGAGGAAATCCCTGAGTAGCATGTTAGAAAGTTCAATACAAACTCTGGAACTCGCTTTTCCGTAATGAAGCTCATCTGTAAAACAAAGCTTTTATTCTCCAAGTACTCATTTGGCTTGGTTGCCTTACTATCTTTCATTACATTTGTGAATGAGTAGACTAATTTAAGGTAGTTTAATTATATTACTTACATAATAATATTTATAACAGTGTTCGATTGATCAATTGAAATGAGTTGACCTGACACACGGCCGTGACCGCTAGCTCTTAAGCAGGCAGGATTTGCACGCCTTTTAACTTTTCTGTTATTCCACCCCCTTTGTTTGATTTGATACAAAAGATGTAATTAACATGATAATACAAAGCAGGTCTGCTATTAATTAGATTCTCACGGAAAGGCTCGCGGCGATAGCTGGGTCGGTTGAATTTTAATTTTCACGTTTGAATACCAGAGGGCTTATTGCATTTATGATGATCACACTGAAACCGAATTAAAAGATAGAACTAAAACACATATTTCACTTGACAAAACTTATTTAATTGGTATTTATTTTTAAAGTGTTGCCACCAGTAGGCTTTAGTGACGTTTTCATTGATCAAAATTTCGTCGAATATTGTTATTTATAGTGTACTGAGAATGTTGTTTGGAAAGAAAATTGAACAAAATATTTGACTTCTTTTTAAAAGTCGAAAATTTCATGATGATGATTCAAATTTCTGGGTACTAACCACTGGTTTTGACGACAAAACGAGCAATATATTAAGGTTTCATTTACTAATTTTTGATCGTGATTTTTTTCACCTTCAACAAATAGGGTCAATTTATATATATATATATATATATATATATATATATATATATATATATAAATTTTCTAGTTTAAAAAAAATGGGATCCACGTCTGGTCCGCGTTATAAGCGGGTTCGGGAGTTATCGAGGGAGCGGTGTATGTTTCTTTGTATGAGAGCCTGAAGGTAGATTAGTTCTTCAGCTAAATGTGTCACCCTCTTTAGATAAAGTCATTATTAATATTAATATTATTATTATTATTATTATTATTATTATAATTACCAGGGGATGGATCCAAATTTCCAAACCATTGTGTACATCTACGAACCACCACCCATCATATCCCCAAGTTTGACATATCTATCTCAACGAGTAGGAGGAGTTGCACAACATTATTAATGTAAACATTCATGAACACAAGCACTGGACAATGTAATTCCCATGTCTTCTTCCAAAAGCATGGGTCCGGATAAAAAGATAACAATGCTTACAGTGTTGAACATGAACAGAGGATAATTGTTTATTACCAATCTGAGTAGTTGTCAGGAGTTCAACTAAAGGCGCCACCTGATTACTTTCAACACAAATTTTTTAGTATACATGCCAAAATAGAGCATCTTATTCAGCTGGCATTATTTGCAAGTAAATAGCAGGACATTATTTTCCATTTGTTGTAACTGATTTTTCTTTGTTTCAGAATTTGTTATTTCAGAATAAACTTGGTAGTGCAAAAATTTACTTACAGGAGTATAGAAAATATTGTAAGAACCACCGAGTCAGAAACAAACCACTGAAGCATTTGTCTAATCACATATGGCTGTTCAACACTAAATTCTGTATATATGGCAGTTGGCTTCATACCACCAAATGGACCACAGAATTGGCTGTTCTTTTCTGTCTGACCCAGTCTGATGATGTCATGATTGCCAATGACAATTGCTGCAGGTATGATAGTAAAGGCAAGAGTTGTGAGGAGGAATGTCATAAAGAAGGTTGTGTTTCGGGACTGGTTCCAGCGTTTGATTGGAGGTTTGCATGTCTTGGAGATGATAAGGTAGTTCATGAAGAAGAAGACCAGACTGGACAGCATTCCAAGTAGAGGCATCACAGGACAGGCAAATGACCCTATCTGTGTGAAATAAGGAATAAACTAAACAGCATATTACAACAAGGTGATGAGGGAAATATTGTGAATCATTTAAAGCAATTCTGTATTCTTTTAGGTATACAATTTCAAATAATGTAAATGTTTTGAAAATATTAGAATGGTATCTTGTTTGATGTGAATTTTCATTAAAGATTGTAATGCTGCATTCCCTCACAAAACAAGAGACCCAAGTGGATCTGATAGCACTTACCTGGCATACATTGTTCTTAAAGGAAAATATAGAAGCAAGGAATGTGCCTTGGATTGAAAGACACCCATGTCACAATAATTTCCAGCAGTTTGTTAGAGACTGGTGGTATCTGACATGTTGTTTAACTGTATTTCTATTTAAGTAACTTCAGATGGACTAGATGGTGCATTGCAATCTTTAGTCTGAATCATGCTAGAACTCTATATACCTATATCACATCTGGTCTTATATTGTAAGACAGTTTTGGAGAGAGAGTCATTCAATGGTAGGTTTTGTTTTTTAATACATCACTAACAATAGCCATACTTGATGGGAGATAAGTATCTTTTGTAGGTTTTCCACCCAGTTGTTCTGGAAGTCACACTGTTGCTGGGGGAGTTACCCAGGACACAACTTTAATACAGCATGTCTTAAGAAATATTCATACCAAGTTTAATCAAAATTGTATTGACCATTCTGAAGAAGATGAAAATAGGTTTTACATGAATGTATTGTTGCTATGGAAACCACACCATCACTAGGGAAGCCAGCCCAGACACAATTTTGACAGAGCAGATCCTAAGAAATGCTTCTTTGATAAAAACTGGCTCAGCAGTTATAAAGAACAAGTTAACAAATGGTTTTCCATCTGGTTGCCATAGAAGCTACACCTTTTTTAGTGGAGCTACCACACACAAAACTTTAATAGAGCATGTCTTAAGAAACATTCCTAAAAAGTTTAACTGAAAGTGGCTCAGCTGTTCTAGACATGAAATAAAAAATATGTTTTCCACCTGGATGCTAAGAAAGCCACATCACTACCAGGGAAGCCAGAGAGGACAGAATTTTGACAGAACAAGACCTAAAATACAATCCTACTAAAATTGATCAAAACTGACTTACCTGTTCTAGAGAAGAAGTTTAAAAAAAGTTTTACATCTTGTTGCTAAGGAAGCCACAGCATTGCTAAGGGAGCCACGCTGAACACAATTTTGATAGAGCATCTCCTAAGAAATATTCCCACCAAAAATGATCAAATCTGGCTCAGCAGCTCTGAAGAAGTTGAATATTGGTTTTCCATTTGGTTGTTTTGGTTTGATTTGGTTTAGAATTTTATGGCACAGCAATACAAGTAGGTTATTTAGTGATGAGGCAATCGGAGTAAAGTGTCTTGCCCAAAGACACACTATGGTAGCTGACCCAGGCTGATCTGATAGTAGAATCTGATTCCACTAAGCCACACCATTGCTTGGACAGCTACCCAGATACAATTTTAACACAGTGTGTCCTAGGAAACACTCCTATCAAGTTTAACTGAAATTGGCCCAGTTCTTCAAGAGAAGAAGTAGATAATAGGTTTTTCACCCAGTTGCTAAGGAAGCCACTCTATACATAATTTTGTTAAAGTATGTCCTAACAAACATTCCTACTAAGTTTAATAGAAAGTGGTTCAGCCATTCAGAAGTAGAAGCCAAAAGCAGGCTTTCCACATGTTTTCTGTGGAAACCACACTGTTGAAAAGGGTGCAACCTTGGAGATAATTTTGATAAAGCATGTCCTATGAAACATTCCTACCAAATTTGATCAAAATTTACTCCGCTGATCAATAGAAGTAGAAAATAGGTGAGCTAAAAATCAACAAGAAGCCCAAGTGGGCTTGATCTTGCTCACCTGGCATAAATTGGTCTAAAAGGCCATTGTATTGGTAATAAAGCAGGTAACTGGATTGAAAAATTGTGTAAAGATAATTTTCAGCTGTTTGGTTGAAATTGGTGGTATTTGACATGTTGTTTAATCATGTTTTCACTCTGAGTAACTTAAGCTGTACTAGATGCTATACTGGCATCTTTCAAATCAATATGAAAGGTATTCATAATAGGACTCACCTTAATGAATTTGGTTTGATATAGTCAGGCAGTTTTGGAGAGTCATTCTATGAAGTTTATATATATATATATATATATATATATATATATATATATATATATATATATATATATATATATATATATATATATATATATATATATATATATATATATATATATATATTAGTAACAACAGCTGTGCTTGATGGGAGCTGAGTATCATTTGTAGGTTTTCCACCTGGTTGCTAGTGAAGTCATACTGTTACTAGGTAAGCCACCCCGAACACAATTCTCGCACAGTATATCCTAAGAAACTTTCCTACCAAGTTCAATCAAAACTGTCTGAACTATTCTGAAGAAGCTGAAAACAAGTTTTCTGCCTGGTTGCTATATAAGCCACACAACTGATAGTGGTTCCACCCTGGACATATTCTGGTAGTCAGAGCATATCCTAAGAATTGTTCTTACCAAATCTGATCAAACTTGGCTCTACCAATCTGGAAAAGAAAATAGTTTTTTTCCATCTGGTTGCTATGGAAGCAACATTGTCGCTAAAGAAACCATCCCAAACAAAATTCTGGTAAAACATGCCCTATGAAACATTATTACCAAGTTTAATCAAAACTGGCTAAGCCATTCAAAAGAAGAAACTGAAAATATTAGGTTTTCCACCAAGCTGCTATGGAAGCTATGCCATTACTTGGGAGCCACCCTGAAAACAGACATGGAAGGACATATCAGTGAATTGTTCCTACCAAGTTTAATAAAAATTGACTCAGCCGTTCTAGGGAAGAAGATGAATACAGGTTTTCAACATGGTTGCCTGGGAAGCCACACTGTTATTAGGAGAACCATCCCACACATAAGTATGTTAGGGCATAACCTAATAAACATTCCTACCAAGTTTTATCAAAATTTGGTCAGCCATTCTGGAGTATAAGTTAAAAATAAGTTTTCCATATGGTTCCTATGGAAGTCACACCATTGCCTGGGGAGCCATCCCAAAACTAATTCTAACAGAGCATGTCTAAAGAAACACTCTTTCTATGTTTGATCAAAACTGGTGAAGCTGTTCTAGAGAATAAGTCAAAAATAGGTTTTCCACTGGTTGCAAAGGAAGCTACACCATTACTAGGGGAGCCATCCTGGACATAACTGTGATAGAGCATATCCTAAGAAACATTCCTACCAAGTTTCATCAAGATTGGATCAACTGTTCTAATGTTGAAAATAGGTTTTCCACCTGTATGCTAGGAATCTCTAATTGTTGCTAGGGGATCCATTCCAGGCACAATTTTGATAAAGCATATCGTAAGAAATGCTCCTACCAAGTTTGATCAAAACTGGTTCAGCCATTCTGGAGATGGTGAAAACATATTTTCCACCTGGCTGCTAAGGAAGTCACACCATTGCTAAGGGAACCACCCTTGATGCAATTTTGATAAAGCATGTCCTAAGAATCATTCCTACCAAGTTTCATCAAGATTGGATCAACTGTTCTAATGTTGAAAATAGGTTTTCCACCTGTATGCTAGGAATCTCTAATTGTTGCTAAGGGATCCATTCCAGGCACAATTTTGATAAAGCATATCGTAAGAAATGCTTCTATCAAGTTTGATCAAAACTGGTTCAGCCATTCTGGAGATGGTGAAAATATATTTTCTACCTGGCTGCTAAGGAAGTCACACAATTGCTAAGGGAACCACCCTTGATGCAATTTTGATAAAGCATGTCCTAAGAATCATTCCTACCAAGTTTGACCAAAATTCAACGATCCATTCTAGAGAAGATGAAAATAGGTTTTTAATATGGCTGCTATAGAAGCCAATTCAGATAAAGCACGTCCTAAGAAACATTCCTACCAAGTTTGAGCAAAACTGCTTCTGTCAGCTGTTCTGGAGCAGATGAAAATAGATTTTCCACCTGGTTGCTAACAAAGTCTCACCATTACTAGGGGCCCCACCTTGGATGCAATTTTGATAAAGAATGTCCAAACAACATTCCTACCAAGGTTGAGCGAAATTCACTAATTTATTCTAGAGAAGAAGTCTAAAAAAGGTATTCAATATGGTTGCTATGGAAGCCACACCACTGCTAGTTGAGCCACCCTGGACACAATTTTGATAGAGTTTAAAGAAACATTCTTTCCTAGTTTGATCAAAACTGGCATATCCATTCAAGGAAGAAATTCAAATAGGTTTTCCACCTGGTTGTTATCAAGTCATGTCCTAAGAAACATTACTACCAAAAGTTTGAGCAAAATTCACTCATTCAATCTAGAGAAGAATTCGAAAATAGGTTTACAATATGGTTGCTATGGATGCCACACCACTGCTAGGGGAGCCACCGGGAGCATAATTTTGATAAAGCATGTCCTAGGAAACATTCCTACCAAGATTGATAAAAAAAAAGGCTCAGCCATTCTGGAGAAGCTGAAAATAGATTTTTCACCTGGTTGCTAACAAAGCCTCACAATTGCAAGGGGACCCACCATAGATGCAATTTGGATAAAGCTTATCAGAAAAAACATTCCAGCAAAATTTGAACAAAATTCACATATCTATTCTAGAGAAGATGTTGAAAATAGGTTTTCAATATGGTTGCTATGGAAGCCACACCACTGCTAGAAGAGTCACCCTGGACACAATTTTGACAAAGTATGTCCCAAGAAACATTGCTACCATGTGTGATCAAAATTGGCTTGGCCATTCTGGAGAAGCTGAAAATGTGTTTTCCATATATAATAATAATAATAATAATAATAATAATAATAATAATAATAATAATATTAGTATTAATATAATAATAATAATGAGAACTAAGTACAGCACTTAATCTTTAGAAGCTCTAAGTGCTTTACAATATTAGTTAACACATAAGGACATATATATATATATATATATATATATATATATATATATATATATATATATATATATATATATATATATATATATATATATATATATATATATATATACATGATTACAATAGCAAATACCATCAAATTAATAACAAAAAACATACTGAAAATAATTATGATAGGAAACATTGCTAAGTCTTAAGTCTGTTCTTGCAGTCAAAATAGGTGAGTTTTAAAAGCACTCTTGAATGAGATCACAGTGTCATTGTGTCTAAGTTCAACAGGCAATTCATTCCAGGTAGCTGGGCCCTGGTACTCAAAAGAACGTTGTCCGTCAGACTTCATTTTGATAGTGGGAATAATGAGAATATGAGTGTTGGAAGAGGAGCATAAGTATCTAGAAGGGATGTACATGTGGGTGAGGTTCAATAGGTATTTTGGACTAGAGGCAGTCAACGAAATGTAGCAGAGAGAACAGATTTTGTGTTTGATTCTGGATAGAACAGGTAACCGGTGGAGGGTACATAGCAGGGAGGAGGAGTGCTCAGTTCTTGGTACTCTAAGGATGATCCAAGCAGCTGTATTTTTAACTTTTTGAAGTTTCTGTAGTAGATACCAAGACGAACCAGATAAAAAAGAATTACAATAGTCTAGTCTAGAGAGTACTAAGGAAGACAAGTGTTTTTGTGGCATCAACTGAAAAAATGATGATCTATGGCACTTGAGAGGGGCTGAGTGTATAGAATGAAGAGAATGGGTCCAAGAACAGACCCCTGTGGAACATTAAAACATTGATCAACTGGGCTGGAATGTTTTCCATTATGGACACAATTTGTGTCCTGTGACTAAGTATGACTTGAACCATAGTAAGGCTGCATTGCGAATGCCACACTGGAGATGATGAAGTAATATATCATGGTCTATTGTGTCAAATGCTGCAGTCAAGTCAAGAAGAGTGATGACCATAATTTTCCACTATCCAAAGCAGAGAGAAGGTTATTAACTACTTTCAGAAGGCCAGTTTTAGAACTGTGGTGAGGGTAATATGCTATTTAAATTCAGATGAGATACCAGTTGAAACAGAACAACTTTTTCTAAGATTTTTGACATGAATGGGAGGTTAGAAACAGGGCGGTAGCTTTTTAAATCATTAGGATCAAGCGTTGGTTTCTTCAACAGAGGCTTTACAAATATGGCAGTTTTGGAAAATGATGGGAATTTCCCAGATGAGACAAAATTATTAATAACATTGGTTAGTGAAGGCAATATTAAATCTAAGCACTCAAGCAGCAGTGATGTCAGAATTGGATCAAGTTCACATGATTTTAGGGCACTCTTTATCAGGATTGTATGTAAGAAATCTGTAGAGACAGGGTCAAATGCTGTTAAAGGTTGTCTTTGAAATTCTGTATCACAACTGTGTGGTGATGATGAGTTGATTGAAACTGTGTTGTCAAGCTGATCTCTAATGGTATGCACTTTGTCACAGAAGGAATTTGCAAACAGATCCAGAAGTTCAACCAGGGAGAAGGTTGTTGGATGTGGTGTACATTTGTTCCTTGACATTAGCTTGCTAGTAATACTGAAGAGCTCTTTGCAGCTGGAGCTTTCAGTGATCTTAGTACTGAAATAAGTGGATTTTGCTGGTTATGGTTACTTTCAAAGTGACACCATTGCTAGTGGAGACAAATTTTAATAGAGTATGTCCTAAGAAACATTCCTTCCTAGTTTGATGAAAACTGGATTAATATCCATTCATGAGAAGAAGTCAATTTAGGTTTTCCACCTAGTTGCTATGAAACCATGTCACTGTTAGGGGAGTCAACCTGTCCTCAATTTTAATAGAGCATGTCCTAAGAAACATTAATATCATGTTTTATCAAAATTGGCTCAGTCATTGTGGAGAAGAAGCTGAAAATAGGTTTCCATATAGTTGCTATGTAAGACACCATTTCTAGTAGAGCCACTCAGGGCACAATTTTGGTAGAGCTTGTCCTAAGGAATATGCATGCCAAATTTTGATCCAAACTGACTGAGCTGTTCTAGAGAATAAGTGGAAAACAGCAATTGTGGATGGATAACAGTTGCAGGACCATGGCCTTGGCCATGTGAGCCATAAAATTAAGACCATGGCATGACATAATTTTGTGACTTTTCCAGTGAATAGTGGTAAAAATATTGTGAAGAAAGGTACACCAGAGTCAAGAAAAAAGGGGAATCTGAACTGGGACCTAAAACATAGGCCAGAAAATTTATAATTTATATAAGGTGGGGTGTTTTCCAGTACATTGTTCATCAATGCATGTGTCATTTAATATAATAAAATGAGCTAAAATGATTTGTGTCCAAACCAAAACCTGGTCTTCCTATGAAAGTGTAATAGATCCAATCAAACTTCAAGACAAGCATCTCAACACAGTGCATGTTTACAATTTAGGGAAAGTGAGTCTCATTATCAAAGTCCCAAATCACTGAGTGTAAACAATACTATTTTTAGTCAACAACATAAGGGTTTCCCAAAAACCTAAATTCAAATTGGACAATGTGGGTGAACTTTGGTGTTAGGATCCTTGTTTTACATTGTTAGGCACTACAAAGAACATGGATAACTTAACAGTTGACCATTTCACTAAGCATGCTTATGAAGTATTGTAAGAACATAACCCTATGTAAACCATCTCCCAATTTTTATATCAAGTAAATTTTAATACTGAAAGAAAATAATGTGTTCCAAAGATAAAGGCATAATATGCATTGCTTTAGCTCATAATCACGCTCACCTAAGATCTTAATGATATAAAACCTATTTACCAAGTTTTATCAAAATCAGTAGAAAAATAAAGCCTCTAAAGAAGTGACAAGCTCAGCTAAATGATAAATTCTAGTTTCAAAAGATTAACTACAGGAATTTACTTCAGACTGTATGCATTTCCCCTTGACTCCAGGTAACTATACATTGCTATGGTCATTACACCTGTTTCAGTGAGCATTATTTCAATGCACTAATGTCCTATTACATCATGTGAAATACAAAATATATTACTGTCTTCTCTATTGGGAACTGTTCTCCAAAAGTTTTCACTGGTGGGGCAAAGTGACCTTCTTTTGGCTCAGGCACTAAACCTACCATACAACATTATTAGAACAGGAGAATAGTTTCCAAGGGAGAAGGCAATAATAGAATAATATGAATGCATTGTTTGATACAACAAAAGTAACTTCACATTATATCCTAAACTTACTGTGCAGAAACCATTATTTTCTTATTACACTTACTATGACCATGACCTTTGACCTCTAGAACACAAAACCTATAGGTTTCTTTATTATTTTGTTACCCTAAGTGCAAGCTATCCACAAAGACTGGACAGGTAATGTTAGATGGTGAAGAAGTGGAGTTATTGTGCAGAAACAAAATAGGGAATGGACAGACCGATAGATGTATGCAGAATATCTAGATCTTACAGTATATACCGTCTGTACTCGCGTATAAGCCGGCTCCAAATGCAAACAACACAGACCCTGATCTGCCATTGCATAATGCGCTGGCAGATCAGGGTCTATGTTGTTTGTTCTACTGATTATTCCTTACAAACTGCATAGACCCTAATCTGCCGGCACATTATACAATGGCAGATCTGGGTCTATGCAGTTTGCAATTGGTATTAGCTTATACGTGAGTATATACAGTAAGCTTTTCTTTGGTTTTTATTCGGTAATTTACTCACCCACACAAGCCCTTGTCTATAGATAAGCACCAAAACATTAGAGGAGATGCTGAATTCAGCCTTTGTTTTCTTCCAGAAATAACTTGAAAAGTTCATAAACAGCTGCACACCTGCCTGAAAAGTGAATGCTACCAGTATCATTCATACGTATTCTGCTTTTTCTTAAGAACAGGAAACTTGTAAATCATGCTTTCTTTTAACAATAGAACATGGGGACCAAGTGGGTTCATATCACTCACTAGGTTATGGCACTGATTCTGACCATGTATAATTAGGCATATAGCAACTGTTCTTGATTTAGAGACATTTATATAAGCAATTGGCTGTGTTTAAACGTTGTCAATAAAAGCTACTCGACTGAGACTAGTAAAACACGAGTATACTAAGAGGTTAAGGCTACCATTAATGCGCCGGCAGATCTGGGTCTATGCAGTTTGTAAGGACTAATCAGTAGAACAAACAACATAGACCCTGATCTGCCAGAGCATTATTCGATGGCAGATCAGGGTCTATGTTGTTTGCATTTGGATTTGGTTTATACGCAAGTATATACGGTACTTTTATGGGAATAGGTACTTATATACTTGTTTATAAATCGGGTCCAACTGCAAAAACAACACAGACCCTGATCTGCTGTTATATAATGCACCAACAGATCAGGGTCTATGCTGTTTGTTCTACTGATTACTTCTAACATACTGCACAGACCCAGATCTGCCTGCACATCATGCAATGGCAGATCTGGGTCAATGCAGTTTGCAGTTGGATGAGACATGTACACAAGTATCAATGGTATGCTTCAGAACATGTCACTGAGTAGTTAGCCATTGGATAAACAAAATTCTCTGTACGTCATTACTTATGCTATTCATTCATTCCTTTATTACTTATTTATTTATTTACTTATTTATCTTGGAATTCCCAGGGATGGATAAAAACATGGATCTCCCATTTTTATATGCTTGGAGTTTCTGAAATTTGCTGATCTCAATGTGGTAATTTCCAGTAAATTAAAGATTTAAACACCAAACTTATGTAGAAAAGGCAATTTATAAAGACTTTATCAATGAAAAATGGAAGAAGAAGAAAAAAGTGTAAATGCTTTTTACATTCTTTACTTTATTCACATTATTTTACAACATTATCCCAATGATTATAAATAAGGAAATTAATCAACAGACAGTCAAATGTACCAAAAGGAAAAACAAGGCTTTTCTAAAGTATCAGGAATTTAAAACAATACATTTTTCAACTCACATGAATGACGGTATCCAAGATAACGAGCTTATACAATTCCTGTCCAATAACTGTCCCAGTGCAACCAAGTGTCAGCTAAATACAAATATAAAAAAATGAAGCAAATGGAAAAATGAGAATTAATAATGATAATAATAATAATAACAGGCTTATAAAATTCCTGTCCAATAACTGTTTGAATATAACCAAGTGTCCACTAAATACAATTTTAAAAAAAATATGCAAATGGAAAAAATAAATTAAAAAAAATAAAATAATAATAATAATAATAATAATAATACTAATAATATCCATAATAACTAGCTTATACAATTCCTGTCCGATAACTGCCCCAGTGCAACCAAATGTCAGCTAAATACAAATTTAAAAAATTAATAATAAGCAGAAGCAGTAGTCATCTTCATTATAAATGTATTTTTTTAAGTAACATCAATATCAAAATCAAAAGGAAAAAAGCATATACTATTAAGTCCTCCACTTGTAATGGTTTCATTGTTTCATTAAGGCAAGGACATGTATTTGCTCACCAACTGACATCTGCCTAGTAGCCAAATGCAGGAGCAGCTAGCCCAGAAATCTTAGTCAGTATGATGTTTTTTGTAGAAATTTTTTCAAATGCCATTGATTGCACATGTTATAAAACATGGTTCATACAAAAATCTCGGGACCAAATTTAGGGACTTTTAAATGGTTTTTCAAAGGCTTGTTATAATTTGTTCAAATGGTTGCTTAAATTAACTTACCCACTTTTAATATCAAATTCTGAAACCTCTTATACAGTATTTGTATCAAGTCCATCTTCCAAATTATAAAATTAAGTGTGAAAAGTTTAGGTCTGGAAATACATACGTCAAAAGATTTACAATAATGGCACTGTCAACCAAAGTTATTGTCATTATTAATTTTCCAGCTGCATGTGTATTTTGTCAAATCATTGTATTCTATCTTCCAAGCAGGCTTCCTAAAATCGCTGAATTTGTCAGACATGTCTGGCAGTTCAAAGGTTTTGACTAACACATGTTCTGAGCAACCCAACATTAATCATAGGGTATTCCAAAATATCATTATACCAAATTGTCTTTGATTGCTTATCCATGAAACTGTCAAATAAATATTTTAACAAAGTAAAATTCAAAGGTCACATTGTCTAGTTTACAGATTATTTGCTTGTAGAACAATCAATAAATGTGTTGCCAACTAAATTTAATTCAAATGTGACAAAATCTAGTTTACACATTGTTTCTTTGTAGGACAATCAAATGCGGTGTCACAGACTAAGCTTGTTACAGCTCCACTGTCTGAAGGCTATACTGCTCACAGTTAGCTGGTTAAATGGGAGTAGAGAATGGCAACTTAATCCTTTAGTGAACAATAGTGTACTAAATTTCAAAGATCGGCTTCTCAGAAAAGATGTTTGTTATCCTAATGTTCTTTTGTTTTGTTTTTCAATTGGTAGGCTTACATATGCCCAGATGAGACAATAATAAGTATCAATCTTAGTTTTACTGTTTGAGAGAGCATTACTCACCATGTCAAAGATGATAAGCATAATAATGACGAAAACTGCAACGCAACTAAGAAAGCTACAGATTTCAACCAACTTCTTATTGCCTGGATCTACAAACTTAAAGAAATCAGTATTAGTGGAACATGCTGCATGCAATGACCATGTAAGACCAGTGAAAGCAAAAAATACAGCTAAGGACAACAAGCTGGTGACATTGTTGGATAAAGTCTCCTTGACTCTCTTTATACCAAGACTGACAGAGACATTATGGCAAATTCACACAGCATAACGTCATACAAATTCATGTTTTTGCTGCACTTTCACCATACATTACCATGAAGCAACATTTTGGTGTATTTTTTACATTGCTGAAAGCCGAGTACCTCAGAGTTACACCCCATTTTGGGCCCCTCTGCAATGAGTTTCTTACAGCTACATATGACACCGGTCACTTAAAAGGGATAGAACTGTAGTGTTTGTCACGTGACAATGAACTGCCAGTCAAAGCAGTACAGTGTGTATGGATTATTCATGCTAACATACATGATAGATTCCCAGACCATGAGATTTTTAATGCATTCACAATATTTGAGCCTCACACTTTTCCTGAAAATGTTAGTGACATGCCACAGTTTGGTAAAGATTGCATATACACTTTGACTGCTCATTACAGTCAACCAAGAGAGAACACTGACGCAGTCATCAGTGCCAATGATGTAAAGAAGGAGTGGAGGATTCTAAAGTACATTGTGTACAACAATTAGAGGACTGTCAGCAACTGTTACTGACAAAACTAGTTTCAGTGAAAGGACAGTACCTGAATGTGATTTGTTTGATGGAAATTTCACAGGTACTTCCAGTGTCAAGCATGGAGTGTAAGCCTGGATTTTCGGGCCAGAATTTAATCAAAACAAAGCTGTAGTGCAGGTTGAGTGTTGTAGATATAAAAGACTTTGATCCCATGCTGGCAGTCAGGAAGTGGAAGGGAAATCAAAACAGACATCTGTATCAACAAAACAAGAGAATCCTTTTGCCAAACTGATGCACTTTAAGTGGATTTACCATAATGCAAATGTGGCAAAGTTGACAGGAACACTGCGTATATGTTTTGTTAACAAGACATACACACACACAACTGTTGGTGGGAAATCATAGGGATAAACTTATGGTTTGCTGCTACCACATTGTGAGACATTTAGAGGGGTTGAAACAATTTTTTTTTTTTAATGAATATATATTGCAAACAGTAGACTCTAGATTCATATGTACCTAAGAAGAACGTCAAAATGTCCGACTGCACTCAGGAAAATTTAAGGATCCCTGCTTTCAAGCTAGGTCCAATCTCTATATTTTACTTCAGGGTTTCTACCATATCATTCAACTCTTCTTCCAGATTATTGAATTCCTGGACCTTTTCTTTTAAATCTTTCCTATCACAGTTTGACTGAATGATAAATGTTAGTTGCCCTGTGGCTTCTGCATTCTCACTGAGGCTGTCAGCTTTAACTGTGATTGCTTGTGAGGGAGACCTGGACCGAATATGGGTTTTGATCCACCAGCTGCATCAGAAGGGAGAAGAGGGGGGGGGGGGGATTTGTAGCCAAATGATGTCATTTTTCTGAGAATCTGTCTTCTAAATATAAGTCTTCATTGACTTTTCAGAGAATTCCAAAGTGCTTGCTAATGATTGGTGTTTTTTACTTTTCATATATTAAGAAAGGCCATACTCCACCATTTTCCCCAGATGTATTAACTTCTTACATAAAGCACACTGTTGCCATGGACTCATCCTCTTTGAACCCTCTAATCCACGAGTATCTGGGATCTGGGATCAATTTGCAATTGAACATTTAGTTTTCATTATATTTTTCAAAATTTCAACTAAATGTCTTGTTTGTGATATACTTTGTCTAAGGAGTAGATGATGTTTGTTTATCTTGGCACACAACATCTCCATAACCGCTCTGTCCTATATAAAAAATAGACTCTTCCATGAATCCAGGACAAACATAGCGGATTACATATACACAGACCACTCTTTTTCAGCATGTATCAATGAGTGGTGTTGCTCTGTATGTTGATACAAATGGTGTTGAAATCATCTGTGTACAAAATCAAATTGGTTATTTTAGCTACATTTCAAAATGCTTACATGAAAATTCATTGAGCTACAGAAGTGGATATCACTTCTGATGCTGAACTGAACAAACTGTAGTATATTCTATCTCTTGTTTCAAAATTTGCTGACAAATACTCTACAATTATATTCGTACCCTTATTGCAGCTGCAAACATATTTTATTGTCACATCAATCCTGTCTTTTGTATTTTTATGCATTTGCTATTTCATCAAAGCACACTTTTAATAAAACGACACACAGGCCAAAGTTTTCTCCCTTTAACACTCCCAAAAATGGAAAACCTGACTTTGATAAATGCATTTCCATTTCATTCCAAAAGAGCAAAACTGAAAGAAAACAATGAATGAAGACGATAAATGCAAAACTTAAATGCATTTTTGAGACTATAAATGAAAGAGGATGTCTGCAATGATATATGAAATATAAACAGGATGCAAATGCATACATATGATTCTACCAGTGGTAGGCCAAAATAATACCATTTTAAATGATGTCTACTGCACATACCGTTTTATAGTCAAAACTACCACTTTTGAAAATTAACAGAAAAAAAAAATTGAATTAAAAAAAAACAAGCATGGTATTTTTACATGTTCTATCCACACATTAGAGAAACCAGCCAGAACCAGTCCACTGAGGACCAGAAATGTTCCACCAGTACAATGACCAGTGCAGTGATGCATGGCAGAGTAACAGGATTAGAATTTGTTAAAGAACAGCTAACATGTATACACGGTAAGCTATTAATTGATTACCTTATTGTTGTAATTTGGGGAGTTTAAGGCCAAATGTGGGATGTTTGTGTTATAAGTAATAAAGAGATTAAAGTTGATCCATGATGTCTTCTGAGCCTTTGATGAAAATTGGCCAACCTCTGGTGGAGGAGAAATAAAATGGAGAGACTGGCCATAAAAAATGATTTCGGCAGACACACTAGGGTAAGTATTTTTATTTTTTGTCTTGTTCAATTATAAATTTATTGTTCAAGATTTTTTAAGATTAATATTTAAGGACAGCTCTTACATTTTTTGTTCAATTCATGTCAAAATTCTGAAACATGTGCTTTCTCCCAATGCTAAGAAACCCCCAGTTAAGAGAAATATTACAAATTCAACAATGCTTGGATATCAGAGTTTAAGTGTGCGCAGGCAAGTAGCAAAGGTTCTGAGTTTGCATGCACATAAATTAAGTTCAAGTCCTAGATAAAATAGATCAGTAAAAATATATTACAAGATAATTCATTTTAAAGTTGGGATAAATTATTCATAAAAGTATAAATACATTATGCATTTTTTCATTGTTTTTTTCAAGTCTAAATCAATCTTTATTTTTTTTAAAAATTTACAATGGTGAAACTTGCCGACAGATTTTTGGATCTGAGCCATGAAGAGAAGGAAGTCCTTCAGGATAAGGCTCAGGAATACACCTTAAGTCCAAGTCAGGAACTTCCTTCTCGGGGTGAACATAGCTTGGAAGAGTTTTGGAGAGCAGTCAGCAACCTTACAAACCCAGCAATGGAAAGCTGAAGTTAAAACTTCTTTGCAGGAAGAGCATGGTTGTCCTGTCATTGCCACATTCTAATGCTGATATAGAGAGGACATTCTCCATTCTTCACACAACACAAAGTGATTCAAGGGAAAATCTGGACCAGAGAACTATTGAGAGCCTGTTAAGTGTGAAGCTTAATAGTCGCAATGAATGTCATCAGTGGTCACCAGACAGTGATCTTGTGAAGGAAATTAAAAATGCTATTGGATTTTATAAAAAAAAGTCTTTGCAGTGAACTATAGGATAAACAACTCTTCCTTTTTCATGTAATTGACAATATACTGACTCGTATTAATTAATTATAACATTTTCCATCAGAATCTGAATCTGATTTATGTTCAAAACTTGCTGTTTTAATGTAATATGAAGAGAATACATATTATAGCAAAAAATGCACTTGCTTTGTTTTCAAACCCCTTAAAACACATAAAATTTATGTCAATAAAAATCTACTGGTTTAGAAGTCAATCTACTGATCAAAAGTTGTAAATCTACTGGTTTGAAATCCAGGTTCTAACACATGTATGCAAATGAAATCCAAATAAACTGCAGATTTGGTAAAATTACCCAAATTGCAGGGTCTGTAATGTTAAGCTTGTCTCAGTACAGCCAACAAAGTTCTTGATCTTCACTTTTAGTATCCTCTTCAGTCTCTGCATCTTTTCAATACTTTAATTTGGTAAAGCAGTAATATTACAGCCGTAAGCATGGGTGTACTCCTCATCAGAATCAGTGCATTACTTTTACCTTGTTATATTAGGTATCAGTACCAGCCTCTCCATTAATAACCTCTTTGGTCTTTACCTCTAAGTGAGGTAGAGAAATACACAACAGAGTGTCAGGACTTAGCATGTGACACTGTGTCTAGGACAGCTCTGATTGTCTTGTATATATTTTATATGTGTTATTTTGAGTGCAGGATGCTGTAGATAGGCCTGATGACAACTTCTGTTGAAAGTACTCATGTTTACCAAATAACCAAATGATGCTTGTATACAGCAACATTGTGGGGACCCTTTCCACAAATCAACAAAAAGTTCAATGCAACTTATTAAATTCAATCCGTAGCAAGGGGAAAAGATTAGCATTTAAGTCATAATCTTTTAAACATTTCCTGTCAGTTCATCTACTCGGTTTTTAAATATAATTCATTAAAAGTATTTTGTTGTAAGTAAAACACCTACAACTCTGATAGAGCCTAAGAAACATTCATACAAAGTTTAATAAAAATTGTCATGGCTGTTCTAATATAACATGGTTCCTATGGAAGGTACAACAATGCTTGGGGAGCTAACCTGAAGACAATTTTGATAGAGCATGTCTTAAGAAACACCCCTACTAAGCTTGATCAAAATTGGTTTAGCCGGATTGGAGAAGAATTAAGAAATAGGTTTTCCACCTTGTTGTAAAGGAAGCCACACCACTGCTAAAGGGGCTACCCTAAACATTATTCTGATAAAGAATATCGTAAGGAACATACCTAATGAATTTGAAAAAATCTGACTCAGCCAATCTGGAGAAGAACTTGAACATAGGTTTTCCATATGGTTACTTTGGAAGCCATACCATTGCTAGCAGAATTGCCTGAACATAATTTTAGGAAACTCTATAACCAAGTTTAATCAAAACTGGCTAAGCTGTTCGATAAAAGAAGTTGATAATAGGTTTGTGACTCACTTCCCAACAAAGCCACACCATTGCTAGAGGAGCATGTCCTAAGAAATATTCCCACCAAGTTTTATCAAAATTGACTCAACCATTGTAGTGAAGAAGTCAAAAATAGTTTTTTCACTGGGTTGTCACACCACTGTTATGGGAGTCAACCCAGTTTCAATTTGGATAAAGCATGTCTAAGTTTAATTATAACTGGCTCAACCATTCCATTGAAGAAGTGAAAATTAGTTTTACCACCTAGTTACTATGGATGCCACACCATTGCTAGGGGAGCCACCACAGTCTCAATTTTGATAAAGCATATCCTAAGTAACATTCCTACCAAGTTTGATCAATATTAGCTCAACCATTCTGAAGAAGAGGTAGAAAATAGATTTTCTATTTTGCTTTCTATGGAAGTCACCCAGAACAGTTTTGGTACACCATATCCTATGAAACATTCCTGCCAAAAATTGATCTGAAGTGGCCCAACGGTTTTTGCAAAAAAGAAAAAAGAAGCATTGTTGACAGACGATGACAAATGTCTAATGGATGATGGGAGACAAATGACTCACGACAGATATAGGGTCATAAAAACCACTACAAAAAACACATGTACTCAACATGACATTCAAAAACGTTAAATTGAGATTTTACAATTGACAATGACAATGTTGTTTCTACCATAAAAGTAATACCCATTTCTCCTTATCTGCCTATTATAGTCTAAACAATTACCGTAGTCAATGTTATTACTGCACATGCATTATTAAGTACATACTCATTTTGGTCAAAGCATGCTTAAATAGCCACTACTAACCACATGTCTTGATTCTAGCATTTCTCATGAGAGGGAAGCAGCTGCTACAATCCGACTCTAACATCATGATTTTTTCCAGAACCTACCACAGCACCATACAATGCCGGCTGTATTGTTACCAGTTAACTCTGAGGGATAAAAAAGTCTCAAAAACAGATCTTACATGTGTGTTATTGGGCATGACCATATTAGGAGAGAGAGAATGAGCCTCTAGAGTGGAGAGATACCACCACTTACAAAGAGAGCTAACTCTTCTGGTATGTAAAAACATGTGATGGGGACATATGTTTATGACATTATTGGTATGCACATAGTTTCATGTGTTTCCACCCAAAATTTAAAAAATGTAATTGAACAGAGCGTGCATTATGTTGAATATATTAAATATGATATGTATGTACATAACTTACTGAGGTAACATTGCTGTAGATGGAGGCAATCAAAGCAAAAAGGTTTGCCATCCGCAGAAAGAAAACACGAGCCAGGGTAACATTCAACTCATACCTTCCACTTGCATATTTCTCTATCTTGGGAAGCTGAAATGTATATATGTTTTGTCTTAACAACTGGTTGGGTCAATATTTAACATTTACTCTCCAACCCAATATATAAAATTGCAAAACATAAAGCTCATGAGAACTTCAAGTAAGAGCTCTAACATGAACTTGCTCATGTGCACTTTAACATGCAAATTAGGTTCAAATTTGAAAAGGCTCATGTAAGCAAACTTTCTCATGTGAGCTGAACTATCTCTGAAATGCTCACATGATTAAGTTTTAACTGGTAACCATTATAAACCTACAAAAGGTCTCCTATGTACAAATTATCATGAGGTGGCCAAGTGGTCTAAGGCGCTTGCCTTTACAGATCACTCAATCTCACCTCCGTCCATGTGGGTTTGAGTCTTGGCTTGACCAATGTGGGCATGTAAGAAAGCTTGCCAGTAGCTTCCTGTGGGTCGATGATTCTTCTCAGGTTCTTTCTGACCACCAAATATACTGACCGCCATGTATAGCCTATCATGTGCTGAAAAATGATGTTAAACCCACAAAACCAAAACAAAGTTCACACAAATATCTGGTACTGCACAAATAGACTGACAGTATTATGTATAATCTGTCAGGGTTAGTCTAAATTAATCAAGGGAATAAGTATGAAAGATAATTCATAAAATCTGTTTTTTTAATCCCATGAAAAAATACAACTGATACTAGTTGTCAAGTATATTACAATTCAGCAAAACAAACAAAACAAATCATCATATCCTATGCATTGTAGTAGATGGAATTAAACCAAAAAACTTGTCAGGTTATATTTTCAAAATTTAAAATATTTAAAAACCAGTGACTGCTTTATCATCAACACTGATTATTTAGTGATCTCTACTTATTATAAGCAAAAGTTATATTTAGATAAGGCATATAGCAACTAAAGATCACTTACATGTACATCAATTGACAGAAGATAATCTGGCTTATTACAAATTTTCAAATAAAAAAACCTGTTTGAACTTCCCTCCAAAACTACACCCAACAGGAAATGCTGCAGGAAGTTCATGCTGAGCATGCCTATTACATGAGGCTCAAGTGAGCTTTTCAAACAAAGAATTTTCTGGCTAAGCTATATCTGAAAATGTACATTATTGAAAATCTAATGCGAGATCTCATGTTAGGTTTTAGTTTCAGAAACTTTCCACGTCCTGGCCTGAATATTTAAGTGACCTATATGTAAACCCTTACCAAAAACTCCTAAATTCATGATATTTACATCATTGATATTATTAGAGACACTCATGGAGACATTAACAGTACTATTACCACAAACAGCTTTAAAGTTATAAAACAGAAATGAAAGAGTGACAGATGGATGGACAGATGGAAATGTGAATACTATGTCCCCTGCTTTTCAGGAAAAGGCAAGGGACATTAAGCCTCAAATTAAACTGATATAGAAAACAAATCTGTTTCATAGAAAGCATGCATGAAAGAGTGAAGACCTTTTTAGCAGAGGTATTTAAGGCAAGAAAGAGAGAGAGAGAGAGAGAGAGTACCTGTTCAATACACATTGGTACAAATATGTTGATTAAGCTGAAGATAATGGTTGTTCCATATGTACTTAGAAAATCTTCCGCTTCTCCACTGCCCTGTACAAGTAAAGGCAGAACATGCAAATTATTTGTATTACATGGAAGATGTATTATTGGAAGTGTTCTTCCATTTTAAATTAAGAAGGAAACTTGGATCACTCAAAATCTTTCTAGCTTAGTTGTTTTGAAGACCTAATAAGATCGAGTCATCTAGAGAAACCCTTTGTCCAATGATAAGTCTTGTAAATGAAAATACCCTATGGTTCAATCACTCTCAATTTATATACTACTTATGCTATGCTTTATTTCCATGGTAACATAAAAAAATATCGAAAGCAGAAAGTCTCAAAAGATGCCTCTATGCAACTGCTCGACATGTGTACCAAGACGTGTTGAAATATCCTGAATGGCTTTAGAGTTATGCTCTTGAAACGAACATGTCTATCAACTGACAGACAGACAGATGGACAAAACTCGCACATCTCCCTGTATTACATAGCACGGGGGAATAAAAGCCTCTACTGATGCTCAACTGGCAAAAAAGAATTTCCTGGAATTCATGATAAATCTGTTTCTTTTGTCTCTTTAACTACTGAATACTGAAACCATTCTTGAGAAACTCCAACTACAAAATTTGGGAACAAGTATTTTCTTACATGTTCTTAACATGTTCACAAGATACCTGAAAATTCTTTGTCATGGCCTTTGACTGTAAACCTGGATAGAACATCACTGAACTTGTTTCAGATAATGTCAAGATATATACACATGCTATATAAGTTTGGTTAAATCTAATACTTTTTGGAAGAAAAAAAATATGAAGTTATTTAAGTGGTATCATTCAAGGTATTCTTCTAATGTATCCTGGGCTTGATAAAAAATCTATTTATACACACTTGTTTGAGTTATCGTGCTCACAAGCTAGCATAGCTGAAAGTCTGAGACATGACCTTTAACCTTAAATTCAATCTCAGATTGCTGACTATCAACCTGTTCATTGGAATGCAAATAAATACAAACTTGGTCAAAATTCACTCGCATATGTACACATCACTGTGTTCATAAGCTCAATGAAGCACAAAAATGCAAGCAATGACCTTTGACATGATCCCATGATCAATTACAGTGTTCTCCCCAAGGCAATTTACTGTCACAGTCCAAGTATATTATCATTTCAACCCAAGACTCTTTATAACCCACTGATACGCTATGCACCAGTGCCAGTATGCTATGATATTCCCCATTATTCCTTCAAAATTATTCTGCTAAATAAACATTATGCAACCTTATTACAAGACATATTCCTCAAATGACACCTAAGAAATACTGTTTCTGGGTCATGTAATTGGGATAATCTAGGCTAATTACCCCCTCACCCAGCCCTTATCTACTGTATGTCGCTTGGCCTGAATGCTGGTGGGTGACTAAAATCTTTGATGGTGGTTCATTCTTTTGACTGACATTATCATTTTCACTATCAGCTTAAAAGGTGTAACATATCTGGGTTTATGCAGTTTGTTAGGAGCAATCAGTAGAGCAAACAACATAAACCCTGATCTGCCAGCGCATTATGAGATAGCAGATCTGGGTCCATGTTGTTTCCAGTTGAACTTTATTTATAAGCGAGTATATATGATATTTGTATAACTTTTTCAAGTCTGTTAAATCCTTATGTATGATTATCAATACAAATCTTTAAATTACACAGTGCCCAGGAAGCCCCATGTTGCAATCAACTGCAGAGTTTGTCAATTCAGGTTCTGATAACATTATTTCTCCCTTGAACAAAAGACTGACCCAAAGGAACAAAATTCTGGTTTAACACTGACTGGAAGATTTCCTCTCCTTGGGTGGAAATCACTGGATTGGATGGTAAGTACATATTCCATATTGATGTTGACTTGCTTACTTAGTGGGGTGAGGGTGGGGTGGGATCATGTAAATTTTAAACAACATGGTGATTTTTAGGATTTCAAAATGTATTATGTTTGTTTTATTGTTGTAGTGTTTTTAGGAAAATACATGTACATCTGAAGAGAAACATGTAATTAATTCATGAAAATTTTGTTCCTCCATATGTTGCATTTATTTTTACATAGTAGATTATGAGCACACAAAAAATAATCAGTTTGATCAATAAATTTTAACTTCAAGTGGCTGCTGTACAAGGAATTTCTCCCTCTATCCAAAGTAAGAAAAGAAGGAACTTTTATCTTCAAGTTTTACCTGTTTTAAAAATATCATTAAAAAAAATGCTGTGTAACTGGATTATTTCTTCATTTACATTTCAGTATGCAACTAATTGCTACGGGCAATTTGTTCATCATAAGCTTTATATAATTAATTAAGAATTAGGTAGCTCTGAGATCATTATCTCTTTTTAGATCCATTAATGATCTGTGTGCTCCATTTTTGCTAAGACTGTGAAAGGACCTTTTCAACAATGTAGAGAATAATGAGTGTGCTGAGGGTTTGACTTTAAATCTGTTAATTAAATTCAAAGACTGTAAAAAAATTTAGCTTGAAAACATGTGAATGTATTTGCTTTCTTTTATATCTCTTTGATTTTTGTTCACCTTTATGATGATAATACATGTTTCAGAAAACACTCTTTGTGATCCTATTGCTATCATGCTCTGATGCTATCAAAAACTCCTGGGGAGAACACTGAATTAGGTCTAGTTTTCAAACTCCACCCAAAATAAAAAGCAGCTATGTTGGTGGTCAAATCTGAACCATTTTTATTCAGAACCAATTAAATATTGCATGAAGTGTTTTAGTGAAAACCCCATGTTGACATATCCATCTGTTCAGGAAAAGTAGCAATATACAGATTTTCAGGATTGCCGCCTTGGCATTTATTTTGAAAGTAGACCAGCATCATGTTAATATAGGAACAACTACGTATTGCAAGAAATGTGTTTTTTATTTTTTCTTCAGTGCCAGTATGCCCATCCATTCAGGAGAATTACTACAGTAATTTGTACAAGATTGTTTAAATTTTCCAGTGTCACGTACACTAACATTTTTTTTATTTAGGACCAACTACATATAGTGAAAAGTGTTTTAGTGAAAACCCCATGTTGGTAAAACCATCGTTTCAAGAGGAGGGGTCATAAGATTTTCAAGATGGCCACAATTGATCGGCACCATTTTTATTTAGGACCAACAAGATATTATAAGTCTTTTTGTGAAAACCCCATGTCAATATGATGATCTGTTCATAAGAAGTAGCTTTCAAGATATCTAATATGACAACCATTTTCATTTAGGACCAACTACATATAGTGAGAAGTGTTTTAGTGAAAACCCCATGTTGATATGACCCTCTGTTCCAGTGGAACAGCTAAAGCAAGATTTTCAAGATTGCCACCAAGGTGACAAATACTTGATTAAAGCATGTCACTATTTTCATTTAGGGCCAACTAGACAAATTAAGAAGTCTTTCAGTGAAAACCACATCAATATGAGTATCCTGAATGGAGGAGTGGTGACAAGATTTTCAAGATGGCTATATTGCATGTCCATGGGGCATCATTTTAATTTAGGACCAACTAGATATCAAAAGAAGTCATTTAGTGAAAACCCTATGTTGATATGACCATCCATTCAAAAGGAGTAGCAATAACAATATTTTGAAGAGGGTCACCATGGCAGCCATAATGGATATCAGATTAGCATCATTTACATTTAGGACCAACTGGACAGAATAAGAAGTCTTTTAGTAAAAACCCATATTTATATGACCATCTACCCAAAAGTAGCAATAACAAGCTCTTCAAGATGGAGGCCATACTGGATGTCCAATGGGCACTTTTTCATTCAGAACCAAGTAAACATTGTAAGAAGTCTTTAAGTGAAAAACACCTGTCAATACAACCTTCCATTCATGGGAAGTAGATATAACAAGATTTTCAAGATGGCCACATGGTGGCCATACTGGATGTCAGATCAGCAACATTTTTCAATTAGGACCATCTAGACATAATAAGTCTGTGTAAAAACCCCATGCTGATAAGATCATCCATTCAGAAGAAGTAGCAATAACAAGATTTTCAATATGGCCACCATGACAGCCATGCTGGATGTCAGAGCATTATCATTTTCATTGGGGACAAACTAGACATCATAAGAAGTCTTTTAGTTAAAACCTCACATTGATATGATCATCTGTTTATAAGACGTATCAATAACTAGATTTTCAAGATGGCTACATTGGATGTCCAAGGTGCACCATTTTCATTCAGGTCCAACCAGATATCATAATAAATCTTTTAGTAAAAATCCCATGTCAATATGACCAGTCATTCAGGAGGGGTAGTGATAAGATGTTCAAACTGGCCACCATGGTGGCCATATTGGATCTCAGATCAGTACCATTTTCATTTAGGACAAAGTAGTCATCAAAAGAAGTCTTTTAGTGAAATTCTCATGTCGATATGACCATCTGTTCAGGAGAGGTAGTGAGAATTGTGAATAGCAAAAGACACATCTGGACCACCAGCTCAATATGTGTACCAGGTTGCACAGAGATACCTTGAATGGTTTGAGAGTTATGCTCTGGAAACAAAAGTGTGATGGATGGATGGATAAAAAAATGGACAAAAACAGAACAAAAATACTGAAACTGAAGAACTGTGAAGAGCAAATAGGCACATCTGGACCACCAGTTTAATCTATGTAACACACCAGTCTAATATTTGCAACAATTCATGGAGATACCTTGCAAAGTTCGAGTTATGCTTAAGAAATAAAAAAGTGGATAATGGACAGATTGACCAAAAACAAAAAATGGGCAAAGTAATTAAAAAATGCAGAAACTTATGAAATGTGAATAGCAAAAGGCTCATCTGGATCACTAGTCTAATATGTGTACCAAGTCTGAAACAGATATCTTGAACAGTTTGAGACTTATGTGTGGAAATAAAAAAGTGTAGATAATGGATGGAAGGAAAATGAAGAAAAACATAAAAAATACTGATGATGAAGTATTGTGAATAGAAACGGCTCATATGGACCACTAGTCCAATATGTGTAACAATTCATAGAGATACCATGAACAGTTTAAAAGTTATGCTCTGGAAATGAAAATGTTTATGGACAAACATAGCACTAGCTATATCCCACCTGAATGTAATACAGGGGTGGGGGAGATAAAAATGTGTTCCATTTTGAATTCCCCGCTAAAGGGACCTAAATGTAAAAGATATCTGGGTGGACAATCACATAGATGGATGGACAAGGGCATTATTATATGCTCCATACACATTCATGATAGGGCATGAAAATCTGTCACTTAGTTTTATATTGAACTTGTAAGTCCCGTATTATTTCCTAAATACGTCAAACACAATGAATGCAATATCCTATTACTGCATTGTATATGTAACAATATTTATGAAACATGCTGACATAAACTGTACTTCACAGTGTGTCACAAGTATGGAAAAGATCAATATAACAAATTCTGATTTTCATACATGTAACATTGCTCATTGGTGATTTCCCTCGAAAGGTTTGTCATTGACATTTAGGCAACAGTATAAATTCCTGAAGCTAGAGCAAACATCAAGGCTTTTCATACCGAACTACTGTATACTCGCTTATAAGTAGGGTCCACAACACAGACCCTGATCTGTCTATGTTGTTTGTTCTACTGATTACTATTAACAAACTGCATAAACCTAAATCTGCTGGAGTATTATGCAATGGCAGATCTGGGTCTATGAAGTTTGCAGTTGGATCCAACTTATAAATGAGTATACATATGTATATGTTACAATGTCAAATGTTTTAAACATAATCATTTCAGACTGTCTACCAAACTTCCATTTGTGCCTCCCCTCTTCTCTTGATCCAGATGTTGCAACTCTGAACCTGTTATAAATGGTCTCTCTTTACTATGACACCAAAAGAAGAGGTTTTGTTGAGATGTAAAATATATTAAAAAATGACACTAAATAAATTTTTTGTACATTTTACCTTTTGACCCCCTTTCAGCGGGGACCCCAGGGTACTGGGAACCAAAAATTATGCTCTTCTTTTACATGGATAGTATAATGGACAATCATCTACCAAGGTCAGTTAATTTTGACCTAAATGGACAATCATCTACCAAGGTCAGTGAATTATGACCTAAATGGACGATTATCTACCAAGGTCAGTGAATTTTGACATAAGTCAGTGAATTTTGAGGTTAAGGAGGAGATACATTGCTCCCTCTCTGTTCATGGGAGCAATTAAAATGACCCTAATTATCGTAAGTTACCATATTTTTATGCATTTCATCATAGCTTTAAACTACAAATTTAAAGATCCAACAAACAATTATTTATCTTTAAAGACAATAGGATACAATACTGATCAACATGTGATTTTTTTTAGCAAATCACAACAATTGATACCCATGAAAATAAAGGAATTCACAGTATTTTATGATAAATCACATTATAATTTCTCATGCATCAAGAACTAAAATAGAGTGAAATGTTACTGTATATACTTGCATATAAGCTCGATCCAACTGCAAACTGCATAGATCCAAATTTGCTGGGGCATTATCTGGATCTATGCAGTTTGTTATGAGTAATCAGCAGAACAAACATTATAGACCCAGTGATCTGCCAGTGCATTATGTGACAGCAGATCTGGGTCTATGCAGTTTTTTTATGAGTAATCAGCAGAACAAACATTATAGACCCAGTGATCTGCTGGTGCATTATGTGACATTAGATCTGGGTCTATGTTGTCTGCAGCTGGACAAAACTTATGAGTATATATGGTACGTAGCAATGATAAAACAGAGTTAATAGGATCTATGACTATACCCATGTTTTAAGAGATGAAGCAGTATAATGGAGGGCTTTATAGTGATGGACAATTTTCATTTCAATAAATGTATATCGGTATTGCAATCTACCCCAACCTGTCGTAGATAATTGCGTATAAATTAAGTCCAACTGCAAACTGCACAGACCCAGATCAGCCATCACATAATATGCGAGCAGATCTGGGTCTATGCAGTTTGTTAGTAGTAGTCAGTAGAATAAACAATATAGACCCTGATCTGCCAGCACATTATACAACAGCAGATCATGGTCTATGTTGTTTGCAGTTAGACTTGACTTACAAGCGAGTATATATGATATGACAAAGTTTAGCATTTTCATAGGTCAAAGTGGGTCACATGAAGGCCTGCCCCATATTCTTAAAATTTTTGTACCAGAAACTTTCGCTCAACTGCTCCAACTGCTTCAGCACTAAATAACCTACTTGGGTTGCAGTGCTGTAAAACACTAAACTAAACCAAAACTAAAACATGCTTCCACATGAAAATCATATGAAAATAATTTGAAAAGCGTTAATGTCATTGGTGGGATAAATTTGTTGCCTTGTTTGTTAATGACCTAGATTGGAATCGAACCTAGTTAGTATAAATCTAACCTGGGATAGGTGCAAGCACCTCATCCAATAAGTTTCCTCCTGACTCAGCATAATTTAATACCAGGTCACAATTGAACCATGTAATAGTCCCTGATGCTTTCTAAAAAATATGGGAATAATTTTAACTAGTTCCACTAACCTCATTTGGCAACACCTGCCTAAAATTCACATAGACCACAAGAAAAACAATGCCTGTACATCCTCCACCAATCAAAATTCTGGAAAGAAACAAAGCTGTATTACAATACACTGAGCCTCAAAGGAGAATCATTATTTGAAAGCATAAAATTTTTTTTTGTACTGGCAATTTGTTATTAATAGTTTCAACAGAATTAAACCAAAAGAAAGGAAAAGCAGTTCATAAATGAAAAATAATAGATAAACTTGCATTTTCATCAATTAAATTAAGTTATTATTCACATTGATTGAAAATTCTATTTTCCTTTAAAGTTTGTATATAAAAAGCAATTTAAAGGTAGATAGAAGATTATTGTTCTTCCCATAATAAGAACAAAATATAATTAAGTCACTGCAGATGCCCAGAAATGAAAATTGTATGCACATATTTTGGTACGAGTAAAATTGCAGAGTTAACACATATGAAATTTATTGGTTTTGTACAAAGTTGAATATATGTTATTAACAGCAAAAACTGCAAAACACATAAAACATTGAAACATTAAAAAATGTTATAACAAATAGTACCGTCTATACTCGCATATAATCCGGATCCAAATGTAACAACATAGACTCTGATCTGCCATCACATAATGCACCGGCAGATCAGGGTCTATGTTTTTTGTTCTACTGATTAGTCCTTACAAATGGCATAGACCCAGATCTGCCGGTGCATTTTGCAACAGAAAATCTGGGTCTATGCAGTTTGCAGTTGGTATTTGCTTATACGCGAGTACCTATGGTAAGAAAATATTCTGAAGTAAACAATAGCACAGCTAAGAACAAAAAAAAAACAAAGATGATAGTTCCAATACAATACAATGTAACACACTATCTGATTGGTCAAATGTAACACTTTCTGGTTGGTTAAATGTAACACACTTTCTGACAAGTCAAATTGAAGAATGTACAGCATTAAAATCTACAATACTTGGGTTCTGTGGGACAGCGAAATCTGCATACAAATACACATTTGGGGGGGGGGGGGGGAATGCAAGAAAATTCCAACTACAATTTGTATGCAATTTTTTTTTTTCTCCAGTCTTTTGCTTCAGCTGTTTCTCAACATGAGCATCAATTATATGGTGTCCAGTTATCAAAAAGAGTCCAAGCTATTGTAAAGGACTTGCCAGACCTTAGTAGATAAGATGAAAATACCTGTTAATTATCAGTGCCTTTATCATAGCTTTGATCAAGTGACTAATTACATGCATGTGTGCTTTGAAACCTTGATAAATTAAGCACCATTCAGCACAATACTTTAAATCCTTCTGTGATGTTTGAAACACTCACATTTTGTTGTATACCATATTTAGAAAAATAGTGCTAAGATATAATAGAACTTCATGGTATTCTTCCTTATAATATAACTGATTTATATATTTGTAAAAGAAATAAAAACACCCATGGAATAATCATCAAATCTGCTGTTTTTCAGTGTCCTGTTCAGATATTCTATCGTTTTTGAATCATAATTAAATGTGTGTTTTTCCTATGGCAACCTCACATGTCTACTTTGGTACCAGATGAGTCTGATTCTTGTGAGACTGGCCAACAGAAAGTAGGTAATGGATCTAATTCTGATAAAGAAAACAGAACTCCTAAGAAATTGAGAAATTTGTGGAATGAATCATGGACACATGGGCCACAAAATTCTTTTTTTATTTGTTAAGAATTGAATGAAAAAGTGAATATAGCATCACAATATGTTGATTAAAGAGGAAATGAACTGATGCTAATTAAATACATATAAATGGGTCATTTTAATCTCTTCTTTGATTCCTTCTTGCTGCACAAAAAAAAAACCAAAAAAGAATGTCAATATAAAGCCATTGAGAATTATTATAGTTGTGACATAACAAACAATCACACTTACCGGTATCACAGTTCTTAATTGCCTTAGAGTTTCATTTGTGTATAATACTAAACATTTCACTATGAATGAACAACAGCAATCTGATGACATTTATATTGGTGACTCAATGTCTTGAATTATTGCCATGGAAATAAAAAGTCTCATTATTGGGACTCCTATTTTTAGGGCTGGGACTTCTTTCAAGAAAGGAGTTCTGCAATCCAACTTTTAAAATTCTAGTGATAAACCTGAATGTACATGTACTGTTGGAAACCCTAATACATTCGTGATGTCGTGACTCTCCCTGTAAAGTAGTAATACAGAGAATTATATGTTTGGTTGCTTTTTGACAAAATTTCCGAAGTGTGTCTAAATGGAGATAATGATCTTGTGTTTGAGGAATCAAGGATGTTAAATCTGTGAATTTACTATTATTGTGTGTACCAATTTTCATTGATTTTGTGGTTGCTGCAAACCACAAATTTAAAGATAACTCAACCCTGATCTATTTGTACAGTTGGTTGGTTGGGTGGTTTTTAACGGCCCTTTCAATACATTATTTGCTATATCATGTAGAGAAAATGGGAGATAAGTGCTTTTCCCCAACAACACAGTGAGGCAGCCAAACTGAGCTGGTCAGGGTGGGTATCAAACCCATGACCATTGCAGTAGGAGTCTGATGCTCTACCTACTGAACTACTGTAGCTCCCAGAGAGAGAGTTATATTCCCCTTCCATATCCTCAAATTTAGGTGCTTACAAAAGTGTCATTTTTAATACAACCAAGAAAACTCATACCTACAACAACAAGAAAGTAGTTTTACTGGTTCCAGTGACATGTTGTCAGTTAAACTTAATTTTTAATGGTAAAACATCAACTATTAACATCCTTACATTCTCAGTTACATAAATGTTATCTCACAGATGAAAAGATGGAACAATAAGAACCAAATAAAAGTAAATTCTAGAACAGGAATGCAGTACATGGTTATGAACCATGCAAGGGTCCTTAGAGCAAACACTGTGTATTTCTCCCTTTTGCTTCTACTGCTGGCTTCATCACTGGCCTTTGCTTCATATATGTTGTCCTGTATAATTGCAAGAATAAGTGATGAAGAGTGTAAATACTACATGTATAAATGTCAAATGCTGTAGCATTTCCATCTGCAACTTAGAGATGAAACACTTTGGAATGACAGCAGCAACATAAGTTTCAATGCCACAGCCTGTTTCCAAACAAAGGTAACTAATATAAATGAACTACTATATATACTCGCATATAAGCTTGTCCAAATGCAAACAACATAGATCCTGATCTGCCATCACATAATGCACCAACAGATCAGGGTCTATGTTGTTTGTTCTACTGATTAGTCCTTACAAACTGCATGGACCCAGATCTGCCAGATAATAAGAAGGAGACAGTGTTCCTGCCTATATAAAGATACAGATGATAAGGAGACAATGTACCTGCCTATATAAAGATACAGATGATAAGAAGGAGACAGTGTACCTGCCTATATAAAGATACAGATGATAAGAAGGTGACAATGTACCTGCTATATAAAGATACAGATGATAAGGAGACAATGAACCTGCCTATAAAAAGATAGAGATGATAAGAAGGAGACAATGTACCTGCCTATATAAAGATAGAGATGATAAGAAGGTGACAATGTACCTGCCTATATAAAGATTGTGATGATAAGAAGGAGACAGTGTACCAGCCTATATAAAGATACAGATGATAAGAAGGAGACAATGTACCTGCCTATATAAAGATACAGATGATAAGAAGGAGACAGTGTACCAGCCTATATAAAGATACAGATGATAAGAAGGTGACAATGTACCTGCCTATATAAAGATACAGATGATAAGGTGACAATGTACCTGCTATTTAAAGATATAGATGATAAGGAGACAATGTACCTGCCGATATAAAGATACAGATGATAAGAAGGAGACAGTGTACCTGCCTATATAAAGATACAGATGATAAGAAGGAGACAATGTACCTGCCTATATAAAGATACAGATGATAAGAAGGTGACGATGTATCTGCCTATATAAAGATACAGATGATAAGGAGACAATGTACCTGCTATATAAAGATATAGATGATAAGAAGGTGACAATGTACCTGCCTATATAAAGATACAGATGATAAGGAGACAATGTACCTGCCTATATAAAGATACAGATGATAAGAAGGAGACAGTGTACCAGCCTATATAAAGATACAGATGATAAGAAGGTGACAATGTACCAGCCTATATAAAGATACAGATAAGAAGGTGACAATGTGCCTGCCTATATAAAGATACAGATAAGAAGGTGACAATGTACCTGCCTATATAAAGATACAGATGATAAGAAGGAGACAGTGTACCAGCCTATATAAAGATACAGATGATAAGAAGGTGATGATGTATCTGCTATATAAAGATACAGATGATACGAAGACAATGTACCTGCCTATATAAAGATACAGATGATAAGAAGGAGACAGTGTACCAGCCTATATAAAGATACAGATGATAAGAAGGTGACAATGTACCTGCCTATATAAAGATACAGATGATAAGGAGACAATGTACCTGCCTATATAAAGATACAGATGATAAGAAGGAAACACTGTACCTGCCTATATAAAGATACAGATAAGAAGGAGACAGTGTACCAGCCTATATAAAGATACAGATGATAAGAAGGAGACAATGTACCTGCCTATAAAAGATACAGATGATAAGAAGGAGACAATGTACAAGCCTATATAAAGATAGAGATAAGAAGGTGACAATGTACAAGCCTATATAAATATACAGATAAGAAGGAGACAATGTGCCTGCCTATATAAAGATACTGATGATAAGAAGGAGACAATATACCTGCCTATATAAAGATACAGATGATAAGGAGACAATGTGCCTGCCTATATAAAGATACAGATGATAAGAAGGAGACACTGTACCTGCCTATACAAAGATACAGATAATAAGGAGACACTGTACCTGCTACATAAAGATACAGATGATAAGAAGGTGACAATGTGCCTGCCTATACAAAGATACAGATGATAAGAAGGAGACAATATACCTGCCTAATTAAAGATACAGATGATTAGGAGACAATGTGCCTGCCTATACAAAGATACAGATGATAAGAAGGAGACAATGTACCTGCCTATATAAAGATACAGATGATAAGGAGACAATGTGCCTGCCTATACAAAGATACAGATGATAAGGAGACAATGTACCTGCCTATACAAAGATACAGATGATAAGAAGGAGACAATGTACCTGCCTATACAAAGATACAGATGATAAGAAGGAGACAATATACCTCCCTATATAAATTTAATATGGCCAAAACTGAATGAAATCAACATTTTGGCACAGAAAACATGCATTATTCAAATCAAAATATGCTTCTATTAAGATATTCTTTCACAACATCCAAAATTCAACCGGATTTAGACATTTAATCTTACATTAAAACACAACATCCAAAATTCAACCTGATTTACACATCTAATTTTGCATTAAAACACAAAGATGTATCATTAGAAACAAGTATAGCTGTGATGAAACAGATACAGTGAAACCCCGCTATAACACACTTCATTACAGCATGAATTTGGATATAGCACGATCGTGGTGTGGCACCCAAAATTTTGCAAAAATTTCACATATTTCTTGAAGCACTACAAAGCTTTAGTGCCAAAATAAACAAGAGTTTGATTTAATAATTTGGAAAGATGTGTTGTAATCTTGAAGAAAAAAAAATCTTCTTGCTTATTTTTGAAAAGATGTTAGCTCCTTAACAAGCTGATAATTGTTAATCTAATTATTATTGAACCATCAACAATAAAGCCATGAAGTCTCTTTCGTGTTTATTTTCAATGCATCCTGTGAACAGCTGTTGCTCAATCCAGGCTAAACAGTAGCCAATAAATGTTTGCTCAGTCATCTGGCATACTCAACCAAGGACCAAACAATACAGAGGTTTCAAAAGTTTCTCAAAACATTAAGGTTTAAGCAAATATTAAAGTCAAGAAACATTTATAATTTCCTAAAATATTTACAACATTATATAAACATCATACATAACAATATATTTTTAAGGTAGCCAGCATCCTACCATGCACACCATTTTGCAATAATGCATACCACAGCCTCTGTCTATCCACTGAATCAAATGCATTTTTAAAATCAACATATAAGCAATAGAATCTTCCTCTTTTTTTTCAAAAGATTTTTATGTACCACAGATTGCAATATAAAAATATTATCTACTGTTGAACAGCCAGCCCGGAATCCTGCTTGTCCTTCAGGTGTCTTATCATAGTTGGTGACCCAAGTATTAAGTCTTTCATTTAAAATTGTAGTAAATAATTTACTGCAAGTATCTAGTAAAGTTATCTACAAAATAATACAAATAAGCCATCAAAACCAGTTCATCTACATAATAATACAAAAGAGCCAACAAACCAGTGCATCTACATAATAATACAAGTAAGCCAACAACCTGTTCATCTACATAATAATACAAATAAACCAACAAACTACTATGTCTACATAATAATACAAATAAGCGAACAAAATGCATTTTGTCTACCTCATGATTACAAGGCTTTTGTCAAACAAGCCAATGTCAAAAAAGTTACAAAATGTGTAAAAACTGGAAGAAAAAAACCAGTCACAATCACCAACATTTAGTCAGGACATGGGACCCACTCAAGGTATCTAAATATCAAAAATTTGGTCTGGTCGGACTCAATGGTTTTTCAGCTATCTTGCTTTCTTCACTGAGTCTGTCCTGTGGGCCAAGAGGAATTCATGACAAGAAGACATCTTTCTGGTTTTCGGATATATGTACAATGCTTTATTCATCTCAACAGCTGCACCTCATCCATTCAGACTTTCTCATGTACGGTTACAACCCAGTATTTTTGTATGTTGATGTCATTTTACTCACAAACACCCTTGAATATAATCATTGGTGGTAGTATGTCTCCTGCGGCTGAAACAGCTAGTGCTATGGTCAAGTGTCTTTTTGAGCTCCAGCTGTGCAAATTCAAACAGATTTATTATCACGTTTATTATCATCAAGTCATCCTCATCTCATTTCTCCATCTGTTCACAAATTTGTGAAATGATGAAATTTTCTCCTCTGAATCTTCCAGCAATCTCTGTGCCATGGATGTGCTGGCTTGAAGCACTAAGTGTGCCTTTTCATGAATGAAGCAGTCTAAGCGTGACTTACAAACTCCATATCTGGCTGTTTATTTCCAATGAGCTTTATAGCTTAAGCACAGATTTCCTTAATAGTCATGGAGATTTGTAAGTCCTGCTGAACAAGAACCCACTTGGCAATTTTATTGTCCATTTCTTCTATGTCTGTAAGACGCCTTCCACTTTTTGATATCAGTTGCAAAAAGTCAAATTTCTACCAGCTGCATATTGACAATTTAGGCACTTTAAAATGCCTTGCAGCTGCTCCAATTCCATGTACCTTTGCAAAGTTTACAACATTAAACTTCTGTTTCAAAGTAACTGTTCTGTAATGTCCATGTTTAATTCTAGCACTGTCGGTATCTTCTTTCTCTGAATCATGAATCAGATTCTGTCCTAAATTTCCATCTTGTTTTGGGGCATCTTAGATTCAGCCCTGGGATTTTTTCTTTGTACTGTGCTCTCCTTCCTTCCCATCAATACTGTGTTGTTTGCTTGGTCAACCAACAGGTCTCTTGGAATTGGATTATCTTTTAATGAATGAGGCAAAACCTCTTTACTAGTACCAAACAACATCACAAACGTATCCACAGCAAAATGTCTTTTCATGTAGCTGATTTTAATATCTAATTTCTTAGATCATTTGGTTGGTTGACTAGTAAAGTTAATAAATAAAAAAAATTGAAAAAATACAAACAGAGAAATTCGCCAGTCAGCAAAATTTTCATAAGTTTTGCATATTTCTACTTGACTGATCAAGTGTCCCTATCTTACATGATAACCTATGACTGGCCAATATAATATAAATTTTGGGGCCGAATTTAGTACTGCAATTATGAAACATATCTTGTCCCTCTAAATCCCCTTCATATTTTAAACAGTTAATTGATGTGGACTAATGTCATAAAACTAAAGGGAGTATTACCACCAGACAAAATCCCTCATCATCAAAGCCATTTTCAAGGTTTAAAACATTTAAGTGGTTTGGATTGCTGTCATGAAACAAAAGATATATCACTGCCTGATAAATCTGACAAAAATTATAATCAAAGTGACATGCTAAAACAACCAGCGTTTTAAAATTAACAGTGGAATGAACAGTGTATTGAAATTACAATTTGTGTCAAGACAACAACCAAAACTAAAATGGATTGATGATAATCGAGTTCAATCTTTATTCTGCATTTTAGATTGCATTGATTCTTGAAGTAATATGTGATATGAGTCCCTTGAAAGGCCTGAAGCTTTACTGTCCAAAAGAATTTCCAGGAATTCAAGATAAGACCATTCCTTCTTTTTAACCACTGAGTGTTGAAACCATCTCTGATATTCTTGTGTGGTAACAAAATGTTCCAATTTGTTCATTTAGGATCAACTAAACCATCTATTCAGAAGCAGTAGTAATAACAAGATTTTCAAGATGGCCATCATGGCAGTCATGTTTGATATAAGATTGGCACCATTTTCATTTCAGACCAACCAGATATCATAAGAAGTCTTTTGGTGAAAACCCCATGCCAATATGGCCATCAATTTAGAAGCAGCAGCAATAACAAGATTTTCAAGATGGTCACCATGATAGCCATATTGGATGTCAGATCGGCATTATTTTCATAAGAAGTCTTATGGTGAAAACCCCATGTTGATATACCTTTCCATTTAGGAGGAGTAGCGATAACAAGAATTTCAAGATGGCTGCCTTGGTGATGATATTGGATGTTAGAGTGGAACCATTTTCATTTATAAGCAAGTAGAAATCATAAGAAGTCTTTTAGTGAAAACCCCATGCTGATATGACCATCCCTTCAGAAGAACTAGTGAGAACAAGATTTTCAAGATGGTCACTGTGGTGGTCATATTAGATGCACAAACGGCACCATTTTCATTTACGACAACTAGACATTAGAAGTATTGTGGTGAAAACCCTATGTCAATATAATTTTCAGTTTATGGGGAGTAGTGATAACAATATGTTCAAGATGGCTGTCATAGCAGCCATATTAGATGTCCAGGCTGCACTTTCTTTGTTTAGGACCAACCAGAAAATGGGACGAATGAATAACATTTCATGACAATCCTTGAAGTAATTTAGAAGTAGCGATAACAAACCTGTGCTAACACATTATTATCAAAATTCATGATGACACCCTACTTCAATACAGTAGATGCGGCAGTCAGTAATTAATAGCAGTCACCATATTTGGAATTTGATCCTAGAATATGTAAGATGCAATAATGTAAATCATAAAATTTTAATGAACATAGTGTTTGAGAATGTAGAAAGTAAACTAATATTCATTAAAATCTGATGCTCACTAAAATTATGTGCTGACTATATATGATAGAAATGCAAACGTCTACCCTGACCGACAGTTTTTAAAGTTGTAACCTGGAATGGGTATTTGTAGCCACCATTTCATCAGTGCCATGTTAAACTAAACTAGTGAACAGATGGACTACCATATATACTCACTTATAAGTTGGGTCAGACTGCAAACCGCATACACCCAGATCTGTGGTCGCACAATACACCAGTAGATCTGTGTCTATGCAGTTTGTAAAGTGTAATCAGTAGAAAAATTAACAAAGACCCTTATCTGCCAGTGCATTGTGTGACGGTAGATCAGGGACTATGTTGTTTGTGGTTGGAGCTGACTTATAAGCGAGTACATATGGTATGTCTCATGGATTTTACTCTAAAGAAGAAATGCTCTGATTGATGTTACATGTATTATTTTATTTTAACATCCCTCAATATTGGTAGCGATTCATGTTATGTGCAGTCTGAAAATACAAAAAGTTGGAAATGTAACAACCCACAAAAAACACCCCACATTTTATGTCATCTGTGCTGACATAGCATAGCATGCAAGCATATATCATGTTTAATTAAGTAGGTAAAACCCACCACCACAAATTTTTATTTTGCCCAAAGGTAATTCGCTAAAATTTTATGTCGCTAATATACTAAAATTCAAGGTTCACTAAAATTAAATGATGCTAAAATATTTAATGTTGTAATTATTTTAGCTGCAGTAACCTATTTTACAAATACATTGAATTGAAATCGCATTAATCCTGACAACTATGTTCCCACCCCTTTCCTACATATAAGCAAGGAATCCTGATTAAAAAATGATTTCAAAAATTAAAAGAGAAAATCATTTTCAAGAAAGTATCATATTATTATGGATACTGAGATATTCTGATTAACAGAGTGCATATTAACAAGGCTTCACTATACACACCTTAAAAGCACTGATAATCCCCTTGGTCAGGTTGCCAGCAGCTTCGCTAGAGGTTATGGAGTGGTCCCAGGAGGTCCACAGCAAGAGAGAGAATCGGAAACGAGATTCATTGATAGCACTGTGTGAAGGCTGCTGGGCTTTAGCAATACTGTAAAGCAAATACTTTGTACATAAGGATGAGACCAAAGTCTACCTGCATGCAAATTAATATGTAGTATAAAACATCACTTTATTACAGGTATATGACTATAAAAAAATTTAAATTTTAAAATGCTTGTGCATCGATAGATGGACTTATGGTCAGATACTTACAATTTCATTCTCTCCTCATCAAAGCAGCAGGGGACAATGAATTAAGCTTCTCTAGGTGATCAAAAATATAACACGAGTACAGTAAATTGTACACTATATATACCCACTCCATATTTAATAGTCCTGTACATAGGCACTAGTAAATTGTACACTATATATACCCACTCCATATTCAATAGTCCTGTACATAGGCACTAGTAAATTGTACACTATATATACCCACTCCATATTTAATAGTCCTGTACATAGGCACTAGTAAATTGTACACTATATATACCCACTCCATATTCAATAGTCCTGTACATAGGCACCAGTAAATTGTACACTATATATACCCACTCCATATTTAATAGTCCTGTACATAGGCACTAGTAAATTGTACACTATATATACCCACTCCATATTCAATAGTCCTGTACATAGGCACTAGTAAATTGTACACTATATATACCCACTCCATATTTAATAATCCTGTACATAGGCACTAGTAAATTGTACACTATATATATCCACTCCATATTTAATAGTCCTGTACATAGGCACTAGCAGGACACAGTAAACTCTGGACAGTATTGTCTAATGGGTCTCAATGACTTTGACCATGATCTTTTACTATCAATGTTTCCTTCTTGCCAAAAGACAAACCATTTGTGAATTTTATTGAAACTCTATAACACTCTTTCTTCCCATATTTGTAAGCCTCTTCAAAGTCTAGTGCCATTATGTGGTGCATAACTGAAGTTATTATTCCGAAAACCTTTCCCTTGTATATGTCAGTGACCTTGACCTTGGACCTTTTATTCCACAAATCATTTCCTTCTTGGGGAGCTGCAGTAGCTCAATAGGTAGAGTGTCAAAATTCCAAAGGTAGGAGGTTCAATACCTGCCCAAGTCAGCTGCGTTGATGAGTCCTCATGAAAGCCACTTATCTCCATTTCCTCAGCATGATGTAGCCAATAATGTGTTAAAAGTGCTGTTAAAACCAACAACGACAACCCCAGATTTTCTTCTTGCACCATGTGCAAGCCACTCACAAAGTTTGGTTGGGGTAAACTGTCTACAACCAAACTTACTGTACAGACACTATTATTTTCTTATTTTCAGCCTTACCATGACCTTGACCATTGACCTTTAAAGACCAAAATATCTAGGTTTCTTTCTAACTCAAATCTTACTCTAGAACAAAAGTGTTATTGTGCAAAAATGATTTTTCTGAGTCAGTGATTTTTCTTTGAGACACAATGACCACAACCCTTGACATTTTTACTTCAAGATCAACAGACTTCTTCCTCACCTTAAGTACAAGCCTTCGACAAACTTTGGTCAAGATATGTGGTCTTGAAGTGAAGTTATTATGCAGAAACCATTTTTTCATTCACAGTAACCATGACCTTTTACCTGTTAACACCCATATCAACAGGCTCCTTTCTTACCTAAAATTTGTTTAAGGTACATGGTCTATAACTAATGTTTTTATGCAGAAACCATTTTTCATCTTTCAACCACAGTGATTTGACTTTTGACCCCCATAATAATTAGACTTTTCCTTACTCCAAGTGAAATCTATCCAGAAAGTTTGGTACATGTATATGATGTAGAAATAAAGTTATCATGTAGAAACCCAGGGCTAAGGAAAACCACTCATCCTCTCATTCTGACTGGGTAAAAATTGGCTGGGCCAAGTAAAACTTTACTACATACCTAGAAATGTTCCAATTCTTTTGGCCTACCAGCAATCTTCCTTTTAATGGCACCCGTGTGTACCTCTCTACAATGGAGGCTTGACCAACAAAAATTGGTGGAAACTGAGACTCTTGGAATTCTTCTTTCAGATGCAAGTTACTGACATTTTTCTTGTGAAAAGTAATTACATACTTATATAAATATCTGCTGATGTCTTCACTTTGGCACGATAATGTATTAATAAAGCTGCACAGTCTAGAAACTACTGGTGATCTGGGCCAAGCGTAACAATGTCTGACCAGATGAAAATCATACAATTTGAACATTCCTGTCTCTAACTTCTCCCATATCTAATCTTAAAGATATGTGATAGCTCATTGAAAAGGAAAATTATGACACCTAGATTACTCAAACGTTTCACTATAAACACGAAAACCACTAAGAAATCAAGGGCTATGTGTGCAACTGCAATTTCTGGAGTTACAACCTTGTCTCTAAGTATTATATGTTTATCTAAGGAGCCATGTATTAGAACATAATATTGTTATGGTTTTGACCCATTTTAGTATCAAGCTTGCATCAGGTACCTATGGTTCTTTAGTAAAAGCGTAAGCAGTGTAGTGGAAATGTGTATTATGTTGAGTATAATGAGGACAGGGACAAGTAACTCTTGCAACTCACTCATCCCAGGAACGAGTGCTTGGGAAATTTTTTCCCAAGCCCTGAGAAACCATTTTTCATCTATCTGTCACAATGACCTTGACCATCAATCCACAAAGTTTGGTTATGGTCTGTGATATAGAATTCGTGTTTATGTGCGGAAACCATTTTTCTTCTCACTGTCACAGTAACCTTGACCTTGGAACTTTTGAATCCAAATTCAATTGGGTTCTTTCTTACTTCATGTGCAAGCCATCCCCAAAGTTAAGTCAAGGTCTGTAATCTAGAGTTAATGTTACTGTACAGAAACCAAAACAGACAGACAGCTGGACATCATAATGATATAGAGATTTAGATTGGGAATCCCTTGCAGTATCTTTTCGTAAAACATATTTTTGTATGCAGTTGTCCTTCAAGGCAGATTCCACAAAATTGTAGACATTTATCTTTACCTTCTCAGAATGATGATTAAATTTCCGTAATAAGTTATCAGAAGTAACAGAAGGTATGCCAAACTGAGTGGGTACACTCCCTGTAAGTATTCTGTGTAAGCTCCATAGAACAGCCATAAATGTCCTATTATACCCTGTAAAGAAAGAGAAAAATACAGAACAATAGAATTGAATAATTATATTGATTTTTTGTAATGATCTAAGACATTATGGAGAGGACCAAGCGGGTTTGAAATTGCTCAATTGAATAAGAGTGACATCAACCAAAGGTCACATAAAGTTTAAGTAATAATGACCAGAAAATCTGGTTGAAAGATAAAAATACCAGGATGATCCCTATCAAATTTAGTTACAACTGGCTGAACATGTCTTATATTGTTTAATGTCTTTTATATCTTTTATAATGGCATAAATAGCTAATGAAGAATTGAAATTGTTCATGTAAGTTTGAGCAGTCTTTACAGCACAAGACCAAATGTTAAATTATGTCTGAATTGTACAAGTTTTTGAGAAGATGTAGCTTAAAAGGTCTCTCTATGCAGTGGTGATAATTAATGGTGGTTGAACATCATTTGTACAAAAACTTAATAAAGAAATTAATTAAACTTCTGCATCAATATATATAGCTTTAGCCAAAATTGGACTAAATTAATATATCTTTTTTAGAAGTCGTTTCAATGGTTTTCTATTTTTAGCAACAGCTGCCATATTTGATGGGAGATTGACATTGTTTGTAAAAGATTAGAAGGTATTGTTGTTAGAATGCTGTCTGTGAAATTTAGTCATAGTTTCTTGAATGGTTTTTGAAAAATTGTTTAAAATTCTTTCCATTCTCAGTAAATAGGGCAATATTTGATAGTTACTATTAGATGGGGGTCCCATAGTCAAGAAACTCCTCAACTTAAGTGCACAATCAAACTCAAATTTGGAAAGCTTACAATAAACTAATTTAAATACAAGAGATTTGAAAGCAGCAAAACACATAGATACAGATGTCTGTTAATATGTATAGTTTCATTTATAACAATTTTTAAAAATCTGATCTATGACAAAGGCAATTTTGAGTTTGAGTGAGCACTCAAGTTGAGGAGTTTTGTGAATATGGGAACCAGATCACTGATAGTATTGAAAGGTCAAGATGTCAGGATCTTCTGTGTGATATCTAGTTCAATTCTTGTAAGTGATTTGTAAGCTGCTTTAAGGCAGACAAATATGCAAAGATATACTCAAATTATTTACATCTGGAAATTGTCATATTAATTTTACTTGAAGACTGGACCATAGTGGACATATGAAAGTGAAGAAGTTGGGGTGAGACCAAACAAGTTTGGTCACTATGGCCATCACAGCCCTGTAATATGACCCACTTGATTGGATTTCTCATTGGGTTTCATAGGATTTTGCCCTGAATGAGACATTTTTAAAATATTTTATCTCTATTTTCTTAGATCGATATTTTCTGATATACTCTGCAGAGATATTCTGAATGATATAAAAATGAAAATATGAAAGAAAATTCATAAGCCACTGTGCTTAATAAGCCTATAGTTATTTTTTATGCAAAAAAATGCATATAAGTATACTGAATGTAACAAAGGTATCACGACACTGGTTGGAGTATTTTTTCTGATTTGCCAGGTACATGTAACCTGACAAGTCATTTCTCACTCACTTTAGATCATTTTGTCATGCAATGACTTGCCTCGTGTAAACTCACGTATAATAGAAGCAAATATTCAATTGGTAAATTTTTTTACCATAAATATGTAAAAGCTAAAACCAAGGAACAAGCAAAGATTGCTGGACATGTGTGTACTGTCTGATGTCATGTGATGTCATGGAGATGTGATTTATTGTGTCTCATGTACATTCTTTGCTTCTGTGACGTTCTTGAGGTGCAAGAAATATTTACTGGTTCTGTCAATGAATTAAAAATAAGAGTAGAAATCCTTCAGATTTTTCATGGTAAATAAGTCCCAAGACTGAGAAAATAATCTATGGCCTACGACATACACTGAAAAATTCTCATTTGTCTTCATTCATTTCCATAATGGAGTATGTGAAAAACACCGTAAGATAAATGGCCACAACTGTAGGCATTATTTCCTGTGCCATTGTTGTCAATTACCAGAGGTATAGATTTTATGTATCTTATGATACATACATGCATTATCTAAAGAGCTCTCTGTCAGCGGGGGCCAAAATGCCTCACTAAAGTTTCACTCATTATAATTCTTTTCTGTTAACAACTTAATTTAAGGTACAAAAGCATTTTTGTCCATATTAATGACATTATAAAACCTGCTTTGAACTGATGATCTATTTATGAGTATACTCAGTCTTCATCCTTAAGATTTTTTTCTATTTTTAGTAATGGCAGCCATATTTGACAACAGATCAGTTGGTTGATTTTCAACAGCACTTTAAACATGATTGGCTACATCATGCTGTAGAAATGGGAGCTAAGTGCCTTTCCCAAGGACACAATGAGGAGCTAACCTGAGCTGGACTGGGTGGGTATCAAAACTGCAACCCTTGGATTATAAGTACAAAACTCTACCTACTGAACAACCATGACTACCCTGATGACAGATCAGACAAAAACATAATAATCTTTTTAAAAGAGGTTTTCTATTTTAAAAATAACAGTGGCCATATTTAATGACTATTTCCATAAGGATGACAAATAAAAAGAGCACACACATTCTGAACCTGAGGGTTGGTAAAGCAGAGCATGCCATGCCTTTTATGGCATTCAAGTGCCAACATCAAATAATCTGCATGATTTTCATGCAGAAACAAAAACCAGCTCTACCTAAAGAGGTGCAATGGACCTAACCCAAAACAACAGCAAATTGAACTAAAACAATGTTCATGGTTGATATCTTGGCTTAGCTTGGTTTTGTGTTTACAGCACAGCAACACAAGTAGGTTATTTACTGCCAAGGCAATTGGAGTAAAGTGTCTTGTCCAATGACACACCATGGTAGCTGACTTAGGCTGATCTGTTGGTATGATTCAAACATGCACCCTTTCAGTTGCAAGTCTGGCACACTAATGACTGACCCACTGCAGCTCCTGTCTCCTTTAGTTGTCTCTTACAACATGCAGGTGGGCACATTGTGTCTATTCTATATGCCTAGCTGGCAGGAGGCTAATATTACAAAATGCAAGATTGTATTGTTTGGTTGGTTGGTTGGTTTTTAATGGCACTTTGAGCACATTATTAACTATATTGGCTATATCATGCTGAAGAAAAGGGAAGCTAAGTGCCTTTTGTAAGGACATGCTAAGGCAGCCAACCTGTACTGGCCTGCGTGTGTACTGAACCCATGACGCTTGGATTACGACTCCAAAATTCTACCAACTGTGTACCTCAAATCCAAATTTAAGACGATTTATCTTAGTTTTATTTTTGTTGGTTTTAATGGCACTTTTAACAAATTACTGGCTATATCATGCTGAGGAAATGGGAGCTAAGTGCCTTTACTAAGGACACACTGAGGCAGCCCAAATGTAAGATGAATCACTGGCTGCCAGTCAGTACACAAGTCTATATCCAAAGGGTTATAGCAATGTCAAAAGTTGCTACAAAGGTTGGAAATTAATGATGTCCAAGATTTTACTAATATAAAAACTGTGTATCTAATTTGGCATCAATCCAAGAATGCATGTGTACTAAAGTGAGGTAGTCAAATTTAAAAAATGGGAGTTTAAGTAAATTATGCGGAGTCTAACTGAAATTTGAGAAATGATTGTCAAGCAGGGAAAGAAAAGAGTGTCCTAAAACAAAGTATAACAAGACAATAGTGACACCAATTTTGTTTCCGAATTTGAATGAAATGTTGTCAATCCAGAGTCGAGCTGAGTCAATAAAAGAGACCTACTGCAGGATGGGTGGGAGCTAGGATAGATAAATGGACATATGAAAAGGGGTACAGACCCGGAAATTTTGTCAACTTCAGCTATTATCAGTCATGTGGTTTTATTTTTTGCATTTATTTATTTTGGCAGATTTGAAAATGCCAAGTAAAATACACTGGGACAATACAGTTAGGGAAATTATGGACATTCTAATTTTGGCACAAAATTTCCATCTGCAAAAAAAAGGCTTAAATTGCCAAAATTACCTGACATATGGCACATCATGCAAATGAAAATACATTTTTTCCATTGCAAGATTATTTGCAAAATGCTTCATAATTTATATTTCTTTATTGCTTTGGCATAATTAACTTACCAATCCCAATTGTGCTTAAGTTTCTTTGTTTTTAACCACAAATACACCATACAGTCAGTCATACAAGTATAACCAATAGAAAGAGTTAAAACATCACACAGAATTGAGTATTACAAGGTATTCATATAAAACATGTTAATAGCTGGCTAATTAGCACCTTACCTTTCCATCAATGAGATTCTTGAAGGCAAAAGCTCCCCCTAGGTTCTGATATTCAGGGAAGGTAACTGCAGAGGGCACAACAATAAAACCAAGCCACAAAACAGCTAAAAAGGCGTTTAGGCAGAATACCCATCGGGTGAAAATAAATACTGAACCAATCCCTGAGCCAAAGTTACCTACAACAAAAAAATCAAGGCATTCCACAATGACATTATTCCTTGTCAGCTTAATATGATTTTGATACATTTACATTTTTGTAAGACTACAGCCATATATAACTGAACTGAACAAAGTTTAATGCATTCAATATTTGTCTACATTATTGTAAATACTATATTATCTGAAATATATAGTAATATTTTTATTATTGTCTCCTATACAGACTGAGGGTACAAAATATTAAAGACAATACAGTAATTAGTATTGTACATTTGCATGAGAATGTAAGTCATTAGTAACAATACAGTAATTAGTACTGTACATTTGCATGTGAATGTAAATTATCAGTAACAATACAGTATTTAGCATAAACATCTGCATGAGAATATAAATCATCAGTGACAATACAGTAATTAATACTGGACATGTGCATGAGAATGTAAGTCATCAGTAACAATACAATTCTTAGTATTGGACATTGCATGAAAATGTAAGTCATCAGTAACAATACAATTCTTAGTATTGGACATTGCATGAAAATGTAAGTCATCAGTAACAATACAATTCTTAGTATTGGACATTGCATGAAAATGTAAGTCATCAGTAACAATACAATTCTTAGTATTGGACATTGCATGAAAATGTAAGTCATCAGTAACAATACAATTCTTAGTATTGGACATTGCATGAAAATGTAAGTCATCAGTAACAATACAGTAATTAGTACTGTACATTTGCATGAGAATGTAAGTCATCAGTAACAATACAGTAATTAGTACTGTACATTTGCATGAAAATGTAAGTCATCAGTGACAATACAGTAATTAATACTGGACATGTGCATGAGAATGTAAGTCATCAGTAACAATACAGTAATTAATACTGGACATGTGCATGAAAATGTAAGTCATCAGTAACAAAAATCTGACCAGAGAGATAAAGTTACATTCATTTTTTACACATTTACATTTTTGGGATTTCTCTGTCACTCTGCCAAGAAATAAAAAGCAGCTATCTAATATCAAATGATAAAGTCTACTTTTGCAAATGTTTCTATTGTCCATAATATAAGGGATGTGTCTCGACTACTATGAATATATATTATGGAGTAACTTAAGATTTTGTCTTCATGATTTCAAGGATATTAATAAAGGCAACAAGTCATTATGTATTTTTCATAACACTTTTTGGTCAAGACTTTCAGTACATACTTTATTTTCATTTATTTTAATGGTTTTCAAACGAAATAGAAAAAATACACATTTTGGAGTGCTTACATTGGTGGATTGGGGAAGGAGTTCCAATAGTCTTCAGAGATCAATAATTATTCATTGGGTTTTTAAATTCATAGTTTGTAACAACCCACAAATCAAAGTATTTAAAATACTGAGCGCCTAGAGGGTTGAACTGTTACTAATTTAGATAAGATCAGATGGAAGAACATAACTCCAGAGATATTCTTATTTACTATTACATACTGCTTTAAATAATCTGTATAATATTTTCTAAATTTTCTTTTCTGTATATGTCACAAAAGAACTTAAATTAACATTGGAAACATTATTTGAGGAATTGGTAATTTACTATGGTGATTTCCTTTTTAAAAGCATTTTATACTATTGTTTCAAGTACTGCAATCAGCGGCTGTAACTAATATCAGATCTGATCATTTACCTTAATTTGACATATGAAACTGATCTGAACGGCCTTGTTATTTACTTTAGTAAGACCATAATGTTGTTACTATTATTAGCAATACAAACTATATATGACAAAAGAGAATGAACACTATGCCATATGCATGGAGGGATTGAAACCACTCAAGCCAAAAATTAGTACTCCACAAATAAATATGAATTCATAGCAATAAGCACATTTCATTCATTATCAAAGGCTATAGAAAGTAACTGCCATGTTACTCTCCTATTAAGATGATCTTTCTAACCAAAGATAATCCCACTGTCATTGTCAACTATTAGGTCCACTATAATAATAAAATGCAATATCGACATTTGCAATGGACATGCCAACGATGAAGATGCATCAAAGTCATTATAGTCTGTATGTATTGAAAGACTGCATGCTACTGTATATATCAGACAAGGACTGTGTTTTAAGAAACATATGGTACATCTCTGAGATGAGCTGTTGATATATCAAAGGGCATGATATCCTATGACCACATGGACCCTAACCAGGGTCCTGATCCAAGGGCAGGAATGCCACAGGAAGAAAGGGAAGTACATGTGAATGATGTTATATATTCCAAATAGGGTGTAAATTGGGTGTAAAAAAATCTATAACCAAAAGAAGTATCTTACCTTTTGATCCAATGGCCCCATTCAAGTAAATTGATAATAATAATAATAATAATAATAATAATAATAATAATAATAATAATAATAATAATAAAATTAATATAAAAAATGTCCTACTTCTCGACTCCAAAGCCTAACCCATGGCATAATTTATAGGAAGAAAAGGAAAGTATATGATCATATAATATTCCAACTATGAAGTGAATTAAGTGAGAAGTGAGGGGTTATTTAAAGATTAGAAAAACAAGAGGTTCAACTGGCTGACATATGCCTGATTGGCACCATTTTCATTTAGGACCAACTAGACATAATAAGAAGTCTTTCAGTGAAAACCCCATGTTGATATGATCATTCATTTAGGAGGTGTAGTGAAAGAAAGATTTTAAATATATCTGCTGTGGTGGCAATACTGGATGTTCAAACAGAATCATTTTCATTTAGAACCAATCAGACATCATAAAAAGTATTTTGGTGAAAATCCCATGTTGATATGACTTTCCATGCAGGGGTAGTAGCAATAACAGGATTTTCAAGATGGCTGTCATAGAGTCATATTGGACATCAGATTGGCACCATTTTCATTTAGGACCAACTAGACAGCATAAGAAGTCTTTTAGTGAAAATCCCAAGCTGATATGACCATCCAATCAGGAGAAGTAATGATAATAAAATTCTCAGGATGGCTGCTGTTACAGTGACAGCCATATTGGATGTCTGAGCTTCACCATTTCATCTAAAACCAACTAGATCTTGGGATGAATGTGTGTGTAAAGTTTCATGGCAATCCTCCAAGTAGTTTAGGAGTAGCAATAAGAAACTTATGTTAACAGTCAGACCGATGTCAAATGGACAACAGACAACAGGCCATCCCATAAGCTCTTCTGGTCTATAAGCAGTTGAACTAAAAATGGAAAAAAAATTGTCTAATGGCCTGAAGATCTAATTAGGTCCTCTACTTTAAACATGCCCATTAAATTTCATTTGTCGATGTCGTGATTTTGTTCAATCGATTTATTTTGCAAATAAAGTTTAATTTCACCACAAAGGTAGAAGTTCAAAAGGTTCAAAAATGTATTTGAAAAATTAAAACGTTGCTACAGTGGCCTGAAATGTGACCAGGTTATCCACATATGCATAAAAATATGCCTCCCAACATTTCTCTACAACAAGTGGTTTTTTTTAAAATTCTGTTCACATGCTTCATGAGCAGGATGGATTGATGGATGGATGGAAGGCAGTATGGATGAATGGATGGACAGATGAACATGACAAAATCAAGATGCACTCTTTGCAAGTAGTAGGGATATTAAAAAAAGTTCAAAAGTAAACTTATCTACCCCCTAGTCACAGTGATATAACTGAGGGTAAATTACAAAATAACTCTAGCTAACCAGTAGGTCAGAGAGGTGTATGTGAGCATGTGGGGTGTTGCATAACTCCAACCACCTGAGAGATGTACTTCAAACTTTGGGATATACTCCAAGTTGTTTTGCACAACAGCTCCTTAATTTGATCCATTTAGAGGCATTGATGAAACCAGAGTGATGAAAAGGAGTTACTTAAAGTTTGAAGGAACATCCTTAGCTTTATTACAGATTTTTGTTGCGATTTACAGATCAAGACTAAACCTGTACCAGTGGGTTAGCTCACATGTCTGTGTGTCTTGCTTTCCATTATTTAACACATCAAGATACATGCATACATACATACATAAGCACATTTACAGACTGACAGAGTGAGAGAGAATGAAAAGGTTACTCTTTGGTTGCAATGGAACTAAAAGGTTTGTGGTTTTGTGGATTTAATGCCATTTTTCAGCACATTATAGGCTATACATGGCAGCCAGTATATTTGGTGGAGGAAGAACCCAGAAAAATGCCAGGAAGAACCACCGACCCATAGGAAGCTACTGGTAAACTTTCTCACATGCCCATGTTGGCCAAGCTGAGACTTGAACTGATGCGGACAGAGGTGGGATGTCAGTGATCTGTAAAGGCGAGTGCCTTAGACCACTCGGCCAACCAAGGCCCCTGGAAGGTGAGGAGTCAAAGATCAAAGATGAATGCAATTAAATAAAGATGCACTAAATACCCATATAAAACTTACTCTCCATATTTTTGATGTACATTTTAAACAGAGGGGCATCTTTTTCCTTTGCCTTCCATCTCTGAAACCATTTCTGAAGAAGAAATTAACAATATACTTGAAACATTACTAGATTACATGTCAAATACACATGCCATATCTCTATTCATATACTTTCCACTAAGTCATACTAATAACTGACATTTCAGTGCGCCTTGACATATTAGACGGTACTGTGCACAGTACATTGTCTACTTCAGCAGAGCCCTCTGTAGGACTCTCAATATTTGCAATAAAATAAAAATTTGAAATAAACGTATTTTAAGCACAGAAGATCAATTAAGATTATTAGAGATCAAATCTAAAATCGCTATTTCCTACCAAACTACAAAATGATGAACAATTACTAATTAAAGTTGAACAAATCTATTATCTTATCTATAAGTTCATCAGCAAAAGCTGTTTTAACTTCTAAAATCTCTGCTAAAACTTCAAATAATCACTTGATGAACAAACTTTGCTTACTACACCAATTCTAGGTCAGAGGTCAGGTTGTAAAACAAAGGAGCCTAAGAATGAGGAAGCTGGGAAAAAGATGTTGTAATGATTCTGTTAGCGCTGTTTGGACTATAAAATGGTACAAATTTCCTAATAAAATATGGTCAGATTGCAAAGCTCTTTTTTGTCTAATTGGTATTAGTATTTCTTATGATGCATCTTATTTATCAAGTTGCATCACTCTGCAGGAATAGTATCCAAGAAACTGAGCTAAACACAAAGGTTATTGCAGATCAGTAAAGCATGAAATATAGGTCACAATGACCTAGTTTGATAAAAGATTGTAGTATTTCTCATTTCTACATATTAACAAGTTACATGACTCTGCTAATAGTTTAGGAGGAGTAGCGATAAGAGACTTGTGCTAATGGACGGATGGTCGATGGACAAAAGACCATCCCATAAGCTCTTCTAGTCGAGCTAAAAATATGAATCTCTGAACCATGTATGCCCATGACTGTTACCATTAAAAAATGAATTGTTAATCATAAATTGTGATTTGCAAGACTTGCACACTACAATGGCAGTTAGTGACATGTGCTGTGGTCTGGTTTTTGATCAGTAGCATACCATACAACCTGTAGGTTTAAGGAAACCAGTTCCCACTCAACTCCTTCTTTTATCTGCACTCTGCCTGCAGATCTTTCTCAGAGATCATGGTTGCAAAAGTTAAACATGGTTAATGGTTACAAAGGATTAAAGAAAGGTCAGTAGTGTTGACATCTGGTTTTGCAATGTGGTCATTCATAGCAGTGTTGAAACACATATTTTGCCCAAAAACTGTGGCCACTAGTCATGTTCAGCACGTGGTCACTAATGACAGTGCATTTATATAATAAAATCGATCCATACATGATGATTTTGGTCATAAATGACAGGTGGTCGCTCATAGCAGACGTTGGTCAAAAATCAGGTTGCACTGTACCAGTCATGTTCCTAAACAAAAGCTTAAGAGATTTAAAACTCGCAGTTCAAAACCTGCTTTCATCAGTTCACTTAAACTTTAATGGTATCAAGAGGCTGATCATGAAAACAGCCATTTAAGAAAACATTAGGTTTGGGAGGACTAATAATCAGAATGTAATGAATTACATTTTATAAATTATTTGACCATATCTAGCCATAATAGCAAGTTAGATTGAAGTTCTGTGCACATTTGAAATGAAGTACTTGATAAACACCAATTCAGGTTACGTCAATTATGTGGTTCTATTTGACTGGATGTTCTCAAAGTTATAAAGTAAATGTACTATCATTTCAAATATGCATAAACATCCAGAACTTGTCCCAATAATATGCATACATGTGATTCTACCGGCGGCAGTACAAAAATACAGTTTTAAAGGCTGTCTACAGCACATACAGCTTTATAGTTGAAATCTACTGCTTTTGAAAAGTAAAAGATTAATTATTATTCTATTTTCAAAACAACAAAAAGATGGTATTTTTACACCTTCTATCTTCACATTACAGAAACCTGTGGAAACTATTCTGTGGACAGGAAATGTTATAGCCTAATGATGTATGCATGATACATGGTAGAGTAATCGGATTAAGAAGGCTAATGTGTACATAACAAGCTGTTAATTAATAACCTTACTGTTGCAATGTGGAGAGTTTAAGGCCAAATGTGGGATGTTTTATTAGGTGTTAAAAGTAGTAAAGAGATCAAAGGTGGTCCATTATAGCTTTCAAGTCTCTAATTAAAAATCGGACAATCTTTGGCAGAGGTAAGATAAATAGGAGACTGACCCAAAAATTACTGCAAAAACAAAGTAATTCAAGGGTAAATCTGGACCAGAAAACTAGTATAGTACACCTCTCCCTCGATAACTCTCCCACAACAGGGTCCAAAAAAGCTGTATCAAAATCTAATCAGAAATATAGTTATTTGAGTACTGACAAGTTCAGAAAATAATATGCATGGTTGCATCATTAATATGTTTGAATTTGACTCGTATTCATACTCAATCAAAATCTTGATGACATATTGGCCTACTTGCTAAGTTAAATCTGGGTCTGTGCAGTTTGCAGTTGGATTCATATTATAAGCAAGTCTGTTTGGTAATCATAGAGACCACAGAATTTAAGAGATGCATGGACTATCCTACAGAACAATTATATAATTACAGAAATTTTGGAATGGGGGGTGGGGGGTTAGGAAAATCCATTTATGGATTTACTTACTGTAAAATCAAACCAAATAAGCTTCAAAAAGTTCATGCCTGCTCGGACATTTTTCAGCTTCTTTGCTTGATATCTACAAAAGAAAACATAAACCAATAGTTCATTATATAAACAAGAAAAGTACATTGTATTTGCAAGAAAGATAATGTAGTATTGCTGAGCAACAAGTAAAATATTGTAGATAACAAGCAGCATTTATGAGGCATAGTACAATGTTGTCATCTACTTTAACATTTGAGAAAATGGGAGTATGTTATGATATATTCCAAATATAAAGTGAATCTGGTAAGGAGTTACTCAGCTACTGGTGTCAGTAAACACTTTAACCCAAACTGCGCACATATGCATCCATTCAATCAAACAAATGTACATCAACCCAAATGCTTGATTCCCTGTCTCGAAGACATCAACATTTGAAAGAAATGCATAGCAGCATTTGAAGCATGTTAACTTCCAGTATTAGACTCTAATTCTAAAGCATAGGATACATGGTTATTTTTTCACAGGAGTTCTCAAAATTCACAGCCAGTCAATAGTGCATGGCTGGAAATACACCTTATCTAGCATGCTGGGACAAGTTAAAATTTGTGCTGGGAATAAAATTTAATGTTACTTAGCCAGAATTTAATGTTAAATTTGTGTGCAGTTTGGTGCAAATTTCAATTCAATGCAAGTAGAAAAAAATCCAGCCCTGTGGTGTAGCCAAGATTCTCTAGAAATCTGGCATGATGTTTAGCAGATCTGGGTCAATGCCATTTGTTAGGACTAATCAGTAGAACAACGCAGACCATGATCTGATGGTCCATTATATAATGGTAGATTTTATGATTTTAAATTACCAGTAAGATGACCTGACGACACAATTATCAACATCTGAACTAATATATATATATATATATATATATATATATATATATATATATATATATATATATATATATATATATATATATATATATATATATATTGCCTTCTCAAGGGCACTTATTCACCAAATTTGGCAAAACTCAAATACATTCTACCAAAACTTGATGAACAAAAATATATTCTTAAAGGACGAAGGTTATTTCTGGGATCTGTCAAACTTTTAAGATGATGATAAACTCAATATAGCTGGATTTTCTTCTGTGAGACGTGACAGACAGACAGAAGAAAGTGGAGGTATCCTCATGTATGAATCAAATGATATCAACTACGAAAGATGATGTGATCTAGAAACACAAGATGTTTAAAGCATTTGGATCCAAATCAATTTACCACACTCAAACCCTATCATATTCTGTTCATTGTATAGACCACCAAATTCAAAAAATGATTGAACTGACAAGTTCAAAACTTAAGTGGTGTGAACAAACAGCCAGGAAAATACTGAAATCATTATTACTGGAGATATGAACAGAGACTTTCTGAAATCATAACCTAAAAAATAGAAACATCTTTATGAACTATACAATTTTGAACAGGTTATCTCCCAGGCAACATGTATCACTACTGACTCTGAAACCCTTATTGATCTAATTTATACAAATAGACATGAAAATATATCAGAAATACAGGTGCTAATGTGCCATTAGTGACCACTATCCAGTGTGTGTCACTCGCCATACACTGCAGTGGTCCAATAAACATACACATTTGGAAATTACATAACAAGACTTTAAAAGATTTAATGAAGAAGAATTCATTAATGACCTGTGACAAGAATCATTTGACAATTTAGGAAATATTAACAATTACAACATTGCTAGTGGAAATGTTTTATAATCTGGAATAATCATGCACCACTAAAAACAAAGCAAGTAAAACAGCAAATGAAATTAAACTGGCTTTCACTTGAAATCATTAATACGATGCACACAAGAGACAAATTTCATAAACTCAAAGACTGGAAAAACTACAGGAAACGGAGGAATGCAGTTACAGATATGATTGGAATAGTCAAACAGACATACTACAAACAAGCCATTGAGGAAAATAAAAAATCTAGTAATGTCTGGAAATTTCTAAGTGAATTAAATTCAAAAAAAGTCACCTGTTCCTCCCAGTAACATGAAATATAATGGTCATATGGTGACTTCAATGGAGAATATTGTAGATTCATTAAGTATTTTAGTAGTGTCTCTGATTAATTTTAAAGAAGTGAAAACTTTGATCTTACTGTTCTAAATGAGAAACTACAAAATATAGAACCATTTATATTGGACTATGTTACAGAGCATGAAGTTTACAAAACATTGGAATACCTAAATGTAAACAAGGCTACAGGATTAGATGGAATTGGACCCAGAATACTTAAATTGTCTGCACCTGTGGTAACCATGTAAATTACTCATATAATCAACATCAGTATTGCATCAAATGAATATCCTGACCTGCTTAAAATTTTAAAAGTGACAACTACTTTTAAGAAAGGTGCCAGGGAAAATCCATACAATTACAGACCAATATCTATACTACCCACTCTTTCTAAAGTAGTAGAAATACATGTAGCAAATTCTTTATAATTACACTGTATTCCTACTTAAATAAAAAAATACTTATACATAAAGAACAGTCAGGATTTCTACATTCACACTCCTGTCAAACAGTTCTAACTAAAACTAGTGATTTATGGCTGAGCAAAATGAACAAAGGAAACCTAACTGGAATTGTTTAAAAGGCATTTTATCTTTAATCATTCCATCTTAATGTCAAAATTGAAATGCTGCAAGTTTCATGACAACACTATCCAGTGGTTAGCTTCATATCTACAAGAGAGAAGCACAACACTGCAATCAGAGAGTATCAAAGCTGGTGTTCCCCAAGGATCAGTCCTTGGACCTCTGTTATTTCTTGTCTTCATAAATAATCTCCCTTCATTACAAGTGTATCAGTAGTTGACCTTGTTGCTGATGATTCTATGCTTCATTCATCTGGATCCTCCATAAGTGTTGTGCAATCAAACTTATGCAATGACTTAAACAAAATTGAAGATCTTTTTCATTAAAAATTATATGCATATAAAAAAAAAATGCATGCTGATAACAACTTCACAACAACAGGCACAATTTGGCCAAACACATTTAGATTTAACCATAAAAGGATGTGATACTGAGAATGTAGCGAGTCATAAACTTTTAGGTGTTCATGTTGACAGATTTCTACAATGGAATGATCAAGTTGACAAGGTATGTAAAGCTCTAAACTAAAACAGAACTGTACCATTACTTTCTAAGCTAAAGAAATATCTTCCTGTGGAAACAAGGATTCTCTATTTTAATGCTTATATTTTGCCACTTTTTGACTATTGTGTAACCAATTGGGAAATTGTTCCAAACACAGTATTGATCGTCTTTCAAAACTACAAAAAAAGCAGCACAAATTATACTTGGAAAACCATTTGATGTACCAAGGAAGCCTCTCTGCCATGAATTTAAATGGCTGGAGTTATCTAAAGGATTGATTACCAAAAAAGCATTTTAAGTGTACAAGTCTCTTCAAGGAATTGCTCCACAATACCTTCAGGAAGTATTCATAACTCATCTGAATATGGGCTAAGATCTGTTCATGATGGGAATCTTCAACTTCCCAAGCCAAAGTTACAAACCTTCATATGGAACAGAATTCCTCAAAACATCAAAAAGAGTGATAATCTAAAGTTATTTAAAGAAAAGTGTTTTTCTTACATGTTTAACAACATCTGATTACTGTCATACTACACTGACACTTTATATTATATTGTAAATATTGTACATAATGTTTCCACATTTTAAGCAGAAGGTCTCAAGGGTGAGTAGTATTGTACTAATTGAGTTACATTCTATAAATAAGGTATTATCATTAATATATTATATGTTCGATCCCAGGTACAACTCTCAATGCTAACCCAATAATATATACGTTAAAGTTCTGATATCCTGACAGTATAACAAGCAAGTGTGCAAGATGAAGAGAAATGAAAGCAAAAAAATGGGAGAAGAGGAGTCGGGAATCATGATGTGATGCATACTTATAAAATATAATATCTAGGTCAGTGGTTCCCAACCTGTGGGCCGTGGACCCCTGGGGGGCCGCAGGCTTATTCCCAGGGGTCCGCGAATTCACATAGCTTCGCAGCAAGTATTACTCCTACAGTCAGCTCTTTCTTTCCTCTGTTATCCCCTGCCGCTGCATGTCCAAATTTAGGGTGCCAAACTACTGCTAAATGTTTATCCCCGCCACAGCCTAAAAGTACAACTATTAGCATGTGGGGGTCTGAGCAATTTTTTTGGTTAAAAAGGGGTCCGCATACTTAAAAAGGTGGGGAACCACTGATCTAGGTGAAGCTAGATTTAGTAGTTGTCTACAACAGTGACAAACACAAATAGAACAGAAGGAAACAGATGGTAACAATGTTAGGATAGTACAGAAGCTATGACATCCTAACTATATCTGGAACCTTTTAAACAATTTTTGCAAATTTCTGAATTGTTTAAAGAAATCTTTGCATTATCGAAATTGTGCAAATTTCTGTATTAGGGAACTCTGGACATCTAATTTTCATGATCTGCAAATATTCTTTGGTAGTTTGCTTGATAACTGTAAACATCTCAGACTTTTGTGCACCTAATTTATAGCAGTACATGACCTGATCGTGAAAATACAGTTGCTCAAAATTTGTCTTATATATTGAGGTATATTAAAAACATTTGGAAGTGCCTGTGGTGGTGGTGCTGCTGCTAAAGACATTGTAAACTTTGAAAACTATTATTCAGTTCTTACTCTGATTTCTCTTTTGGCAGCATTCCAACAAATGCATCCTCATCTTTGGTCTTGTAATGCTTGTTGTTATATGCTGCCCGAGTCAGGGATTGGGCCAAGGAAAGCTTTCTCTCAAGCAATATTTCCTCCACAGACTAAAAATTATTGAAATAAAAGTAACTATGTTAACTAAAGAAAGAGAGGATTCTAATGATCAAAACTACAGGTGAATAAAATTGAATGTTATTGAAACAAAAGTGGCTATGTTGACTAAAGAAAGAGAGAACTCCAATGATCAAAACTACTGTACAGGTGAATAAAATTGAATGTTATTGAAACAAAAGTGGCTATGTTAAATAAAGAAAGAGAGGACTCCAATGATCAAAACTACTGTACAGGTGAATAAAATTGAATGTTATTGAAACAAAAGTGGCTATGTTGACTAAAGAAAGAGAGGACTCTAATGATCAAAACTAAGGTGAATAAAATTGAATGTTATTGAAACAAAAGTGGCTATGTTAAATAAAGAAAAAGAGGACTCCAATGATCAAAACTACTGTACAGGTGAATAAAATTGAATGTTATTGAAACAAAAGTGGTTATGTTCACTAAAGAGAGGACTCCAATGATCAAAACTACAGGTGAATAAAATTGATTGTTATTGAAATAAAAGTGGCTACTGTATGTTAACTAAAGAAAGAGAGGACTCCAAAGATCAAAACTAATGTACAGGTGAATAAAATTGAATGTTATTGAAATAAAAGTGGCTATGTTAACTAAAGATGACTCTGATGCTATAAATTACAGGAAAATGAAAGTGGAATAGTTTGTACATTTTAAATGAACAGGTAGTGCTGTTCTGATAAATCGATTTAGTCAAAAATCAGTCAATTTCAGTGAAATGACCAATTAAATATGGTACATGTAACTGATTTATGTGATCCATTTTGGAAGAACCAGTTCTGAATCATTACTGCTGCTATTACATAAGGCTATTTTAAACACAAGTCCCAGTTCTGGCAATATACCATGTGGACAAATTAATCAATTACCGGTACTATATTTGTACATAATTTTTTATACACTGTAAAGTTATTTTTTCACCTGTACAAATAATGATAATCTGTTAATAGGTAAATATATTAATTATGATTTTTCAAAGACTTTTCTTAAAAATAAATATTAAAGGACAATAAATTATATTTTGTATCATGTAATAAAATGAGAGGGTAAGGTAATGCTGACAAAAATTCATAAAACTAAATTATTTACCCTTTAATTACATTTGTTAATAGAACCTTTGATAAGAAACATTTTATTTTAAAGAAACATTGTTTCAAGATTGAAGGCCACTGCATTGTTTCTTAGTCACTGTAGATCCTACAGAGCATCCTATGTGCATATCGTGGCAGTATGTCTGGTTGCATTATTTTGTTTTTTATCGTATACTTATATGTAGCATTACAATACAATATTATGATAACCCTAAGATATTTTACCTAAATTGTCAAAGACATGCCTTATAAACTGAATCCTGTCATAATAAGAGGTAAAAGACGTACAGCAAATGAAGCAATGAGTGTCAGATACAGCATGCACCGAGTCAATCGTTTACTGATACATGTAAATAGCTGTCAGCTGTAAGCCTAACAAGCAGATCAGGGGAAAGGGCGAGTTTTCAATTGGTTTGATTAAATGGCATCATTTTGGTTATTGTTTAATGTGTACACATTACAAAATTTTGGTAAACGTTGCAGTCATAATTTTGGCCTTATGATGTCATGATGCCATCTGTTATGTCATGAAGTGATATATATATGTGTGCAATAATGAAAGTGTTAGATGCACTTATGAAACATGATAACAAATATACTGTGATAAAAAAATTTAAATTTTTTTTATTTTTCAAAAACTTTGGATGTAATTGTGACCAAACTATCTGGCTGGTCTATTAATACATCTGTACTAGCTACAGAAGAACTGCAAAAAGTGGGCCACAAATTTTGGTTTGAGTTTTTGGTTCTTTTCAAGTTTTCCAGTGCCACAGACATCGAGTCAATCTAGTGATTCCAAGTGTCTGAATGATTGATATCTGAGTTACTGAAGTTTTGCTGTATTTTATCCTGCCATAGAAATGGTTTTCATGCATACTCCAAGTTTTGGATGCTTAACTATGATTCAACCTTTCCAATATTTTCTAGAATATTTATCAACTGATCGAGTATGTATGTTATGTATGTATGTATGTATGTATGTATGTATGTATGTATGTATGTATGTATGTATGTATGTATGTATGTATGTATGTATGTATGTATGTATGCATTCATACATGCAAATATGTATGCATGTATGTATGTATGCATGCATGCAAATATGTATGTATGTATGTATGTATGTATGTATGTATGTATGTATGTATGTATGTATGTATGTATGTATGTTTAATAGCACATTAGCAAAATACTGGCTATATGGTGAAGATTAAAAGTTAAGTTCTAAAAATATATACATGTAATTAAAGAAGTGCAAACAAAAACTGTAGGAAGATAACCCTTCCAAATAAACATAAAAATGAACTACTACAAAATATATAATAAATGGTAAAGATGTTAAAATTCTGTAAATGAGATATAAAATAAAAGATGAAGGTAAAAAATATAAAATCTTTAAAATATAGGATAACAATTTGTTAGGTACATAAACCACATTCATCCAAAAAGTCAAAGACTTCTTTGGTGGTTAATTCCCAATAAAGTTTCTTAACTGAATTCAAAAGTAACTGAAAAATGATCATAACCTACCTTTAATCAAGGTACCATTGCATATATTTGCTAAACTAAATTTCACAAATTTCTCATTTATTACAGATCTGATTATTTAACAGATGAAAATCCAAAATATGAAATGTCACCATTGTTATATTTGTAAGTTGACTGGTTACTAGCTTAATCAGCAATGGTTCCTGGATCTTTCTACTGAGACCAGTCAAGCAAAAGAAAGAACAAACAATAACAAGCAGAAATAACAATCACAACATCTCTTACATTACGATTTTTGTCTGCTAAATCATCAATACAGTAATAAATCAAAAATTGTATTTTGTAATTATATTCAATGGGACCTTTGTTTAAGACAGGCATTTTTTATCATATTTCAAATCAGTTGATAAATTTTATAGAAAACACAGGAAAAGCTGTAACACAGTCAAGTGACCAAAACTTTATCCTTGAACAAGCAATTTTTACCGGCACTCTATTACAGTTATAAAAAAACCTGGACAAAATTTTTATAGAAGTATGTCCTAAGAAACATTCTTACCACATTTTATCAAAATTGGCTGAGCCATTCTAGAGAAGCTGAAAATAGATTTTCCATTTATAGGAAACACCCTAACACTTGAGGTATAAGGCTTCATTGATATGTATTGGCATCGCGATATTTTCTTCGATGATAAACTGCATCAATATGTATGCTACTGCCAGAAAATCCCAACACATACTGCACTGCACATGTGACAATATATTCATGTAGTTGCACTTGAATGTGACGCGTCCCAATATACATGAATTAAAGTTGAGAAAAGAAAGAAAACTGGAGAGCTTTATGTCTCTTCAATAAAAGAATTAAGGATTTTGGTGATGTTCTGTTATCTATTACTATCCAGCTGCTACACATTAGTTATCTGACTGGTTCCCTTAATTAGAAGGAACCAGTCACACAGTGAAGGAACATCAGAATCATTTTTAAAAAGACATGGTGGTATTTAAAATCATAAATGAATCATGTGTTGAACATTTTAATTTTTTATGACATATTGAGATATGAAAGATAGTTTTGTAGGTTTAATGTCAATATGAAAAAATGTCCAATCTCATAATGCTTTGCTAAGACCAAGATGGCAGACAAAATCTTAAATGTAAACCCCTCAGCTGTATTTAAGGCTGACATCTGGAAATATTTTAGGTTTCAGGGGTCAAATAGTTTGAAAAGAACTGTATTGTTAGTAACAAAACCATATACAGAATCTGAAAAACAGTCATGATATATTCACATAATAGTAGTAAACTTGCCACATACTTGCAATGCCAAAACAGTGACACAGACATTAAAAGCAAAGACAAACAGACAAGGTACACCTGTAGCAGGCTGTTATCATGATACACATTGTATCACCACTCCTGTATCACAATATGTATTTTATCACCTGCCAACTGTATGATACACATGGCAGTATTATGGTATCGCCACCCATGTATTGTGATGTCTAGTTTATTGCAAAAAAGCTAGAGATGCACAGCTCTACCAAACACAATTTTGGCAGAGCACATCTTGAAAAACATTCCTACCAAGTGTGATTGAAATTGGACCAGCAGTTTTTGAGAAATTAAAAATGATAAAGCTGACAAATGAATGAATGATGCACGACAGATGACACATGCATGATGGAGGGTCTTTCCAGGGTTTTCATTAAGATGCTTTTGCAGATAGTTAGCATGACCCCCTTTATATTTTTAATGGGTCATAGATGGAAAGTAGAGGGTCATATAGGGACAATATAGGGTCTGATATAATGGACAGATGTCAATCAAAGAAACCACATGGATAAAAAAAAAATTCCTTATATGGCAATATAAGCAAACGACAATACTTAATGATTTTGACCGATATTTATAATTATGTGCATACCAGAAAAGAATTTTTTTTTCCTGATTTTGATATCATTTAACTTGAGTTTATATCCTTCACTTACAAGAAAATTTATTCTTAAAGTCTTGACCAACAGTATTTCCAAAGTAACAGTGTAAACTTCAAAACATATATTTCACTGTTATAGTCAAAATGACTTTTGTGTAAGGAAATACATATCACTTGATGCAAATTATTTTGAACAATGCATAACTGGCCTTTATCAACAGGAAAAGTACAAGCTGTCTGGTAATCTCTTCATGGGATTAAGACACCTAACCTTGCTAAAGTATGGTAATCTTATCATGGGATTAAGACACATAACCTTGCTAATGTATGTTTGCAAGAGGAAGCTTTTTCAGTAAATGCTTGGCAGATTTGGAAAAGAAAGTTCAGGGAAATTTTGGAACAGCTTTAGGAAGATATGTTCTTCATTTCAGGAAGATTTTGGAACAGTCTTAGGAAGATATGTTCTTCATTTCAGGGAGATTTTGGAACAGTCTTAGGAAGATATGTTCTTCATTTCAGGGAGATTTTGGAACAGCTTTAGAGAGATATGTTCTTCATTTCAGTGAGATTTTGGAACAGCTTAAGGGATATATATTCATCATTTCAGGAAGAGTTTGGAACAGCCTTAGGGATATGTGTTTTTCATTTCTGGGAGATTTTAGAAACTATATTATAATATATACAGAAATTCTCGATTAGCTTTAGGAAGATTTCCATTTCTTAGATACCTTTTTTTATCAGATTTTGTGGTCTAAATCAGAAAGTTTCCATGACAATCAGGAGATATCACATGTGTGCATTAGAACAAATGGGGCCAAGTCCATTTGAGAAAATGGTAAAATGTATAGTACTATACCTGTATTGTGTGTATACAGGATGTAATAATATATATCATGGGTGGATCCATGATTTATTTTATTCTATGGAGGTTTGATTCTGAGAAATGGGTGGTTCATTTTGCTTGGAATTGCCAATATTCTCAGTTGCTCAGTAAAACATGAACTATTTTACTGGGGAAGAGTCCCTCAAAGGGACTGACACTTTACCTACCTTCTGAAAAGAATTTCCAGGATTTTAAGAGCTTTTCTTCTTTTTTTTTTCCTGCTGAGTGTTGAAACCATCTCTGATATTCTTGAACAATAAAACTGTCAAATTATCTGCTGTGGCAGCCATACTGGTTTTAAGAGCGACACTATTTTAATTTAGAACTAGACATCCTCGGAAGATTTTTTATGAAAACTCCATGCCAATATGACCATCCATTTTCAAGATGGCCATCATGGCAGTCATATTTGATATAAGATTGGCACCATTTGCATTTTGACCAACTAGATATCATAAGTCTTTAGTTGAAAACCCTATGTCAATATGACCATCAATTCTAGATGAGTAGCAATTACAAGATTTTCAAGATGGCCACCATCATTTTCATTCCAGACCAATCAAACACCATAAGAAGTCTTCTTTTGAAAACCCCATGTTGATATGACTTTCCATTTAGGAGCAGTAGCAATAAGATTTGTAAAATAGCTGCCGCAGAGGCCACATTTACAATCATATCAGCACCATTTTCATTCATGACCAACTAGGTATCATAATTAGTTTACTGTTGAAAACCACATGTCAATATGACTTTGTTCAGAAGGAGCAGCCATGACAAGATTTTCAAGTTAGCTGCCATAGTGGCCATGTTGGATGTCAGATCAGCACCATTTTCATTTAGGTCCAACAAGGCATCATAAGAAGTCCTCTGGTGAAAACCCAATATCAATATGACTTTCCATCTAGGAGGAGCAGAAATAAAAATATTTTCATGATGGCTACCGTGGCAGCCATACTGGACATCAGATCAAAACAATTTTCATTTATGACCAACTAGACACCATAAGAAGTCTTATGATGAAAACCCCACATTGATATGACTTTCCATTCTGGAAGAGTAACAATAACAAGATTTTCAAGATGGCTGCTGTGGCGGCCATACTGGATATCAAATCAGCACCAATTTCATTTAGGACCAACTAGACATCATAAGAAGTATTTTAGTGAAAACCCTATGTTGATATGACTATCCATTCAGAAGCAGTTGCAATAATAAGATTTTCAAGGTCTGAGCAGCACCATTTTCATTTAGGATCAATTGGACATCATAAGAAGTCTTCTGGTGAAAAAACCCATGTCAATATGACTTTCTGTTTACAAGGAGTACTGATAGCAAAAATTTTCAAGATAACTGCGATGGCCACCAGATATCAGACTGGCACCATTTTCATTTAGGATCAACTAGACATCATAAGAAGTCTTCTAATGAAAACTCCCTGTTGATATGACCATCTATTCAGGAGTAGTGATAACAAGATTTTCAAAATGGCCACTGTGAAGGAAATATTGAATATCCGAGTAGTACCATTTTCACTGAGGACCAACTAGACATTATAAGAAGTCTTGCGAAACTCCAACAATTTTCAAGATGGCTGCCATGGTGGCCAAACTGGACATCAGATTGGCACCATTTTCATTTAGATCACACTGGACATCATAAGAAATCTTTCAGTGAAAACCCATACTGACATGACCATCCATTTAGGAGTAGCGATAACAAGATTTTCAAGCATTTTAATTTAGGCCCATCTAGACCTTTAGATGAATGTGTGAAAGTTTCATGGCAATCATCCAAATAGTTTAGGAGGTGTAGCGATAGCAAACTTGTGTTAACAGATGGATGATGGATGAGAGACCGCCCCATAAGCGCTTCTATTCTATAACCAGTAAAGCTGGATGAGAGACCACCCCATAAGCTCTTCTATTCTATAACCAGAAAAGCTGAATGAGAGACCACCCCATAAGCTCTTCTATTCTATAACCAGAAAAGCTGGATGAGAGACCACCCCATAAGCTCTTCTATTCTATAACCAGTAAAGCTGGATGAGAGACCACCCCATAAGCTCTTCTATTCTATAACCAGTAAAGCTGTATGAGAGACCACCCCATAAGCTCTTCTATTCTATAACCAGTAAAGCTGGATGAGAGACCACCCCATAAGCTCTTCTATTCTATAACCAGAAAAGCTAGATGAGAGACCAACCCATAAGCTCTTCTATTCTATAACCAGAAAAGATAAAATGGTGTGTGTATGACTTAGCCGCCACCCCCTCAGCTCCCTACCATGAAAGATGTACAATATGCACATCAATACCTATTTTTTGCTAATGGACCGTGTCTGTATGAATATTAAATGTCAAACAGTGAAGTCATTCTTGTTGACCTATACCTGGTGATCTGGAGTCATATTTTCATCAGATTTGTAATCTACAAACACAATATCTGGTGAATCTCTTCCAGTGAAGTAATGTTCCTTTCCATAGCTTGGCATGGTTGTGCCCTCCTTTTGGTTAGTCATCATGATGATTAGAATTTTCTTCAAGGATTCTATAATGTTCAAATTTAAAGGAAATATAGTACTACATCAATTAAACAATAGCAAAACACTTATAGATTTGTGCTGAAACCTTACGAATAGACACAGTATGGCTTAACTGTTTTGATGATAAATTATTATTGTTAAGTACAATGCATGTATTATATATATATATATATATATATATATATATATATATATATATATAACCTGTTTGATTATATTTGTGTCATTATAAATATAAATTTCTTGCATATATTGATGTTTCCATGTATCCATACATACAATGTGGGATCCAGGGATAAGCATTTACCTCGTTGTTTGGTACAAAGGTGTCAATTTGTAATTATAATTTCATGCTATACCTTGCATTTGTAAACAGAAATCCAGTGGGTTTGTGTATTTAGATGAGTGTTCATTTCTAATTTCCTAGCAAGTTGGTTGCTGAGCACCTTGACCCATTTCCTTCAACCGTACTACATCCATATTTGAGGACATTTAATGATGAGCACATGGGAGAATGGATTATAATGCTGGTGCACAAGAGCTCCATTAGATAATGGGTGCTGTTACTTGTGGCACAGGTTTGTTTTCGGCTTGGAATGAATTACAACTCTTTAACCAGTTTGATTATATATCTTTAACCTGTTTGATTATATATATATATATATATATATATATATATATATATATATATATATATATATATATATATATATATATACATGTGTGTGTATATATATATATATATATATATATATATATATATATATATATATATATATATATATGTATGTATCATACATGTGAGAGAACCAGAACATCAAGCCAGTATATTTAAAAATTTTGATCAGTAGATTGCCTTCCAAACCAGTAGATTTTGTATCAACATAAATTTTACATGTTTAAAGTAGATTGAAAAGAAAACAAGTGCATTCTTTATCATAATATGTATTCTCTTCATACTCTAATAAAACAGCAAGTTTTGAACATGAATCAGATTCTGATGGAAAATGTTACAATAATAATTAATTAATGCAAGTCAATTAAATGAAAAAGGAAGAGTTGTATATCTCATAGTTCACTGCAAAGATTTCTTATAAAATCCACAAGCATTTTTAGTTTCTTTCACAAGATCACTGACTGGTGAGCACAGATAACATTAATTGTGATTATTAAGTTTCATACTTTACAGGTTCTAAATAGTTTTCTGGTAAAGATTTTCCCTTGAATCACTTTGTATGTTGCGAAAAATGGAGAATGTCCTCTCTGTATCAGCATTAAAATGTGGCAATGACAAAACAACCACACTCAGCCTGCAAAGAAGTTCAAACTTCAATTTTCCTGTGGCTGGGTTTTTAAAGCTGCTAACTGCTCTCCAATACTCATCCAAGCTAAGTTCACTCCGAGGAGTAAGTTCCTGAGCCTCATATTTCTTAGCCAGTGGTTTTTTAGCATTGGAAAAAGTGCATGTTTCAGCATTTTGACATGAATTAAATTAAAAAATATATGAGCTGCCCTTAAATATTCCTCTAACAATATCTTGAACAATGCAAAAACAATTAAATAATACAAAAAATCAAAATACTTACTCAAGTGTTTCTACATAAATTATTTTTTGGTCAGTCTTTCCTTTTTATCTCGCCTCCACCAAAGGTCAGCCGAGTTTTATTCAAAGATTCGAAAGCCATTATGGACCACCTTTGATCTGTTTATTACTTATAGCACCTAATAAAAAAAATCCCCCATTTGGCCTTAAACTTGCCAGATTACAACAATAAGGTAATCAATTAACAGCTTGTTGTGTACGCATGTTAGCCTTGTTAATTTGATTACTCAGACACACATCATTGCACCGGTCATTATGCTATAAGATTTCTTCCCCAGTAGACTGGTTGCCGTAATATGGAGATAGAATGCATACAAATACCATTTTTTTGGTCTTTTTTTAAAATACAAAAATACCCTTTTCTTTTTTAAAAGCCATAGATTTCAACTATAAATGGTATGTGCAGTAGACAGTCTTTAAAACAGCATTTTATTCTACCAACGGTAAAATCACATGTATGATATATATATATATATATATATATATATATATATATATATATATATATAGTCAAACCTGTCAACAGTGGCCACCCCATGGGAATGGTCAAAAGTGGCCTTTGTATACAGGTGACCTCTGCACACAGGTTCACCTTTCATAATTGGTCTCTGAACAAATACATGTACATGTACCATGCATCAGCATACATAGATCTTAATTAAATGTATGAATTAAATTTGAAACTTCTGACTAAATGTGTTGCCTTTATATAACATTTTCCACATTTTTTTTATTTCCTTTGATGCCATACTACCAATGGTCACTGTATTTCTCAATTGCCATGATAATTGGATGTTCTTTTTACAGAGCCTCATATCAGATGTCACCTTGTAAGGAATATGGTCAAAACATACCCAAGTTAAAACACACTCAAGCCAAAATGTACCCAAGCCAAAATGTAATCAATTCAAAGCGTACTCAAGAAAAAACGTACCCAAGTTAAAATATAGCCAAGTCAAAACGTGTTCAAGTCAAAACATAAATGTACCCAAATAAATGCAACGTCTTGGCCATTGACATTTTCTTTGATATTGAGACCCCTTAAATAATTTAATTTGGAATAACTCAGCACCGTATTCTAAGAGGTGTAATCTGCAAATCAAATCCATCTATAAGGGATGAAAAATAAGCAAGCCAAACTGGATAGATAGATAGAGAAAATGAAGACAAAACCACTGTAAAATAAATACAATTATATTATTTAGTGGAATATGTCACAAATAAATAGATAACTTAATAATATGTAATGGAATATTTTCAAATTATTAAAATCCAAATAAATGTAGATACAAGTATTGCGTATGGAATACCGTAATGAACCAGATAAACACAACCATATATGCATTTCTGGATGTGCATAGTGGCATCACAACGTAACAATATATTAATTTACAGTTTTTTTGTACGTACTGAAAACATATAGAATTTCAAACAACATATTACCCCTAGATTTATGAAATGTCACGCTTATAAGACAATCCCTACTCTCCATGATGAATTGAATTTATAGTAAAAAAATGTCGACCTTGAAGCGAGTATAGACAGTAGTTAAATTAAAAAAGTTTATGTACTTAAGTGCACCAATAACAAAAATATCGGTAAAAATCCACGCACAAATAATGTCCAATAAAATTAATCTGCAACACAATTATTAAAACAAACACAAAATAAAATCTTAACATTTCATGTTGAAATCTGTTCCAGCTGCTAGTTTTTCTTTGAAAAAAGTACATTTTTGGCATCATATAGGTTAAACTGGATAATGCCTGTGCCGCTCTCTCTCTCTCTCTATATATATATATATGAAAATCAATCAGTCGCTGGGGCACATATGTGTCCACAAGCTCTTAAAAGCTGGTCCGTAGTCATGATGACATTTCAATATTGATCCCAGTATTGAAATATCTTCTTCTGTTTTCTAATGTATTTTCTTCTCTGGCATTTCCTCAGTTTTCTTTCAGAGACCAGTCTCATCTGAATATTGATGTATGATGCCTCATCACATAACTTCCTGATCAGAAGATAGAGCAAGAGCTCCTACAGTAAGACAATTGTCAGCGAGCGCACTTTGTTGTGATCATTGGCTTTCCCAGAAAAATCAAAGCAATGCACATGTAGGAGTCATGATACTGACAACATAAGGTATACGCAGGTCAGTTACTGTGACAATAAAACTGTTCATGATCAAAGAATGCAGAAAGGGCTGAGAACAGAGAAAGTGCTACATACTAAATTGGATTTAGGTGGGATTTTGCAGATGTGTTAACATATATCTCCAGTTCACTTGTTGCAAAGCGCAAAATCTGATTATTGTAAAAACTTTATTTTGTATGGCTACCGTGCAAACAGCTGCAAGAGCACCTACTGCAATACAATTGTCGGTCAGTGAGTTTCTTTTATGATAATTAACCTTCCTGCAAAGATCACAGCAATGAACGTGGTTAAGTTATGATATTGACAACATCATGTAATCGCTCTTGATTAGTTGATTAAAAGTTGCAGAGAGTTAGTTTGGATTTAGTTGGATTATTGCACTGATCTGATTATTGTAAAAATTAAATTTTGTAGGAATAAGTTCATTTTAATGCAGCTAAATATTTTATACTACTCCTTAAAATCGCTAGTACATGTATTTATCAAAAAGAGACGCAGAAGAAAATTATCACTAACAGTTCATGCTGATCAGCTGCATAAATTATCAAGCCAAAGCCAAATTATCATGGTTTACTTATGCCTGTGATAATATAATTTACTTTTTTTAATTTGTGGGTGAACAGCAAAATAGTATATAATTCATTTTTTAATAAATCACAGAAATCAGTTACATTTTGGTATGGTGACGTTTTGACTCTATCAGTACATTTTGACATTGATAGGTACATTTTGACTTGGGTACATTATGACTTGTGTACGTTTTGGTTTGGGTACGTTTTAGCTTGGGTGCGTTTTTACTGTAAACCTTTGGTAACCAGCACTTAATTTTACAGATTTGTTGATTGGCAATAAAAATCGTTCAACATTACCAATGCCTCACACACTGATTACTGCTGGAGTAGGATACAAATTCAAAAGAAAGTATACTGAAACTTGTTGAGGTATGTTTTCTAAATAGCAACGCAGTAATAGGACGAACCAGCCTATATTAGCCCATTTTCTAACCGCCTTAGGCCACTGATAAAAAGAAAAGGCTTAGAAGCTTTTGCTATTTCTCCAAGCAGACGCAGGGCATTCCATAAAACTGCAAGTAGCAGGTAACAATTTTAAAGCAATGTCAAGTATCACTATTAATGGAGTATATTTCTGAAAAGGTGAAAGTGCTTAAGTGCGTCAAACGAGCACTCCGTGAGTCGATTGCTCTAGCAGATTTAGGCTGGTAAATTACCATGCAATATCGCTTATGGAATGCCCTGCAGACGTCTGATGTTACCCAGCTTGAAAAATTTGCACCATCTCTTCTGCGTCAAGTTAACCCTATTCTCGTTTTTCTTTTTAGCCACATCAACAAAGCTGAATTTTTCTTTTTTTTAAAAAAAGGGCCGAACCAGATATAATTTACCTTTTTTGCTTCTTGTTTAACCTAACTTAAACCTTTAATTAAAAAAAAAAAAATGCAGGCACCGAATAATAGAATAAAAAGTGCATCTGAAAACGCAACATCAAAGTTGGTGTCACCGAAACTCGTACGGATGCATCCAAAATATTCTAAAACAATAATAAGAAAATATTGCAAGCGTCCAAATAACATCGAAGAGCATGACGGAATGGTGGCTGATGATTACGGGACAACTCGGCCCATAGCAGAGTCGGCCCACTAACGAACTCGGCCTACCCAAATCGGCCCATAACATACTCGGCCCCATTACGTACATAGTCCACGATTTATATAATAGTAATGTTGATGTAATGGGTTTTTTCAACAGACATTTCATTTGTCTTTTAATCTTTGTACGTTTCATTATGATCATTTAATTTTGGGAGGCAGTATATACATTCTTTTTTTTTTTTTTTTTTTTTTTTTACTCAAAACGCACTTTTACAAAAGCAGGTGACTGTTAAAGAAACCTGCAAAGTTTGCAGAATCATTAATGAAGAGCTAATTAGTCAGTAAATAACATATTTCCTTTAAATATTTCTTGTTCAATAATAATAGGTGTTACGAACCCATACAAGATCAAAGGCAAAAAAAATTTTAAAAAAATTTGGTCCGAACCGGACATTGTTTGCTATTTCTTGTACAATAACAACATGTGTTACGAAGTCATACAAGATCAAAGGTTAAGATCACCAATAAGAACAAGTGTTTCGAAGCGAGTTCTTTTTGCAGTCTTTAGTAATTATGGGCCGACTCCGTAATGGGCCGAGTATGTTATGGGGAGATTGCTTACCTTAATTAAATTTGTATGGGCCGACTCTGTTATGGGGCCGACTCCGTTATTGGCCGAGTCCGTTATGGGCCGAGATATCCAGTCACCCTGGCTGATTAGTACCATGGCTGATTCGGCACAAATCACGGGCTGATTCGGCACAAATTACGGGCTTATTCGACCCAAATTCCAGGTGATTCGAACCATGTGAAATATTATTAAGTTTCGTCTTGGATTTAACAGTGATATTTACATTTGTTTAAAATATGATATAAAATATTATTTCCCAGGTACCTTCAGCAGTTCAAATCTGCATTTAATGAAAGAAAACTCTATAATAAACGGGTTATATCAAAGCAATTTAATAGTGAAATATTTTCAAAGCACCTCATTCACCTTTGTGCAATTCATTTATTTATTTATTTTTTATTTATTTTATTTCATTTTTTTTTTCTCGAAATTCTCGTTTATTTATATTATACTAAAAAAAATAAACGGGTTATGTCAAAGCAATTCAGTAGTGAAATATTTTCAAAGCAACTCATTCATCTTTGTGCAATTTTTTTTTTTTTTATTGTCTTTTTTTCTTTTTTTTGGTTGCGAAATTCTCGTTTATTTCTATTATACAAAAATAATAAACGGGTTATGTCAAAGCAATTCAGTAGTGAAATATTTTCAAAACAGCTCATTCACCTTTGTGCAATTTTTTTTTTTTTTTTTTTTTTGCTGGCGAAATTCTCGTTTATTTATATTATATTACAAAATAAACGGGTTATGTCAAATTTTTAGGATTTAATTCGATACAATATCATACGTCAATATTATACGTCTATATTCTGATAATCTTGTGGACCTCGTAATAATTAAAATAAAGAAAATGATAAATAGGGGTAAACAACCGTAGTAGTGTAGTCTAATACGATTTGGCCCATGCAGTAACACACACACACCGTTGTTGAAAGATGAAATATATTTTACAAATCTTTGTTTAGAGCACAGTCTGTTATTTGTTTTCTGTGAATTCTTTATGAATGATTTAATTTATTGAGTAAAATCTAGAACCAGTAAATCAACTTATTTTCATTTTAACCTTTGAAACATTTGAAAATATTTCCATTAAAGCACATATTCAGTTCATTAAATATTGATTTCTGAATATATTCTATCATATTAAAGATAAATAATATAATAACATTTCCATGTGGCCAAAGATCACAAAGTTTTTTTCAAGTCATGAGATGCTTTGAAAATATTAAAATATTTAAATTGCTTTGACAGAACCAGTTTATTTTTTTAGTATAATATAAATAAACAGGAATTTCGCAAAAAGTAAAAATAAAATAACAATAAATTTCACAAAGGTGAATGAGCTGCTTTTAAAATATTTCACTATTTAATTGCTTTGATATAACCCGTTTATTTTATTTTTTTAGTTTAATATAAATAAACGAGAATTTCGCAAAAAATAAAATAAAAATAAAATAAATTTCACAAAGGTGAATGAGCTGCTTTTAAAATATTTCGCTACTAAATTGCTTTGATATAACCCATTTTTTTTTTTAGGTATAATATAAATAAACGAAAATTTCGAAGAAATTTTTTTTTTTTTAAATTGCACAAAGGTGAATGAGCTGTTTGAAAATATTTAAATATTAAATTGCTTTGACATAACCCGTTTATTTTTTTAGTATAATATAAATAAACGAAAATTTCGACAACAACAACAAAAATTGCACAAAGGTGAATGAGCTGCTTTGAAAATATTTCACTACGGAATTGCTTTGACATAACCCGTTTTTTTATAATATAAATAAACGAGAATTTCGAAAAAAAAATTAAAAAAATAAAGAGAGGATATTTGCTTGAAACGAGTGAATAACGGATATATTTCATCGAGTGGGTGAAAAACTCAGTATTTTCACGAGTGGCGAAGCCACGAGTGAAAATACTGAAGTTTTTCACCCACGAGATGAAATATATCCGTTATTCACTCGGAGAAAGCAAATATTCTTTTTATTTTATGCTCAAGCGTATTGTCTAGCAATTTGTATAACACACTGAAGTAGCTGATTTCTTACTGCATCCCGCGCGATAATGTCAGCGGTTTACCGTTTATGATTTGCTCTGTTTTGTGTATATTTGCACATAAAATATCAGTAGTTACATAATGCTTCTTCCCAATTCAAGGTAAAATATCAGATAAAAAGAAAATGAAACAAACTTATTTTATGTCGGATTAGAACTCGGTTCGCCGGGATGCGAAGTGGCCATCGTTACCACTACACCACTCGAGCAATTGACTGCTAGTGAAAAAATATCATGATATTTTTTCACTGCAGTGAAATATCACAATTATATCTCTCGGAAAATCCAGTATTTCACTGCCTAGCATAAAATAAAAAAACATAATAAATAAATTGCACAAAGGTGAATGAGCTGCTTTGAAAATATGTCACTATTAAATTGCCGATGCGAGATAAACAGTCTTACATCATTATAACAACGTCATTATCTCGCTTAAAATCGGGGTTTTCTTTCATTAAATGCAGATTTGAACTGCTGAACATACCTGGGAAATAATAATTTATATCATATTTTAAACAAATGTAAATATCACTATTAAATCTAAGACGAAACTTAATAATATTTCACATGGTCCGAATCAGTCTGGAATTTGGGCCGAATCAGCCCGTGATTTGGCCATTCTTGACACATGGCATTCACTATATACGAACCTTAATTAAATGCAGCACATACATTTGTCGCATATGTTTTATATTTAACAGTTGCTACATATAGGGTTCCCACCCTTGTCATCGCCGTAAAATGTTAACAGAACAGCAACAACACGTTTTCTCATTAAAAACTTTTTTAGACATGCTAGACCCGAGTTCACTATCTGTGCCAGAAAATCGAGGAACTGCTGCCGAAACAACGGTCTCAGACATCTTGCGGATACATATGTATCCGTTGCCGGTGCCTTGAGGATGGGTCCTTCGACTACTTGATGGGCGCAACATGATGATGATGATGATAATAATAATAATAATAATAATAATAATAATAATAATAATAGTAACAATAAGTCAGTATGAATAAAGATCAATGGTTTTCGAACATAACGCAGTTCACACTAACAATACAAAATAACTGTTCACATTGAAATTTAGTATATATGGTATATAAATGTTATTTCGTACATCAAGGAATACACACAACGTTATAAAATGGAATAGTTATTTAATGACAGCAAGTTATGTAAGCAAGACTATGTATACATGAATAATTTGTGTGACGTTGCATTGATGATTTTGTAGACTAAGCATTTTTATATTAAAGTTGTGAAGTGTAGAACAATTATTGATCGAAAACCATCACGGGTATATAAAACGTGCTAAGCTTTATGACATTGGTAGACATAATATTAATTAAAATAATAAATTGCGGAACCTGTACAAGACAAACACATCAAATTCAATGATATTAAGATACATTATAAGAAGCATACCGATCGTTACTTTGCAGGCGGCCGATCAGGGAATGAAACGGTTGAAATGTGCAGTGGAAAGGGAGAGATTGTTTCTCACAAATGTCACAGTTGTAGTTTAGCCTCATACTGACTTCTCATCCAATGAACAAGATTCGATATCGAACTTCATCCTGACTCACTATCACGCAACTACTTTGACAGCGCTGAAAAGTACAGTGGACGGAGACTGCTTGTTTAATTCAGTATCGATTGCTCTCTATGGCAACGAGTCGCGAAGTGTTGATTTAAAACATAGGTGTTGTTATGAAAAAGTGAGCAACAAAAGCAAAATCATGAATCACAGATTGTACAGAAGGATAGAATTAACCTCTGATGATTATGACAAGGATTGAATCTCATGTGCAAAACCTTACACATATTATTCCGCGTGGAGAATCAATGCTTTGTCCAACTATTTGAACATCAGCTTTGAATGCGTGTACCCGGCTGTAAATGGATCACGTTATTTTGCCTTTCAGACACTGAACACAAAGTTTAGACCACCTTTTGCGGATCCCGAAAAAGGGAAAATTACAATAATGTGGACCACACATTCCTTCCGCAAGGAAATGTAATTGTTAGTGGCCGCATGAAATCAGGTATGGAATGGAGGCCAAATCATTTCGCACCTCTGGTTGAAATAATAAAGGCGAGAATCAACGCAAAATATGCCCTTTCTGATAGTGAAGTAAGCCACATGGAAATGACTAAGAACTACACAACGCCGAATAAATTTGATTGTTTGGTAATGGAAAATAAAGGTTATACTAAAACTTTAAAAGGAAAGCGCCAAAATACTGGAAAGAAAGCAAAGAAACGAACTAAGGAAAGCCCTCTACCGCCGGCGGATGAAAACAGCTTCAGTTCCGGTACGTTAGAGCAAGCGGAAATGGATTTACTATAATTAAAAAAATCAAGGTTGGCCTATAAAATATTTCTATCGCGTAAACATGTCAAGAACCATGGTGTGACAAGTGTAAATTCTTGTAAGCAAATGTCAAGCTATTGATGCGACAGGTATAAATTTCCCGCACAGACAGAGCTCGATTGATTAAGTCAAGTGCTTTATTGCATAAGCAGATTTCAAACAAAGACCTGGCCATTTAAGACATTAAATATCTTAATAAATGTATACAATTTAATTTCTAATAAAGCATGGTCGGCATATGAAATCATCCGGTCCTGTATGCATGTACTTAGTATACTTTGATAAATCAAGTTCGTAAGGAGTGCATCACTCTCGTAAACAACTCAAGGACAGGGTAACAAACCGATCGATAGGACACATGCTTAAAAACGTATATAACTCAATAATTAACAAGACATATTTAGAGTGATATTAATAAGGCAATAAAGTGTATTTAATTAAATGACATACACTAACAAAGAACAGTATTTAAGGGATATATACTACGATCCTAAATGTCTGGTTTCTTCTACAAATATTAATTGTGGAGGCAAACTGACCTTGATAGCGAGACAAGGGCAAAGTCTGATAAGAAGCAATCTTTAAGACTTATAAAATATTCTGAACTTAAAGATTGGCGTATAAAACAGTCTAAGTGCAAATTACACAAAGAGACCAAATACGATTTCCATATGTAATGGTTTATGCTAGTCACACAGATTTTCAATTCCAGGCAGATATGGTTGAATTATAAACATATAAAAAATTTAATAAAATGGTTATAAATATAATTTGACAGTGGTAGATGTCTGTTCAAAATACACATAGGCTAAAAAGTAAGATGGGAGATGACATACACCATTTTTCAAGAGAGAAAACCAGAAAAAAAATACAGCTCGATGAAGGAAAGGAATTGTATAACGTAAATGTCTGGACATTTTTGGAGAAAGAAAATAATGAATGCTTTCCCACTCACTCGGACAAAAAAGCGTCTGTAGTGGAAAGATTTAATTGAACTCTTAAGACTAGAATGCAGAAGGGTTTTACTGAAAATGAAACCAAATACTATGTAGATATTTTGCAAATCCTTATTGATGAATATAATAAATCAAGCAATTGATGTAGAGATATATCGCTAATTGAAGCAAGCATGGAAGAAAATAGATCTAAAGTATAAATAAACTTATTCGGCTATCTAACAACAGATGCATATGGAACGCCCAAATATAACATAGGTGAGATACTCAGTCTCAAAATGTAAGTCTATTTTTTATTTTTTACTAAAGGTTATCTTCCTAATTTTAAGAAAGAGATTTTTGTAATCAGAGAAGTAGTTTTATGTGATACTGTAGTATATAAATTACAAGACTTAAAGGGAGAGAATATTGAGCGAATATTTTACAAGTAGTCTTCTCTATTCTACAAGAAAGATGATGTCTACAAGAATGAGAAAATTTTAGAATAACAGAAAGAGAAACAGATTGACATGTAGATCTTTTAATCATAGTTGGAATAGACAATGATAATTGTCTTCATGACCACTTTTGTGGAATAAAGCATTTATGAAAATTTGTATCGTTTCAAGAGAAAACAATATATTGTGTAAAAAATGGTTGATTTACAAAAAAAATCTGAATTAAAAATACAAGAACACTTAAGATTATGCATTCAAAAATATAACACAATAGATATAATGTCAAAAGATTGTTCTATCGTTAAATTGAAAAACTACCATCATAAACTAAAGGTTCCTTTTGTTCTATATTATGATTTTGAACGTATCATTGAGCCAGTTAGTACCGTAAATGAGGACCCAACTACGTTATGGAAAATAAATACAGCAAAAACATATCAGCACGACTTTTACTTTATATTAAATCAACTCACAAAGAGTATGAGCCCATAGTTTACACAGGAGAAGACTGTATGTTTAACATTATGAATATTTCGGATCAATTGCAAAAACCGTTTATCAACAACTAAGACTAAATGACGCTGATGAAATGATATTCAGTAATAAATATAAAAAGCATTGTAATTCCACCAACATGTGATATCTGAGAAGAGGAGATTGGGTCCAAAGAAGCCAACTATAAAGTAAGATCGCTTAACTAGAAAATACAGAGGTTCAGCACATCGATGGGCATGGCGAAGCTAGTAAAGACAGAAGCATCGAACCTAGATTTTAGAGAACAAATCTTTATCTATACGAATATATAGATTCATTTGAAAGATTTAATGAAATTGAATTACCACTAATAGATAATTTTGTTTTTCAAAACTGACAGGATCAGGAATTAGCGCAGCGGGTTACTATTATGCTAAAGATGTTATGAAACGTTTCAAACTAAATTCTCTTGTCTATATTCACGACTACTACGTAAAGAAAGATACCTTAATGTTATGTCATATTTTTGAAGAATTGAGATCTGTGTATATGAATAATTATAAACTAGATCCAGTAAATTATTTTAGTGCACCCGGACTAGCTCAGGATGCTTATTTGAAAATAAGTAAGGTAAAATTAGAATTGCTAACAGATTGTGGTAAGATTGTAATGCTTGAATCTGGAATCATGGAGGAATAAGTACAATACCTAATAGATACTAGCATACTAAAGAAAATCATAAATATTATAACGAAAACAAAATCTCAAATAATAGTCTTGACGTCCTAAATAATGGAGAATACTATACTTTACGGTCAAGGTCATCTATTATGTACCGGACTCCAACAATTTGTATGACTGGGCCATGTGTCAACCCATGCCAATTAGAAACTTTAAATTGGCAGAAACGGAAGAAATAAAACAAATTAAAGAAACGTTGATGGCTCTGAGTGATGCAATGCATTTGGAGGAATTCTAAAAGTAGATTTAGAAGTATTTGTACAACTATTTTAAAGATTATCCTTTGGCGCCAGAAAAAAACTATATCCAAGTGAGGATGATTTATCTCCAATTGATAGAAGATAAAAAAAGGGTCAAAACATTCAGTACTTAAATTAACGCATACTTTAAAAAAAAACACAAAACATATTTATTCACTATCGAAAGTTTTTGTTGTATGTTCAATTAGGAATACAACCAAAAAAGATTAATAAATCAGTTATATTCGATCAAGAGCCGTGGCTAAAATCATACATATAAAATCTTTAAGACAAAAAGCATTTATTGACTTTGAGAAAAGATTTTTGTAAGTTAATGAATAATGCTGTCCATGCAAAACAAATGGACAATTTAAGAAAGAGAACTAATGTAAACATATGTACTGATGAAAAGATATATTTTAAACTTCAAAAGGACATCTCATTTGCAAGTAAAACAATTATATGTGAACATATGGTATTAGTTAGTTTAAATAATAAAGATATGCATGGGTATTAATAAATCTGTTCCTAAAAAGAATCTCAAATTATGGGTTAGTTTGATAAGGTGAATACATTATCTTATGGCTATTCCCTTGGGAGTCTGCTTAGTTCATCTGCTTCTACCTTGTAATTAAAAGGATAGTCCAGCCTCATTGAAAGTTTTGTGTGTGTGTGTGTGTGTGTGTGTGTGGTTTTATTTAACTTTTCAACTATTTCATTTATAATAATTGTTAGTACTACATTATTTTCCTTAAAAATGTGTTCCATAGAGTTTTTGTATTCTGAGTAAAAGACTACTATGAATTTATGACAGAATTATACTTTTGTAGTATTACCCATAAAGGTATTCCATAATGCCCACCACTGAATGCTCTCTTTGTTATGTTGGTTGTTTTATTTTTTGCATCATCTAAATTTCGACAATCGTTTATAAAAAAAACCCCAAAGTATTAGTTTCCTAGTACACACTAATAAGTAATTCTAGCCATTTAACTAATTTATCGCCGGGATCTTTTGGAATTATATTGTTGTCCCAAAAAGGCATTTTATGTGATGCGTCTTATTGTGCATAAGGGTTCGACAGATACTGAGAATAAAATCAAAAATGTTTATATTCTGTTGCAATCAAATATAATGCAAAGTTTGTCTTTCCGCAATTTGTAACACCACATACAATCATATTATGATGTTCTTTTATGTACATTTTACTTATTCTACGACATCTAAAAGCTTTAAGAACTACTCTCATGCCTTCCTCACTTCTCAATGATATTTATGGCCAATATAAGCACTAGCACCAATTACTACTGCAATAAAAAAAAATAATAAAAAACCCCCACACATAATCATGATTTATCTGTTCATCAGAAGGTTGGTAAAATCACTAAGTTTAGGTTGCTTAGATTATTCTAAAGTGAAGCTATAGTCTGGAGTAGTAGAAATAAATAACTCAAAGCTTTATCCAAATTATATAAATACTGACTAACCAAACCTTGCAGTCTTCATTTTTTTTATTTATGTAATCAAATGGCTTTTCTCTGTTTTCGTTGAACTCATTAGTTTCTCTTTACAAATCATCAAGTGATTTATCATGTCTTAATCGTTCGGCATCAACTTTGTTAGTATCAAATAACTTAAAGAGAAACTGACTCTATTTTTATTCTCTGTGCTTAATATAAGGCGTTCAGCTGTATTGCGAAATTCATATAATAATGTATTTACAGTTAGTGCATCATTTTTTTAAATTTATAACTTGAAGCTAATTAATAATGTTTAACATTTTTATTTAATTCATAAATATGTTTTAAAATTTTGTTCTTGATCTGATAAACCTTTTTCGGCACTGACATTAACTAACTTAGTTAAGTTTTTACTTTTGTTTTTGCTTTCACCTATTCTTTTGTTAATATCAGCAACTGTATGTTTAATTCATTACTATCTAGTACCGTATATACTCGCGTATAAACCGATACCAACTGCAAACTGCATAGACCCAGATCTACCGTCGCTAAATGCGTCGGCAGATCTGAGTCTAAGCAGTTTGTAAGCGGGCTAATCGGTAGAACAAACAACATAGATCCTGATCTGCCGGCGCATTATGCGACATTATGCAGATCAGGGTCTATGTTGTATGCATTTGGACCCGGATTATACGGTAATATTGTGTTTATTTTGATGTATGAAATTGGCAATCCTATTTATGATTCTCTCTTCCACAGTTGTTAATGATGACTAATTGTTTATCATTTTTATTGGATTCTTGATCTTTATATAGTTTACTACCGTATATACTCGTGTATAACCTGCATCCAAATGCAAACAACATAGACCCTGATCTGCCGTCGCATAATATGTCGGCAGATCAGGGTCTATGCTGTTTGTTCTACTGATTAGTCCTTACAAACTGCATAGACTCAGGTCTGTCGGCGCATTATGCGACGGCAGATCTGGGTCTATGCAGTTTACAGTTGGTATCGGTTATACGCGAATATATACGATATATGATAAAATTATTCCGGTTTTATTTTTGTTGCCATCAATAACGTTTAATTACTTATCAGTCTCTTCTCTCGATGTTTGATTATCTTTCAATCTAATATCCTCCAAAGTCTTTCGTGTTTGGCTGTTAATACATCTTTTGCACAAACCTATTAGTAGCTGTATCAGTTAATCTTACTGATTCACCTAAATGTGTAATAGGGTTGTGGTTCATTTTTACTTGATTAGTTACTGAAATATCTAGTTTCTTTAACTTATCATATTTCCCTGCGTATTTAGAAATTAAATCACTAGGACCTCTTGAAGATATTAACTGAGGTTGCAATTATATTTCTGTCATTATTTATTTGCAAAATATATGATGATACTGGCAAATTATTTTGCCTTAGCAATTCTAAAGATATATGTAACTGGCATATATCCCCATCCTCATCTTTAATGATAGAAAATTCTGTCACCAATAGTTTGCGGTGCTGAGAAACTAAAGAATAAATTTTAAAAAACGTTTAATATTTTCTTCACTTCCAGAAAAAGCGTATGCTTCTTTTCTTGCATTAACCAGAATACTACCTTTTCGTGTATAACGAAAATCAGAAGTAATATACTTCCATGTCATTCATCATGAAATATATCTAACCTAGTAGTATGATTATTCAACCCTGTTGTTAATATCATCAGTTGAAAATTCTCTTTACTCTAATAATTATGCTTAATATAGTTCATGATTTCTCTATTTCTGATTTATCTGTATCAATTCTTTTACTTAATGCTAAAGTCTTTTTATCTGCGTCATTATTTCGTTCGCATATATTATCTTTTTTTTCTATGTCATTAAAATCTCTTCCTAATCGATTTGCCTTTCTAGCTAAATCGTCAATACATCCTTGTACTACACCAATATTACTAGGAAGCTCTTTATCTGTATATACTTTCATATCTGTTAGAACTTCTTCTATTGCCGCAGAGTGTTCATCTTTGAGAATTTGTAAGCCCTCCACTCTTAAACACCATTTGTTTTACGTAAGTCATAAATAGATAAAGCAAAGTTCGTTTTTGTAGATATAATCTTAGTTTCACTCACATTAACCTTATTCTATCCTTCTACTGACTTTTTCAAAGTCATTCTTCCTTTGTAATCGCGAAAGACTATTGTTGACAGCTGTCACTCTATCTTACAATCTTATCACATCAGTTCTAGACTAATTAATTAACTTTTAATATCCTCCTCGTTCTCTTTCTTCTCATCATGTAATTCTCTCTGAAGCCGTTCAAGTTGTGATTGCAATGTATTGTAATTTTCCAGAGACTTCTTTATTTGCTTCACGTCATTCTCTAAGGCTGATATTTCAGTACATATATTTTATTTTCTTCAGTTAGTTCAAAGTATTGCTGTATGTTTTCTAAAGGCGATATGTTTGATTCCGATCTATCAGTTTGAAAATCTAATTATTCTCGTGTTAAATAAATCTTGAGTATCTGACTTTTTTTTCTTGTTATCATCTTTTCTTGTTTTTTTTTTTTTTTTTTTGGTGCAGTTCTGACAGTTTAGTAGATTTTCTCCGATACTGTGACCTAGCTCTTTTAATTCTTTTATCAACTTCTTCTCTCCATGTTTTGATATCCTCGAAGTCTTGCGTATTTGGGCGGCAACACATTTTTGTACAAAACTTTATTAGCTGCATCACATTTTTGTATAGCATCAGATAGATTTATAACACTGTTGTTGTTTAAGTTTAAATCATTTTTTAGTGTTTGACTTAGTTCATCATCGTTTTCATTTTTCTTTATGAAGTTAAAACTAAAATCACCAGGATCTTTTAAAGATATTTCCGCCATTCATTTAACGCAAATCGGAAAATTAATTTGCTTGAGACATTTAAAAATATGTGCAATTGGCATACCATTAAAATTTATTAATTTCGAGTCTTCATCTTTAATTTGATATTTAGTCTGTTTATGGTACCTCTTTGCAATTGTTTATATGGACTATTAACATCGTATGAGACAAAATTACTAAGAAAAACATTTTTAATGGGCAGGGACTCTAGTAGAGTAGAGTAGGAGCCGTTAGATAACTTTTTGTATTGTTTAGTTGATCAAGGAAAATGTATATGATATGGGCTTTAAAAATCCACAGTATGTTTCTGATTCGATAGATGTATTTGAAAAATATATTTCTTTCTCAGAATGTCCTTCCACGCTAATGTAACTAGACTTTGTCTTTAGGTAACATTGCTTCACCATTTAAGAAACGAGAAAAGTCTTGCATAACTATTTGCCTCTACGTCTTTGCAGCCATTTGTAGCAATCACTTTCATAATAAATTCATCGTGACTTATTTCCTTATTGCTTATTGCTTTACATAGCATTTTATCAATGGTATTCAACTTAGTTATAGCGGAAGTTATAATCTTTTCGTGTTTTAAAACTGTATTGTATACTAGCTGGTCTTTTAAAGCTGATGCAACGAAGGCTAGTAAAATTGCACCAAACATTGTAATAGCTAAATTAATAATAAATCCGAGATTTATGACCGTTGGAACTTCTAAACTAGCAGCAACAACACCTATTCCACCCAAAACACTTACCATACCAATCTCTGCATAGTGTAAAAACTTATATGCTGTTTAATATCTTTTTCTACACCTCTACAATGTTCTATCTCTTTAACTAAATCATTCTTAATTTTATTAATCTTCATTAACCAAAAATTATCACCATGGTCTTGTCTGGTAGATATTACTTGTGCTATTAGATAGTCAATCGCAATGCAATTGGAATAACCACTTTTAGTACTTCTTCCACAACCATGTTAATTGGAAAATCTGTTTTAAAAGTATATATCCTATTCAAAAGCATGTTGTAGCTTACTTTAAGCGTTGCGTTTAATGCTGTATGGTCAATAATATTAAATATGTTCGTTTTGCGTGCCTTTAATTAATAAAAATTTTATTTAATTTACGTATCACTGCACTATTAACCAATCTATTAAATAGCTAGTAAATATGTTAATCTACAGTATTTCTGGAAATGGATTTTCTTTATTTGACCCATTTGGAAGACACGTTAGTAGTTTCCGCCGTCTCTTGTTCTTTTTCGGTGCTTTAAAAAAATACATAACGCATACTTCTACAGCAACAACTACCCTAGCTATCAAGTAATACATTTTGTAGCCTTTTTAACACCACGTGAGTCATGTTTGCTTGACTCTGTTCTTAGTAGCCATAACATTTTAAAAATATTCTGCTTTAGGTTTTTTAAATTCTTTTCCAAGTTGTTTCGCAAGTTGAACTTCACGATGATCTTTAATCTTTTGTGAAGTTACCTTCTCTGATAATTTAATAACCTTTACATTTTCTTCATTTTTCCCCCTTTTCCCACCACCTCCCATTTAGTTTCCAACTAAACTAAAGTTTTCCTGAACATTTAATCAAGTGATTTTCAACTTACCTTAAAGTTCTATTAAAGTTACCTTCTAGTGATTTTCAAGATACCGTCAAGTTATTTTCAATTACAGATATCTTAAATAGTATTTATAGTTACTGACTTTCTGACGTAATTACGTCCTTATTTTCTTTTAAAATTAATATGCTGAACAGTTATCAAGTTAGCACTTAATGCTGAAACTGGTAATCCAAACATGAAAGATAAAAACCCACAAAAGCATGTAACTTCATTCGTTTGTTGTTAAATAGTCTTTTTTCAGCTCTTTCTGTAATGTGTTTAAGTTATTAATTGGAAGAAGTGTACTCATCAAAGATGGTATTACTTGTAGTGTTATTGCATCTGACAATACGTTTGATAGTTTAGCTGATCTAGCATTTAAAAAAATTATATGCTTTCTTGATTTGTTTTGAATCCATTTTATCCAACTCCTTATCGGTTAAGTGTTGACCAGTTATTTCCTGACACGTTCCATTTAATATACTAATTTTTAATCCATGGTTGTAGGCTTCTGTTATTCCCTCTTCGTATATAGTGCTTATGTCAATATATTAGTTATATTCGAAAAAGCCTCGTTCTGTTTCAAGTTGATTTTGATTCATTTAAATAGCGTAAAATGCAGGAAGGTGGTTATGGTTACGTAACTGAAGAACCTACTCCTGAACTGAACCTGATCGTTCTGATGATTCGGTCTTGAACCTCTTCCTGCATATTATCGAGTGCCTACTCCTGATCTTACTCATAAATTGCTGCCACTAGATTCTCAACCCCTTTCACCAACAGTTCAACAGTTATTTATTGATCTATATAAGGAAGCTATTAAACATAATTTTATGTTAGGTGTAGAAGAGGATATGCTGAATAATTCTCATTTTAAACTTATAAATGCAATATTGCATTAAGAACAAATTGGTAATCCTGATATTCAACTTTCACTAATTGGTAAAAAAAAGTGTTATCATTTAGCACTATATCTAATACAAACGAGGAAGTACGTTTTTAGAATCAATAGGTTGGAAAGGACAAGGAAAACTATGGATCAAGCGAGAAATCATTCCGCAAATAGAAATGACTACATTTGAGGATAATACAATCGGGCAACATATAATGTTGCTGAAAAAGGTTTGTTAGAATCTCTAAATGATATAGCAGAAATAGATGATAATTTAAATAAGAGAAATGTTGATTTTACAAATCGAACTGGAAACCTTAAAAATGACATAGAAAGATCTATGATTAAGAAAATAAATGTTTATAAATTGTTTACTGGTTAAGAAGAAAGAGAATTAAAAGGAAGTGTGAGTTCTAAAGATGCTGTAAATATTAGAAATGAAAACAGACCTTGACGTGAATGACGACAGTATAAATAAAAACAATGTTATTGTTAACGAAAAAAGATCGAGCTATGAAAGGTAAATCAAATGAGATATTATAAAGTTATGAAAGTTCAAGAGCACAATTATTTGGCCATTTAACAGATACAGAAAGTAACTTTAGAGAAAATATTAATAACATTGAGTAAATAATTAAAGAAAAATTACAGTTGGGTGAAAGGGTAAAGCAGCAGTTCAAAGAAAAAGGTGTAGCAATTGCTAATGTGTTTTGCAGTTATTACTATTATAACACCAACTCTTGGCCTAATTATAGCAAATTTCGTAAAAGGATTAACAGTAATAAGCGACGGTAGAGGCAGTGGAAGCAGCGGTGGAAGTGGTTCGTTCATTGATAAATTCTAAAAATATATGAAAATTATTGCGCAATATTTATTTAAGTTAGATAATAAAAAAGACAACAACAAAAAAAAAGACAAAAAAAGCTGAAGCAACCATTGCCTGGTATAAATGGCAATATACTAAGATGGCCTTCAACTAGCCAGAAAATTTTTTGTTTCATAGTCGATAATGCCATTTTGTTAAATCTTGCATTAATTAGCTTTTCTCTACAATTGTACAACATGGTTTATTTGTAGTAACAAACTGGATTAGAGATTCATTCATTAATTAGCTAGATAATATGTTAATCTATTTCAAAAAAGTAAATTGCGCCAGCTCCTGCAAGAATATACAGAATAATACATACTTCATCATTTGTTTCATAATCTATATCATGAGGTGTTGTACGTTTGTCTGCACAAGTCTCATTAGTTGTATCGTCTTTATTGTCTGTCTTTTGACGAATAATTAGACTTTTCATCATCTTCTATTGTTGTATTCGTTACCACGTCGGTATTTACAGCAGGATTTGCTCCCAGATCAAATGAATCTGATGACTTTAGTAAATTATTATAACCTACTTAACTATCCATTTTCATCCCCATATCAACCATATCACTGGGTATTGAAAATACACACCCACAACCAACTGCAAATTGTAGTTCATTTCAAAAAGTCTGGTATCAAGAACATCATATAATAAATCATGACTCTACATGTACCACAGAAGTCCAAATCAAAAGAAGGCATTACAGAGAGCTTTCAGCATGCTGAAAATGAACCCAACATTACCAAAACGAATATGGGGAACAAGGTATCTGCCACATCTTGAGATAGTCATTGAAGTGTTCTTGAAGGAGTATTTGGCATTCTGCTACCAGTTGCAAACAACATTCCCTGAGAACTTAAAATCTGAGGGCTTGGCAAAATTGGCTGCAAATGGACACGTAATTGTCCATTTTGCTGTACCTCAAGGTAATTTGTCAGTAGGATATATATATATATATATATATATATATATATATATATATATATATATATATATATATATATATATTTACAAATGAAATGAAATAATTATGAAAGCTACTGATGAAAAAGCTTCATGTATACTATTAATACGCATATAATTTTGATTTAAAGATATATTATTGCATGTATGTTTAAAATTATTTTGGAATAATTGTAGGCTGTTGTTGGGATCCTCAATAAGCTATTCTTGTTTCTACAAAGGAAGGAAATCAGTTGGGCTGATGCTCACAAGAATCTATGCTACAATTGAATTAATACGGAGCATGGATATAAAGTAAGTAGAAGTTTGTCTCTCAGTCTGTTCATCACAAAAAGCGGTTTTAGTATATGTAACTATAAGATGTTGATACATTTTTTTTTAAAGAGAGGCTGATGACATTTTAGAGGTCATTGACAGTGTGGAATTATTACTGTCAGCATAGCTTTCAAGGGCCAGAAACACAAGCCAGTGAACAAGGCTTTACTGAACAACATTGTAGATGCTTTGCAACAGAGATTTCCCCATGATAATTGCCCAATGATAGAAGCCAGCCAGATTCATGGGTTGAACAACTGGTCTTGCCCTGGATCAGACACCATATTAGGTTACCATACAAAAGTTACTGTTCAAGTTGTTTGCGGTTTTGTTGTTGTTGTTGTTTTGTTGTTTTTTTAGAGTTGACGGCTATGTTAAATTTGTTCCAGTTTTGATGAGCACTTATTGTTGCTTTTCTTTTGTATTTCTTATTAATATTTTATTGTTTCAGTGACATTGAATACCAGACTTTCTGAAATGAAAACGTTTTGAGAATTAATGAAACTGTTTGCAATGTTTAAAATTGTCTTTCTAAAAACTATTGTAGCTTATGGTGTTCGAGAGGTCAAAACAATCCACACCCACTTTAAGGATGTCCTTTCTGCTGAGGTATCAGTGATTCTGGAGGAATGGTCACTGCTCAAGCTGTTGGTGTATAAAAGGTAAGTAATTGGATTTACTAGATCTAAATATTTCGTTAACATTTGTCATATACAACCACCACTAACTTGTTCTCATACTTGCCTGGTCAATGTAGATGTGTCCCGTGACTGGTGTAAACACAGTGAAATCTTTTGTCTCTTTGCATTAAGTAAATTTGAATCTACTTTGTGGTCCTGGATAGCAATAATTAATGTTATTTCATGTTGTTTAAAACTAGATACAGTTCATGGGTTATCTTGAAAATAAAGGTAATTTTCACAAAAAGTGGTTATCTTGAAAATAAATGTAATTTATACAGAAACGCAAACAACTTCATTAGAAAAAGCTATTTATTGACAATTATTACAGTGCGATTATAAAACAAGTATTCAACCATTTAACCTGCCACACCCCTCCTCTTTTCTCACTGTCAGTGTCCATCCCTTTCTTAATTGTTTAGAGGCCCCTTGGTAACTCGTGCCCTCACTTATGTTGGTGTCTATTGTGTGCGAGTTATTGAAGGAGACGTGTAGTTCTTATCTGGCCAATGGGTGAGTCATACTCTCATGAAGTATATATCTGTTAAATTAACAAATTACACTTTGCTTTGAAAGCAGTTAACTTCATTCTAATGGGCCAACTTCAATTTTAAAAAAAATCTTCCTGGATAAGAGTTGTGCCGCTTAGAAAGCTATCAGTTTGAAGTTCTTAAACCTAGATGAAACATTATTTTGACTTTCATATGAGAAGAATTTATTTGGCTTGGAGCAAATATTTTTAATGCAAATCAAAGAATTTTCATGAGCATACAGTATTTCGAAGTCTTTCCTCCCTATACATGCAAATAGCTTAACTCAAATCCATACTTGCAGTTTCATAATGTTTATATTCTACACGACTGTACTGTGCTTAATGAAAGAAACATTTGTAAAATATATCAAAACAATTAACGACCGAACTTAATCATATCGCATTGGATTTCCTGGTCTTCTTTTCTTGTTTCTTCTTCCACCTGGGTACTATTCTCAATCAGTTGTTTGGCCTCTAGATCTGGAATCATTGTAGATATCAACCCATCAAGAGTTCCATCCGGCAGGACACACCTTTCTTTTTTTTTTTTTTTTTTAACACATGCTGCACCAACAGGCGTGGAAAATGCCACCTCTCTCCTATTCTGATGTCTCAACGTCTGGCACCAGTCACTCCTAAGAACTGATGTCGAACATGTCTGGAGCAGTGAGGAAAGAGCCCCCAAAAAGAAATTACGAGGATCATTATCTACTACTGTTGGCATGTGCAGGAACAACAAACAACAACAAATGAACACCCTCATCCCAATCCCTTCCTGTATCAAAGCAATATGACCGAATCATATTCTTCAAAGTTTGGTGAAATCTATCCAAAGCCCCTTGACTTTCAGGATGATAGGCAGAAGATTTAAACTGTTGGATGCCTAATTCATGCATAACTTGTTGGAAAATTCCAGACATAAAATTGGACCCTTGATTAGACTGGACAGATTTGGGAAGGCCAACAAGTTGCGAAAAAAAACTTTACCAAAGATTTTACAATGGTTTTAGTTTTAATATTTCTCGAAGGAATTGCCTCTGAAAATCTTGCAGACGCACACATTATGGTCAACAAGTATTGGTTGCCTGACTTGGTCTTAGGTAAAGTACCAACACAGTCTACCATTATTCTGCTAAATGGTTCGTCAAATGCAGGAATAGGTTGCAGATGAGCCTTAGGTATCTTCTGATTGGGTTTTCCTACCATTTGACAGGAGATCTCGGGATCTTGTTCCTGTTCGACAACTAGTGACAACTAGTGATTGCCTTTTGTCACCCTGATCAGAATAGAGAGAATGAGTAGTAAAAAGAGGATCACTGTTATCAATACCTATTGGTTGATCAATGCCAGGAGAAAAAGTGACATCATCAAAAGACTGACCAATAAATGTGTCAGCTAAAGGAATACTTTCCTGATCAACATCATTATCAAGAGCTCTTTTTGCCATAGCTCTGGTAACTGCACAAGCAGGATACAAATCGGATATTTCAATCTCAATAGGATCAACTCTTTGATCCAAACAAGACATGTCAGTTACAAGTGGATTAACCACGACCTTATCTCCAGCTAGGTCATTGCCTAGTAACAAATGAATACCTTCTATAGGTAAAGAAGTCACTGCCTCAACAGTCACAGGTCCTGAAACTAAGTCTGATGCCAAATTGACACAATGGAGAGGAACATTTACAAAGCCACGCTCTACTCCGTGAATAAGTACACTTTCACTAGAAGAATTCTCAGGCAAAGGCAAAGTACCTGATAACAAAAGACTCTGAGAAGCTCCTGTGTCCCTTAATTTTTTAATAGGGATAGGTTTGGCAGAATCACCAATAAGTGATATAGAACCTTCTGCCATGAATGGTTCATAAGTCTCCAAAATAGAATCAGACTTGGGTTTGTTTGACCCAACAAATGTATTGCTTTCAATACAAGAATGTGACCTTGACCTCTTTAAAATAAGAACATTTGAATAGCTCGGTCTTGATTCTGTTGCTTATTTTTCAACCTGTGGCAATCAGAAATGACGTGCCATTTCCTTTAACAATAAAAATGCAAGTAGGAAGAAATAAGGTTTTCTGATCAGTCTTATCAGATGTTTGATTTCTAGAAGTTGTGCGGTATTGAAATTTAGAAGTACTTGTTTGAAATTAATGTTTTTTTTACCAAAACCCTTCTGAAAGGTAGACTTACTGACAAATGAAGCTTTGTGAGTTAAGGAATAATCATCAGCCATTCGAACAACATTTTCCAAAGTATCCACTCTTTGTTAATCAAGATAGATCTTGACATCACCATGGATGGTTTCTTTTCTGCAATTCCTAAACACTTGTCAATATACTTCAGGTACCAACTCATAACCCTTCAAGATATAGTCCTTAACCACATCATAATCAACACTCTGTTGTACTGACAGTGAAGTGTAGACTTCACGAGCTTTGCCAATAAGTACACTTTGTAGTAACAAAGTCCAAATCTCTCTGGGCTATTGCAAGTTTTCAGCAACGTTCTCAAAGTGAAGAAAGAATTTATCTACTTCTTTTTCCTGAAAAGGGGACACTAACCTAATGTATCTGGTAACATCAAAACCTGAACTTGTATGTAAAGAGGGAGCGAGGCTGTTCTGCTTGCCAGTTCTCTCTCTCTCTCTGAACCTGCATTTATATTATCCTTTCCTCTTTCTGAAGATGAAGTTTTCTTAATTCCAATTCCATCTGGGTATTTTTTTAGCTGTAATTCCCTTAATTTCCAATCAAAGCCAGACACAGACTTCCCAATCAACCCCAAAGCACTAGTATCCGAAATTTCCTTTCCTACTAAATACGAAATGAAAATATTCTGTATCTCTTGTCTTGTCAAAGACGCTTTCGATTCAGAATGATCGTAATGTCTGTCAAGCTCAAGCAACTCGTCCTTTTTCATAGACTCTAACCCTACATGGGTAGGACTTGAAACAAAGTTCTCAACTTTAGATGACATTGTGAATGCTTTCTGGTTTCACTAAAGATTTCTCAAATGGGTGAAATAAAAATCTTTACCAGGGACAATGAAAATTTTTAAAAAAGTCAATTTAAATTGTAATTTAAAAGACGTTCACATCCCGGACGAGCCCTTAATTTCTGTTACGACTCTAGGTCTTAAAAATAAATATCAGAATGAAAGTGAAACCAACAGTGCATGCAATATCAACAAGCAATTTATTTCCCTATAATACAAAGTGAAATTCAAAAGATACTTACAATATTATGAATTAAATTCCAAATAATCCTATGTAGAATGTTCCGAATTAATTCCAATAGTCTTGAATGTCCTGATATACCACGATGATACAGAATGTCTTTGAATGCGTTCACAAAAGTTCAAAGTAATGTGTTACGTCAAAAGTCAATAAGTACGTTAGTAATTCCAAGAAATATATATTAAATAAATAATTCCTCTCGAATTATATCTGATTTCAACGGCACAATGTAAAATCTGATCACAAATGGATTCCCACACTCTGATCTAAAACAGGAATGTAGTTAATGCGTATCAAGTCTGTATTATACACATATTTTCTAATGACCCACATCATAACAGAACGTGAGACATTCTATGGGAAAAACACAGCCTAATGGCAAATAAGACCGGCCTTGAACTCAAATGCTGGTCAACATTCTGTAGACAATTAGCCATATTTTAAAATACAAATAAGTACAACCTTGCTGTAGTGGACAAAGTTAAGCACACATTATATATTCAATATACATAACAAAAGTCATCCACAAATTTTGGTCAAGTAACTTACTTGGAACAAAAGTTATTATGCAAAACCCATTTTTCTTTACGTCACAATGACACTGGCCTTTGCTGTTTGATACCAAAATAAACAGGCTTCTTCCATACCTCAAGTGCAAGCCCTATACAAACTTTAATCAAGATATGTGGTCTAGAACTAAAAGTTTTATTTAAAAACAACATTTTTCTTATATCATTCACAGTGACCTTAAGCATTGATCTTAAGACTGTAAAATCATACCCAAAGTGCAAGTCATCCACCAAGTTTGGTGAAGGTTGATGGTTGAAAACTATAATGTCTATAAAGAAACCAATTTTCAGTCACAGTTACCTTGACCATTATTCTTTTGACCGCAAAATCAATACCCAAAGTGTAAGTCATCCACCAAGTTTGGTGAAGGTACATGATCGAGAACTAAAATGTCTTTACAAAAACCATTTCTCAGTCACAGTTACCTTGACCATTACCCTGTTGACCGCAAAATCAATACCTAAAGTGTAAGTCATCCACGAAATAATTTATAGCTTGCTTTCCAAAATGTTTTGTCTCTTAGCCGTACCACATAGTACTGATGTGCTTTCCAAGCTGAACAAGCAGCAAGTCTCTAGAAAGAGACGCATGAAAATGTTATTCTGGAAAAGCGATCTTCCCCATCTCCCATTCAATGAAATATTTCCAAAATAAGTCCTCGAAGTTCGTCCTCTTTTGACAAATTGCTCGATTTGCCTAAGATATTGCTCGTTGTACATGCCTTTCTGAAGAAATCTGGATTTGCTTTTTTTTTTCGGCACATGCTACCATAATAAGTGTTTCTTTGTCATATCTACACCAGTTCTTAAAATTGAATATCATCTGATCAACTAAAAATGCTTACAATGAGATTATCTATGATTCTGAAAGACTTAAAGAGTGTGAAATAAGAAATAAAAATCAAAATCGCTGTTCAACCATATTTCTAGCATATCCAGTGGAACCTATCACCCATCAAAGTTTCTAAAATGTTACAGTAACGTTCGTGAGAGGCAAGCAAACTTCCAAAAAACAATTACAATACTCTTAAGAGGTCTGATCTACCTCTCAATAGTTGTGACAGTTCGTTATTGATGTATATAAAATTTTTTTATGAAAATGCTATAATTGTTTGTTTTGGGGTTTGTTTGTTTGTTTTTCGATACCCGCAGTAAGTGCACAAGAATAATACAGCAATAGTTTGCTCTTTTCATTTATTTCTTGATGCACAATTAGTTCCACTAATAGATTGTTAGATTTTCGATGATATCTGACAACCAATGTACACGAAATATTCATATATACTTCAAAGATGGCATATTAAACATAACTGGAAAGTTTACAGACCACTGATTTGACATGTTGAGGTGCAGTGCGTTTGTCTTAAAAAATCGATAAAGTAAATAATTCCGTTTTTAAATACATCAAAACATGTAACTGAATATTATTTTACCTCCAAAAAGCTTGTTCAGGTGATTCTTTCAGCAGTTTTGGAACCGAATGCAAAAGTTAATTCTAGCATATTGTCACCAATGTAAACATTGATGTACGCAAGTCGTAGAAACCACGTACATGTTACTGAAGAAGAAAAATGCGCATATTTTCGAAATTAAAGTATTTTCAAAACTCAAATAAACAAAGTCAAAATGTTTCAGATTACTCCATGCTATAATCTGGTCCTGCAGTAAATTCTCAAAAAAAGTTTACACTTTGATGACATAATCGTAAACAATGCAACAACTGTTATCCATGCAATCTTTAAACATGTCGTGGAAAATTCTTGTTGATAACACATTCTTCATCTGTAACGCTGGTTATTTCATAAGAAGAACTGTTTTATGTAAAAATCATTGTATGTGCTCATTATAGCAGGAACATCAGTTGAGATATAGTTAATACATCACCATTATAGAGATGCATACTACCAAACAACACTAACGGACCTAAATTTTCTGGTTTTTCACATGGTCCACATGCAACAACCAAAACGATATTTTAGTAACAAGTTATTTACGTATACTTTTATATTATGTAAAAAGTATGAAGTTACTTGCCGCATGTGGACCACTTTAAATTTTTAAAATAGGTCCAATTTTGGCACAAAATAGCTATTTAATAGCCAAAAGTGACGTCATGAGCATGTGAATATGTCATATTTAAATCTTTTTTTAAATATCTTTGCAATTGTAAGTTTTTCGAATGCTTATCACTTTTTGCCATGGTGTTCTCAGATCAACTACTTTTTTGAAAATATTTAAATTTTTGGGCCCAAAAGAGGCCTTGTAAGTACCTGCCCCTGTATAAACCTGTCACAACACATGCAATACTTCTGGAACGTTACCTATGAATCCGCAAGATTTGTTTTTAATTTTGAAGGATCGTGTTTAAAAAATCTTTACACAAAATGAAAAGTTCTTGCTTCTAAGCTTTAAGAATATTTTATTTTTCATTTTTCTCACTTTTTATGTTGAGTTTGAATCCGATAATCTGCTTAAAATGTTATTATACATCACACGTATAGCAGAAGGCCTGTCATTGTCAACTAAATCCCACGAGCATAAATGCCTGTCATTGTCAACTAAATCCCACGAGTATAAATCAACATGTTATTATACATCACACGTATAGCAGAATGCCTGTCATTGTCAACTAAACCCCACGAGCATAAATCGGCATGTTATTAAAGATAAACATGACTATAAAAGTAGTTAAAATATTTTCAATATATGATTTTCTGAGCAATTTAAATGAAACAAAAGTTGTGATTCCAGGTCTCTTGGAATGAACTGTTGAAATACTTTTCACTTCTTCGTTCTTCCTGCAGAGAGCTTCGACATCACTCCTAATGTATGATTTATTGTGGCATGCTGTATAAACTTCAAGTCCATTTTATTTAATTACCTATGAAACTGACAGATTACCTATAAAGGCTGTCCATTAGAATCTATCCTTTACCAAGAAACTTACTGTATAATCATAATCTACCACAGACTATCCTTGCATTTAAAACAATCTAGTACATAGAGAGGAATTTTTTTATGGCATGAATTATACCCATGGCCTCAACTGATGAAAATGCAGAAAAGATTAGCAGAAATGTAAACATAGTGCCCTAATTTCGCAGAGTCCCTGATTAAGATCATTTTCGTGAAATGGCAGTTGCATCACTAGATGCAAAGAAATAGTGGAATAATTTACAAAATATCTACAGAGTGCTCTAATAGTCTTTACATAAAACTTTCCTACGCCTCATTTTCTGAGCACAAAAGCCATTATTTGTTCCAGTAATGAAAAAGCTCATTACATAATGAATTTAATAAATTCATATATTTCGAGTTTCACATAAAACACAGTTTTGAAATTTCACCAAAAAAAAAGACTATTCTGTGACAACTTTACTGCTGATTTTATTGATTTATCTGTTTTGCTATTAACTAAACTAGAACTGGGACTTGTTTGCTTATGGGATTGTTGCTTGTATTTGAGAGTAATGCGCAGAAGAAACATCCTTTCAAATTTTTCATCTTAGATGTAATAATTTTCAAAATTATTCTAAACCAAAATTTAAAAAATCAAAACTATCAACATTTTCCTAAATTTTAACATTTTAAATTTACATGCTTGCTTCAGTACAAAGAAGACATTTTTGTCATGGTTGGTTCTGTTCATGATTTCCATGCAGTGTTTATATTTCTGTTTTTTTATCTGGTCTATTAAAATAAACCCAATGAGACTAGAACAGTTTCAGGCCGTAGAAAATCAGGTAGTACACCCGTAGCAAGACCACTCTAAACATGCAATAATATGAAACCTGTAAGGTCAACAAAAGATGTGCTGTTTACATTTTAATCACCAATGCATTGGTATCATGAATGCAGTATAGTGTTTTGATAACTTGGTTGAATAAGTTACCCAGTATATATGAAATTCCTTGGTCACATCATTATTTTCACAGTAATTGTTGGTGCAAATATATATATGCCAGTAGTGATTCACAGTACTACATATTATTGCACAATTAGGAACACTTTTGTGCCCAAAGTCAACTCATGATGATGGTTCTGTAACAGAAAAGGAAATTACTCATCTAAATGTTGTAACCTTATGAGCTAACAAAAAGTCAGTATTATGCTCTGATAATCGATCTATGTATCTATACAAAATACTGTTTTTCCACAAATCTTCATGATTGTCAAAAAAAAAAAAAAATGTTTGTAAAATGACTGAAATTAGGGTACATTAGAGTTTGCAGCAATTTACTTAATTTGGCTAAAAATTATTGCTAGAAGTTGAGTAATCTTGGTCCACCTGTAAAACTTGTCCATTAAAGTTAAAACAAATGAAGCACTGGTGATGTAATAAATATTGGGTTAAAAGAATGTAAAATATATTTTTAAAATAAATTAGATAAATAAATAAATAACCCTGTCTCATATATACAATTTGAAAAACAACTTACTTTAAAATTAGTTGTGAAACTTCTAAATTATACATTATATTAACACCAAAAATAATTCAAACTTTAAATTCATTTCATTTTAGGCACATTATGCATTGCAGTTCCAATATTCAATCTTCTAATCATTTCTTAACCCGAGTTGATCCTTAATAGGTGACAAAAACGTTCTGACATAATCTTTCAAATTCATTTACTGTAGCAAAAATTGTATTTTGATTTACTATTAGATAGGCAAAAATGTAAATGTGCCATAATATGAAACAAAGATTTTGTCAAAAATGACAAGTCTCCATTACATTTCATTATTGCAACATTGTTGGGGGGGGGGGGCACAGATGATTAAAAAAAGTTGATTTACTAGCCAGCCAATGATGATATAGGCAAAATGATCTCAAATGTTTTTTAAACATCTTACATGAAATTTCACTTTCCCAACAATGATTTGTACTTGTCTGGGCTACTTGCCTACAATGTTGTTTTCTGCACAAGATAATCAGTTACAGTGGCTGACATTGTCAGTTCACAGAGCAGTGTTGTTGATGATTTTGGTGATGACAAGATCAACCTGATATGTTAAAAAATAAATGTTACACTTTGCAACTTATGTAATACCATAAAATTGATCGAACCACATCCTTTGAATGTATTTTCGCATAGTCATTGTATCTGCTATTTATGCAGTTACCCTGGTGACAAATTTCAAGACCCAACAAACACTGATCCTTCTGTGGAAACAATAGTAACCCTTCCTCAATCCACAAGTTTATGTACGAACGAAAATGTAATTTATTCACCAAAAAATGAAGAATAATACCCAAAAAAATAAATTTACAATAGGCGTAGTGAACTATCTAAAAATGAAAAAGCACTGTAGTATCCATTCCCACTCTTACAGGGAATACTCTTTTTCTGTTTTGGTCTGTTCCCGTAGAATTTTTAAACATGTGATAAAAAAAATTACCAAATGTTTTTTTTTCTTTTAGGAATTACAGTACTGAAAATATGCACCAGATCTAACATCAATATCTACAGAAAATCACAAATAATTCAACACAATCAAAGGATACAATTTTATTGGAAAACAGATGAATACATTCCTGTAAAATGCTATGGCATTCATTCAGAACCACCACTATGCATCATCAAAACATGTAAACCATTCCATAAATGTTTAAGCATTCCATGAAAACTACACATCATCTCAGATTGACACTTGCTGCATTCATCTGGCAAGATGACCATCAAAACAGTGATGTTGTTACAGAATGTCATAACTGTTCTGAAAGTCAACTTGTCATAGCATCTCTCCCTTCACTTATTTCTCTAAAAAAACTACTAGCAACAAACAAAACCCAAATAGGAAGAAAACATGCATAGATACCGTATATATTCACTTACAAGTTGAGTCCAACTGCAAACTGCACAGACCCAGATCTGTCATAGCAAAATGTGCCAGCAGATCTGGGTCTATGCAGTTTGTTAGGAGTACTCAGCACAACAAACAACATAGACCCTGATTTGCTGGTGCATTAAGCAACAGTAGATCAGGGTCTATGTTGTTTGCAGTTGAACTCGACTTATAAGTGAGTATATAAGGTAAGAAAATACTCGGACAATGATCAAAATACTTAGAGAATTACCACATGACAATTCTTCTTGATTATCATTGTCTAGATAAAAATATACTCAACAATTACTTCATGCGAACATAATGCATGCCGGTAATTTAATCAAAATAAAAACTTTAAAATACTATTCTTAAAAGAGGCTAGGTCCTTTTGAAAATGCTGCCATAACTTACCTATCTAGAACAGTCAATCAATTACTGCATATTTTAATGATTCAAGCAGACTTTTGACTAATGAGGCTGCAAGTCAACTAACAGTCATTACTTACCCACATCTGTACCACTTGTTTGTCAGAGCTAGGCAGTTTTCACAACTTTGTCATTTTTCATCAAATTCAAGGGAAGGTGTCCACATATTGGGCAGCCCTCAAAATAACACCTCATTACAATACGTATTCAGATATAACATGGTTGTGGCATGGCCCCACCCCCACCCCCACACACCTCTTCAGAGATTTCTCTTGACTGATTTTTTAATTACTACAAGCTTTATTGCTAAAGTAATGAGAGTTTAATTTGTTAACCTTGTGAGACATGCTGGATTCTTGAAGAAAAACCAGTGTAAGCACTCTGTCTTTCTTTAAATGAATGAAGTTATTATTTCTTAAAGTTAGCTCTTAAGAATGCTAATAAATTTGGATCTAATTTGTATTGAACCATCCACAATAAAGGTAACAATTTTTTTTGTTTGTCCTCAATGCATCATGTACAATTACTTGCTCAATCATCTGGCATACACACCTGTGCACCAAACAGTGCTGTTGTTGAAATAAGTTTATCACCCAAATTGATAAACCAATTTACCTATCTAATTAAGTAATTGCAAATCATCAAAGTTAATCTCACAGTGAAAGGTTGTTGCAACTATTAGGTGCTGCAGCTGAATATAAAAATATCACAACTTAAAAACTGCCTTTATGGATATATGGCTTGGCCATGTCAGCCAATCATCACAGGATCAACTGACCAGCTTCTGAAAATGAATTAGTTCTGTAATAAATTTTATCCCTGATGTCTATCAATATATAAATGATACAAGATATTTTGTGTATGTTTATATTGATTCATACATTTGTGTGAGCTTATCAGCAAAGAATAAGTATTCAGATTTCAATGGACTTCAGCACAGAAAATTACAGAGGTCTGAAATTTATACAGATACCACTAAGTGACCATGACACTTATACATGTGCACAGGTCCATCGCAAGTTTGCGCTGAATGAAACGGTGCCTTGAGCGAGCGTCATCTTTGGTGCCCCCACTCGGAAATATTTCAGCCAACTTCGATAAATGGCACCACCTGGGCTTGGTGCCCCTGGAAGTCACCCGTATCACCCACCCCTTATGACTACCCTGCATGTGCATACTGAACCATAACAGTGCTTATATCATTCCTTTATGATACTAAGTAAATTAATTAATCTTACCTTTCCTAGAGAAAAATATAAGAGCAATGTGATTTACAACATATACCATGAATGAGTTTCTCAGGTCCCTAAAACAATCCAGTGCACTTGGAACCACATTTGCATAACAATAGGGAATTGGTGAAATCTGGTGGGCAAGGTCAGGAGTTTCAAATTCCCCTGTACGTTGGTCTCAGATTTCATTAAAGAGGATGACCACATTTATTTCAAAGGAGGTCAATATGATGATTCCTCACATCATATATATATATATATATATATATATATATATATATATATATATATATATATATATATATATATATATATATATATATGTATATGTATATATATATATATGTGTGTGTGTGTGTGTGTGTGTGTGTGTGTGTGTGTGTGTATGGACCTAAATATTGGTACAGATGTATAGTTATACACTGTTAGTAATATCCCTGTGACAAATTTCAAGACCCAACAAACAATAAATCATGTATTCAGTACCTACTACTGTAGAACATGGACTGTCTATAATAATGAAGTAGTTGATATACTTATATTCATCTCTCATCCTTAAATAAAATTTGGTTCACAAAGGACTCTTTGTGTACATCAATAAAAGAAACTTTCCATGAAGACAGAGAATATAATGGCAGTATACAGTGCTCCAATTACTGATGCCACTCTCTAACAGAAACAAGGTACAAACAAAAGTGCTGCTTCAATAACAGAAAAACATTTTACACAAAAAAAGACCACTGCAAATATATTAAAGATGAGGACAAATTATACAGCAATTAATAATAATAATAATAATAATGAATAATGAAATGTGACTAATTTGATATCAATGTAATAGAGTGAGGTTTACAAAAGCCTTGACTTTATATGAATAAAAGCAAATTTTAATATCATTAAAGAAAATAAAAATGTGCTGTGAAATACTGACACAAATGTGTTTAAGACATACATAAGCATCAATTAATAAATATCTCAATCATATAGTAGATACTATGCATATAAATTAGTACCATAAATGTTAGGGTTTTTTATGTGTAAAAAATACAAATTATCCATCACCTTGAAAATCTTGACAATTTACAGTTATGGATACTTTCCAAGCAACATATGCATGGAATTAAATAGTGACTAATGTCTAAGTTTTTAAAACATTTGCTCCAGACCAGACATAATCAGACTATTGGGCAATAATAGGGGTCGTAACCACATGAAAACCTATTCCTTTACACCCAATTAATAGGTATAAATATGAAAAACTATTCACTGAATGGATATTCTTTTGTAAAATGGATGGAATGTCAACCTAGATGAAACATACTCATTCTTTAATGAGTTAGATATTTTATAAATTAGTTTTATGTGATACTTGTTGCTAAATTCATAATCTGGGAATTGATAAATATTTTTATAAAGTCTAATTTAAGATATTTATTCATCTGACTTAAATTAATTTAACATCAGCTTTATTGACTGTATTTGAATCTTAAAAGATCAAAGATGTTGTAAATATAATTAGTAGTAAGTATGTAATATTTAGTACAATTTCAGTCCAAAATAATAACCTATGAATCAATTTTTGAAACAAATTTTGGGTGTATGTAAACCTATGTATTTTTTTTTAATATGCATATATGTACAGTATAAATACTAATGCTGCTGTGAATATAAAGGCAGTTTATAGATGTCTGTGCAATCAAGGATGCATGAAGTATATGCATGTTCTTATAAAAAGGACTCTGACAAAAACAAATACCTAATACTTTGAAAGAATACCTGCTGATTAGCTATCCTGCATTTTATTGTTTTATTTTATTATTTAAAAGTAAAGATGTATCATAGTTCAACAAGAGTCCCTTGAAGGGACTAGCTCAAAAAGAATTTCCAGGAATCCAAGATAAGTCAGTTTATTCTTTTGAACTGCTGAGTGCTGAAACCATCTGATATTCTTGAGAAATGCCAATTTACCAAATTTGGTAACAAAACTATTTTCCATTGTTTGAGTTAACATGTTCACAAGATACCTTAAGAATAGTACAAAATTCTTTGTTTCGGCCTTTGATCTTCAATCGGATATCATGGACAGAAGATCACTGAACTTGTCTCAGACAAAGTCAAGATATAACCACATGCAAAGTTTGGTTACATCTGAAATTTGTAGGAAAAAAAAAAAAAATTACTAAAGTGACACCATTCAAGGTATTCTTCAGATATATCCACAGATTGGGTTAAATAATAAAAATCCAGTAAGTAGCGATAACAAGATTTGGTGGCAATGTTCGAAGTCAGATAAGTACAATTTTCATTTAGCACCAAGTAGACATAATAAGCTTTCTAGTGAAAACCCCAGGTCAATATGACCATCCATTCAGAAATGGTAGCATTAACAAGATTTGCAAGATGGCTGCCATAGCAGCCATATTGGGTACCATTTTCAGTACCATTTTCATTTAGAACCAACTGGACATCATATAGAGTATTTTAGTGAAAACCCATGTTGATACGGCCATCCATTCACAATGAATAGTTATAAGAAATTTAAGCTGGCTGCTATGGCAGATATATTGAATGTACAAGGGAACTGTCCAACAGGCCCCATTTTCTCTAAGGACCACACGTTTTTGGAACTTAACCTTTGTTGGCACTACATAGCCACTTTTGTGCTGTAAAACACTTTTACACACATACATTCTCTAAGAACAAATTAGACATCATAAGAAGTCTTTTAGTGAAAATCCCATGTTAATATTGTCATCTGTTCAGGAGGAGTAGAGATAACATGATTTACAAGATGGATGCCGTGGTGGCCATTGGATGTCAGATCAGCACAGTTTTCATTACAAGTTAGTGAGGCACCATAAGAAGTCTTTTTGTGAAAAACCCAAGTCAGTATGACCATCTGTTTTGGAGTAGTGATAACAAGACTTTCAAGATGTCTAAGGGTCACTAGTTTCATTTAGGACCAACTAGTGATCAAAGGAAGTCTTTTAGTGGAAACCCCATGTTGGTATGACCAATTGTTCAGAAGGAGCAGTGATAACAAGATTTCCAAGATGGTCAATATGATGACCATACTGACTTGTCAGATTGCTACCAATGCATATATAAAAACATGATTTCGAATAAAACTTATGAAAAACTAAGCAAGAGAGAGAGAAAGTGACCTCTTTTGACACCATGATATATGCCTGTAACATGTAGACTGTATAAACAGTTGTGATTTGCATAGCTTAACACTTAATGCTCATAGAATATTATCACCACTGGACAGTGTATACAGTTAATTGTCAAAGAGATGATTAAATGGTAATAGCATCTCGAGATAAACAATAACAAAAACCTTAACTGTTGATGATGAATACGATGATGTTTGTACTTGAAAAGTGACTGCTATGTCTCATTCTCCACTAATGTGGGTTTGAAAAAAAGAACGAAATTAGGCACACACAAAAAAAAGTGTGTTTCCAGTCGGCCGACCATCCCTGTTTCTCATAGCTTACCCTAGCACTTTTTCCCCACTCCCACCCCACCAATTTTTTTTTTATATATAAAAAAATCACATTGTTGAAATTGATTTGTGCATCTAACTGAACCAGTTTTGCCCAGTACTTTGAAGTGCTTGAAATATTATTTGATTTATATATAATGTTTACAAAAAAAAATAAAAAAAAAAATACCTGCCTACCCTAATTTTAAAACCAGTTCAATAGGAAACACACATAGTTTTTTTTGGCCTAAGAGCTATGCCACTTAACAAAAGTTGCATCTTTGGTTCATCATACTATATTCAGTAACACAATTACACTGAAGGGAATTTAACTACCTCCAAGCCAAAAACAATAAAACAAAACAAATGATATGAACTACAACAGCATGTTTATGAAATGAATACTGTTTAAATGAAAAGACAATCTGAATATAAAGACTATGTACTACCTGTAAAATCTATTGCCTTATGAATAACTCACAACATGTACTAAGAAATACATTCAGACATACGTCGAGCAATGGCTGTCTGTTTGTCTTAATAAATATATCTACAAGTAAAATATTTTCTATTTTAATATTAATATGAGTTTGTTTAATTTCTTTTGTGGAAATCAGCAACTATTAGTCTAACTAAGCTGAATAGATTTAAACTAATTACAGTCAAGGATAGACCTGTAAAACAATGTCCAACCAGAGTTATGTCCCATTACAGAAATTAGCAAAAGCAAATACTAGTATACAAGATATTCAATGAGATTTCCAATTTATATGAAATTTTAAAAATATGCATGAATTTAATCTCACTTTTCTGAACATGTAACACTGACCACATTAAAAAAATCTACTTTATCCCAGCATCTAATCAGCAAAATCTATTCCTCTCCCGAATGAACTCTGACATTTGAAGTCTTAAAAGCTTTAAAGAGATATAATCAGTCACAATGATCATACAGGCATCCATTTGCATCATGAAAACCGATGACAAATTTGGACCTGAAGAAAAATTTGTTTTCAGCAAAAATATCAGTAAATATTGCGTGACATTAGATGACATTATATCCTTTATTAAAAAGCATCACAAATATTGACAGAAATAAACACACTATCTCATGTTCTGAGAAGAAAAATGACACAGATCTTTTTTTATAATAATAATAATAATAATAATAATAATAATAATAATAATAATAATACAGTGTACCGGTAATACAGATCCTAGAGCATTTTGACAGTTATTATCAAAACTTTTCTTAAATGATTTACAATTTAATTATATTAATTAGTTTAGCATTGTTACTAACATACAATATCTACTATAATTAAGTTTAATATTCACCACTTCCTTACATGGCCAGCAGGTGTCCATTCTCAGGGAGTTACTTGTCTAACTTGAAAACAACTGCAGCTATTAGAATGAAGACTAAACCAAAAGCATTACAGTTGTTGAACATAATCATACATGAAATTCTTATTACATTTTGACCATAACTTTTGAAACTGAAAAGCTATAGAGTCAAAGGTAAAAAGTGATTATGAACAAATATCAAGTTGCTAAGTAACACAGTACACCTTCATATATAATACCATGTTAAAAGGCATGGTAATATATGTAGTATTGGAGTGTCATTCATAAACCAAGAAATTTCAAACTTTTAATGTAGCACCAAAGGTCTGTTTCTTTTCACATCCTATGAAATAAAACATCAAATTACAAGCTTGTCGTGAAGTACATAATAGAAAGGTTACTGACTGATTTTCACAAATTACTGGGCCCTTGGTCATGAATTATAGAATACCAAGGCATGCTCAAGCATTCTCAACCCTGCCAACCCTAACAAGACTTTCTCAGTAAGGCAGTCGATATTTTTCCATTAGTTAGACCAATTTTCAGTAAGGTATAACACAATATCATGTACTGCTATTGTTGGCATGGAAAACATGCATTTAAACAGTTCAGAAGTGTGGTCTGTGACTGATGCAGCAAAGGCAAGCATTATGTTCAGAAGTGTGGTCTGTGACTGATGCAGCGAAGGCAAGCATTATGTTCAACTAAAAAGTTTGTAAAGCTAGACTTTAATTACCTCCAGTACAGTTTCAGAAACTACAGTTTCAAACCCCATAGAGCTCAAAGGCTTCTTGCTTATTCTCCCAACTTGATGTAATCTTTGGATTTATTCTGAATTTCATGTGGTGTTAGCTATCATCTCTCCACCATGAGATATACTCAATTCTCAACACATTATGTCCAATAAATGTAATTGTTGCCTCTCCTACTTTTTTTCCCCAAGAATCTGAATATTCCATTTTATACGTATGTGCTGATTGTTTAATCTTTTTAAGAGGCTTATTGTCTTTTTCATCTGCAACACGTTTTCATTCATTGGATGCCATTTTTAGAAATCCTATATAAGCAACAGCTTGATAATGCAGGCGTTTTGCATGAAAAATATGGGCAGTTTAAAGTGTCTGAGGTACTCTTGTAAAGTTAGACTGGTTCCCAGTCAAACTCCTGAATATAATATGAAACCTGGATCTGAATCAAATATGGTCAAGCCAGTATCTTGATATGATTGCAGCGATCGCATTTTCATCATTTTTGCTATTATTCCGAAAGTCCGTAATTTAAGGATCATTTCAATAAGACTTATGGTCAAATCATAACGGTTTGCAGATCTGCATTCTATGCGGCATGACCTTGGACCCTGTATTTCTCTAGACCCAGTTAAAGCTGCATAAACTTCCTAAACCAATTTTACCAGTACATAACATGACAAGCATGATCTCCACATGTCATAACTATGTAAAACAATTTTATTACTACCAAAATCCAATCAGATCATCTTGTTCATATTACTTATTTAGATTTGGAAAACCCCTGTGCTGCAGACTGAAATAGTGTTGATCAGACTCAGAGACGTAGGTTTTCAAGACAAGACTTGATTTTTTCACAAGTTGTAAATATGCACTTACAGTATATACTCTTGTATAAGCCAGGTCCAAATGCAAACAACAAAAACCCGGATCTGCCATCGCAAAATGCGCTGGCAGATCAGGGTCTATGTTTTTTGTTCTACTGATTAGTCCCTACAAACTGCACAGACCCAGATCTGCCAGCGCATTATGCGATGGCAGATCTGGGTCTATGCAGTTTGCAGTTTGTATCGAATTATACGCGAGTATATATGGTAAGAGTTAAGCTGATTAATTTTGTTTTGGATTGGGTCCGATACATCTTTTTGAGATACAACAGGTTTTTGATCTGTCACAAATTGCCTGACCAGACTGGGACAGTAAAAGCATCCATGGTGGAAAGGTCAGCATGGCACATGCACCTGTATACAGCCCATTTTTAATTAACAGGGGTTGGCAAAACCAAGTGTAGAGCATGTGCTCTCACTGTCCCAATGTCAGTCAGTGTGCCATATGCACCTGTACACAGCCCGTTCTTAATTAACTCAGGGGTTGGCAAAACCAAGTGTAAAGCATCACTGCTTTTACTGTCCCAGTCTGGTCAGGCAATTTGTGACAGACCAAAAACCTGTCTGAGGTGAATACAGGTGCATGTGCCATGCTGACCTTTCCAACAGTTTGTTTATGGATGCTTCATGAAGAATGTACTTGAAATAACCCTAGCTTATTTACACATTATCTCATCATCTACCTAATGGGCAAGGAGGCCCATGGATTTCCCCATTTTTGTCTCAACTATGGTCCACATTTTTGCAAAATAATGTTATTATTCTTCATTAGGAAGGAGACACAGAAATGTGTCATGCCTTTATTTCAATTTTTGACTTTTTGTGAGGCTATGCAGCTGTAAAAACACACTCTTTATAATAATAATAATATTGCATAATAGAACACAGAAGCAGAAATATTACATAAATGAGGACATTAATTTAATATTAATATAACATGAACATTCAAACATAACCAATGATATATCAAGCAAAACCTCCTATTGCTAATCATTCACTGAACATTGTTACATACATTAATGCTAGGTTAAACAGATCAGAATTATAATGAAACTAACAAAATTATTTTTTTTAAAAAAATAAATAAAAAACCCTTCAACTGAGAGTTACAACATAACATAAGAAAACTTGGGTTTCATTTTTGATTATGATGTAAGCCTGAAAGTATTTCATACTAAACTCTGTCCAGACACATTTTTGAACATATTTTTTATACTAAACTCTGTCAAAATACATTTTTGAACATGCTTTTCATACTAAACTCTGTCCAGACACATTTTTGGACAAGTTTTTCATACTAAACTCTGTCCAGATACATTTTTGGACATGTTTTTCAGGATATTATTTTTAACTGTAATCTGACAGAAAACTTCCAGGAGAAAAATTTATTCAAAACTACAACCAAATCTCAGAAAAGTTCCATCTTAGTAGAATATAAACTTAAGCCCGTGATGAGATAACAATTTTGCAAATTTGAAATCTTTTGCAGAAAAACTAAGTCTGTAACCACAGTAACATGAACATTGTTCATTTATTGATTTAGGTTATAAAACATTTGTTATTCTTGCCTTTCAGTATCACTTCTGAAGGAACATATATTCTGGTGTTCCTTGGCATGATGAGAAAATGTATATTTTCACACATGAAAAAATATAATCATGGAAAAATATGAGAAATATTTTCTATATTTACCCGGTAGCCAGGATGTATAAAATAAAGAATTGTTCATGATGGCCAAAAAAGTTACAAAACATACCAAAAATGTTAAATATATCAGTTTTATAAACATAAAGACAAAAGTTAGGAATTTTGTTAATTTATCTAAGATTCACCGAAAAATGAAGAGAAAATTAAATTAAATTAATTATAAAGATTAGAAAGAATTCCCAGTAAAAGACATCAGATCTAATTAAAATAAATGCAAAAAAGAGTAACTAAAAATATATGAATTGGATCTGACTTATCTGTGAGTAATCCCTTAATATCAATCTGGATAAAAGATCAAGGTTCAATGGAATATTGTGTCTTACCAGCTTTAACTTTGCTAAGACATGTCTAGCTGAGGGTACCTTACCTCTACAAGTTCCTTGCTAAATTTAATGATGGTGGGGACTTAAATGCCAAGGTCAAATGAAGAGACATTTTCAGCAGAGTTGTCAGATCCAGGTGATCTTGCTCTTAAGGCTGGCTATAAGGTATTTCTGCACTGATTTTTGACCAAAAATTGCTAAGATACTGAGAAACCATCTTTCTGCTAGTTTCAAGTGCCTTAAAGTGCAACATGGTCAGAAGTCCACCAATTTCAACCTTGCATTTCTCATAACAATCAATTTCTTCAACTGACTCCAGCCATATAGAGCTTAGCAAATCATATGCAGATTTCTGACCATGCTGCATATTAAAATCCTTGGAACCAGTAGAAAAATTGTTGTTCAATAGGGAAGTGATTTTTATTTGATTAAAATCAATGCAGAAAGAACTCAGCCTTAAGTGCAAGGTCATCAGTAGCTGCCAACACCACTGAAAATGCATATGCATTTGACTTTCGCTCTCAACTACCCCAAATCACTAAATATAGCAAGGATCTTGTAGAGCTATGGGAACCTCAGCTATGAAATATCCATCCTTAATATGAATTTCTGAAAACTAAACTCAAAATCTTCACACAAAATTATAATGTTGAGGCCACCACTGCATGAAAAAAGATATTATGTCTCATCTATACTTTGCAGGCAACCACTACTGCCAGAAAATAAATACTATGTCTCATCTACCATATATACTCGTGTATAAGTCAGATCCAACTGCAAATTGCATAGATCCAGATCTGCAGTCACTTAATGCACTGGCAGATCTGGGTTTATGCAGTTTGTTAAAATTAATCAGAAGAATAAATAACACAGATCCTGATGTGCCGACTTATAGGCAACTATATGTTGTATACTTTTCAGACAAGATATAACCAAATTTTACACAGGATGGTGAATTTTACTGGCTACATCATTTCAGAAAATAGGAATGACTGTTAAGCTTGTGGACAGGCACTTGAGATTTTCATCCTCGATGATTAAATTGCGGTATAAGTAGCATCTGTTTTGCATCCTCGAAATACAAATAATATACCATCCTGTAATACAGAAAAAAGCGAGAAACATATTATTGGCAGTAAATTGAAAGTCCAGTGATTACTGTTAGTTCTAAGAATTTCTTTATTTCAACAAGATTACTGAAAACAGCACATAATCTACCAGTCCTGTGACATTTCGCTAGCAATCATTTGACCTTTGAGCTTGGGACCTGATGATCATGTATGTAAAATACTGTCTAATTATAATGTACATCTGTGTACAGTTTTATTATATCATATCTCCAATGGTTCAAAAGTTACAGACCAAACATGGAAAGAGGTCAGATAGAAACATGTCATAGTTTTACATTATCCTTGCTTTGACCTTGACCTTTAGAGCTGGGCCTGACTATGATATTCAACAGACCATGTCTAAGCATAAGATATAATGGGTAAAGTTTGATCAAAATACTTTCAATAGTTGAAAACAAGAGTCCTTCCATGGGATTGACAATCTACTGGTTGAAAAGAATTTCCAGGAATCCACGAGAAGCCCATTTCTTTCCTCATTTCATTCTTTTTCTCTGTGGAGTATTTAAACCATTACAGATATTCTTATGAAACTCCAAAATACCAAATTTGGTAGCAAAACATTTCCTAATATGTTTGCATTAACATGTCCACCAGATAAGCCTGAACAAATATCATCATTGCATTTAACTTTGCACTTAATATCATGGATATGATCACTGAACTCATCTCTGATAAAGTCAAGATATACCTACATGCTAAGTTTGGCTAAATCTGTAATTATGGTTTTTTTAAAGACCAAAGCTATTGAACTGACATCATTCAATGTATTTATCAAGTGTATCTACAAACTGGGTTGATAAATATCCATCCATACTAGTTTGTGCTATCATGCACACATTACTTAGCCATTACAGAAATAAGAGCCCCAAGTTGGCCCAAGATCACTCACCTGCTAGGTTAACCTCTGCCTAATAACCAAATACAAGAGCAGTTAGCCAAGAAATCTGGGTCAGCAGGATGCTTTCTGTAGAAATTTCTTCCAATGCTCTCAATTGCCTAATAGTATGCTATGAAAGCACTTGTTTCTAGGTTTCTGTTTTTACTATCTTCATCCATATTTTAAAGCACACCATCATCATTTGTCCAATACTAAAAGACCTTGACACAAGGATACTTTCTATCAGAGTTGGTCTAATTCTGTTCAGCGACTTTCAAGATTAGTTGTTTAAATGTTTTTCTTTTTGTGGTATTGAGGACCATATTTGGTGGATAATCAGCATCATTTCTACAAAACCTGACAGCCATTATTTCCAGAATGCTTTGTTTCAAATTTAGTCCAATTCTGCTGAGCAGTTTTTGAGAAGTTGTCTAAAGGTATTTCTATTTTAGCAACTGTGGCCTTATCTGATGGCAGATCAGCATCATTTGTATAAATCTGAAAACCCTTCAAATGTCAGGATACTTCCCGTCAAATTTGGTCAAACTATGATAAGTGTTTTTGTGAAGTTGTTTATAGGTTTTTCTATTTTAGTAATGGCAGCCATATTTGATGGCAAATCACCATCATTTGTACAAGCTTTTAACGCTCTTATTGCCATATTGCTTCGTCAAATTTGGTCAAATTCTGTTGAGCTGTTTTAGAAAAGAAGTAATTTAAATTTTTTTCTATTTTTAGTCATGGTGGCCATATTGATTAGTGAATCAGCATCACCTGTACAAACTTTTAAAGTACTTCATGCCAGGATGTTTTCTGTCAAATTTAGATAAATTCTGCTGAATGGTTTTCACGAAGTTGTTTTAAGTTTTTTTCTACTTCTAGTAATGGCTACCATATTCATACATGCCCATTAAGTGCAAAAAGATAAAATGTAAATTGTAAAGATGTTAAAATTCTGTCAAGTGTATATAAAAAAAAGATAAAGGTAACACATACAAAATCCTTAAAACATATGGTGAAAAGTTTTTATATAAACTGCATTCCCTCAAAAAGTCCAATATTTTCTCGGGTGGTATATCATCATACAGTTTCTTCATGCAGTTCATGTCAATATACTTATGTCTCACTGGATGGAAGTCAACAAACTCGACAAGACCATCTTCATTTAGAACTACATGTTGCAAGGGAAACCCCATTTCAGTATGGCTATCTGTTAAAGAATTGAAGCTAAAACATGATTCTACAGCTGTGGCAGCCATTTTGTGATGTCAGATGAGCACCATTTTCATTTTGTGTAAATGACATATCATCAAAAATGTTTCAGCAGACACCTCATGCCAATTCAACCATCTGTTCTAGAGTATATATCATGATTTTCAAGATAATCGCAGTGGCCATTTTGCAAGGGCAGAAAAGCACCATTTTTAATAGGACCAACTAAATAAAATAAGAAGTGTTTTAGCAATAACAAGATTCTGAAAATTGATGCCATGCACCAACAACATATGATACAAAGCCTTTTTGCGAAATCCTCATATCAATACAACCATTCATTTAGAAAGAGCAGCGATAACAACATATTCAAGATCACTGTGGCCATTTTGGACATCCGAGAAGCACCGTTTTCATTTATGACCAATTAAAATATCATCAGGTGTCTTTTAGGGATCATAATCATCCTTTTAATAGGAATAGTGATAATAAGATTTTCAAGATGAACAGCATGTTCAAGGTCAGATCAGACCTATTTGCATTTACAACCAACAACATATCATAAGAAGTTTTTTAATTTAAACAAACTTGTCATTATGACCATCCATTTAGAGCAGCAATAACATGCTTTTCTAGAAGGCTGCCATGGCAGGCAAGTTGGATGTCAGTTCAGCATAATTTTCACTTAGGACTAATTAGATATCACAGGAAGTCTTTTTGTGGAAACCCAATGTCGATATGATGATCTGTTCAGAAGGAGTAGCAATAACAAGATTTACAAGATGACTGCCATATTGGACATCCGATTAGTACCATTTCTATCTAGTAACAACTGCATATTTTACGATTTTGTTGTTGTGAAAACCCATGCTGATACAACCACATGCTGATACGACCACAGCTCAGAAGGAGTAGCAATAACAAGATTTTCAAGATTCCCACCATGGAGATCATGCTGACTGTCCAATTCAATGCATTTTCATTTAGAAAAAACTAAACATTATAGAAGTCTTTCAATAAAATCCCTATGTCAATATGACTATCCATTCTGGAGCCATAGTGATAATGGGATTTTCAAGATGGTCACTTTGGTGGCCATACTGGCTATCCAAGAGGCACCATTTTCATTTAGGAGTAACTAGACCTAATTGGCATGAATGTGTTTATAAAGTTTAACAGTAATCATCTTGAAAGTTTTGGAGGAGTAGCAACAACAAATTGTACTAACAGTTGGACACTGACAAACACCATATGAAATGCCATTGCATAATTAAGCTCTTCTGGTTTTTGACCAAAAGAGTTAAAAAATACAGCTAAGACAAGAAAAGAGATCACAGAATTAAATTTTTTCTTGCTGTGACCCTGAGCTTAAAGTAGGGTGTGTGACTGGTATATGATATGGTGACTAGCAGTGATGTACATCTGGTTAAATGTATCATGAAAACAATTTATGTGTTTCAAAAGTTAAAACCTGGACAAGAAAATAGGTCATTGAGTTACATTTTCCCTCACCCCGACCTTGACCTTAAAATAGGAGGCATGACTGATATGCAACAATGCTATTTAGTTGTGGTATACATTTGGTATGTTTCATGAAAATACCATCCGTGGGCCAAATGTTACAGTCCAGACAAGAAAAAGGGTGACATGGTTACATTTTCCCTGGGCAATATCTTGACTTTCAGGTACATGGTTTGACTGTGTTATGTGACACATTATCTAATCATGATGTATATATTGGATAAAGTTTCATCAAAAATATCTTCTGTGGTTCGAAAGTAGCAGTCAAAATAAGGAAAAAAGTTTCAGAGTTGCATTTTCTCCTGCTGTTACCTTGAGCTTGAGGTAGGGGGTCTGACCGTGGTTCATGACACACTGTCAAGTCCTGATGTGTATATAGGTAACATTTTATAAATCCTCAATGGTTAAACTGTTATAGCCTGGGCAAGAAAATAGATCACTGCAGAGTTACAATTTCCCTTACCCGATCGTGACTTTGAGGTAAGGGTCACCACTGTGGTATGTGATACACCATCTAGTCATAATGTATATCTTGGTAAAGCTCCATGTAAATATATTCAGCAGTTCAAAAACTACAGCCTGGGCAAGGAAATGGGTCAAAGAGTTACATTCTCCCTTAACGTAACTTTAAACTTTGAGCTAGGGACATGACTATAGTACATGACACACTTTCTAGTCAAGATATATATTACATAAGTTTCATCTAAATCTTTTCAAGGTTCACAAAGTTATAGATCATACAGCAAATGGTAACGACAGGTGGACAACACCATAAACTAATATGACCAACTTAAGATGGATGTATAAAAAATAAATCACTAACTTTTTTAGTACTTGTATTATTTACCATAATATGTTGTGAATGTAAAGACAGGGATGAGATATCTGTGCCGCATCATTTTTTCTCTGACTGTTGCAGTGATCAGGCCTCTAAAAAGGCTCCTGATTAGTCAGTTATGTGCCTGGTTGTTTTTATAGCCAGATCTGGCTGCTTACCTGTACAGGTGTAACCATCCATTATGAAGTCCTGTCCTAATAGGCACTTTGTTGAATTAAAATACAAGAGTACTCTAAATGGCACGTTATATGCCCCCTGTGTTGAATATGCCTGGTTGTTTCTATAGCCAGATCTGGCTGCTTACCTGTACAGGTGTAACCATCCATTATGAAGTCCTGTCCTAATAGGCAGTTTGTTGAATTAAAATACAAGAGTACTGTTAATAGTTCCATATACAGGCCCTTAATATACTCAACATGCAGAAACCATTATTTTCCCATTAAACTTACAATGGCCATGGCATCTGACCTTGTCACACCAGAATCTAAAGGCTTCCTTATAACACCAAATGCAGGCCATCCACAAAGTTTGATCAAAGAACTTACTCAAGAACAGCTAATCTGCAAAACTCATTCTTTTTAGGCACAACAACCTCAAATTTTGACCCCAAAATCAATAGGCCTCTTCTATACCTTAAATGCAAGCCCTCCACAAACTCTGGTTAAAATATATGGTATAGGACTAAAGTTATGTTGCAAAAACCATTTGTTTTCTTTCAGTCAATGTGACCTTAACCTTTGACCTTTTTACCCAAAATAAATGCTTCATCCTTGCCCCAAGTGCAAGCCATCCACAAAGTTTGGTCCAAGTATGTGATGTAGAACTAATGTTATTGTGCAGAACCATTGTTCTTCTTTCAGTCAGTAACCTTGACCTTTGACTTTTTTTACCCCAAAATGAAGAGGTTACTAAATGTGCAAGCCTTCTATAAAGTTTGGGCCAAGTATTTCATGCAGAACTAATGTTACTGTGCAGCAACCATTTTTCTTCATCCTTACCACAAGCACATGCTATTCACAAAGTTTGGTAACTGTAGATTTTGGAGACCTCAAGTTATTGTGTGGAAACTACTTTTATTTTTTCAGTCACAGTGACATTTACCTTTGACTTTTTGAACCCAAAATGGATAGGTTTCTTCCTTAACCCAAGCACTTGACAACCACCAAGTGTGGTCCAGATATGTGATGGAGAACAAGATGCTTATCAAAGCAGCCATTTCAGAGGCTAGATTGGCATTTGAAAATAGGACAAATTACATCCTGCAATAAGATTTTTTAGTGAAAACCCTGTGCTGATATGACTATCTGTTCAGGAGGAGTAGCCATAACAAGATTTTCATGATGGCTGGTGTGGTGGCCATATTGAAAGGTCAGATCAGTCCAATTTGATTTAGGACCAACTATATATTACAATAGGTGTTTTTGTTAAAACCCCATCTTGATGCAACTATCTGTTCAGGAAGAGTGCTATAACAAGATTTTAAAGAAGGCCTCCATGGCAGCCATTTGTGAGGTCATATCAGCATCATTTTCATTTTGGTTCAACAACATATCAAAAATGTTTCAGTGGACACCATATGTCAATACAACCATGTGTTAAGAAGTAGCGATAGTGAGGTCAGATTGGCACCATTTTTTAAACTAGACCAGCTACATATAGTAAAAGGAATTTTCATGCCAAGATGATAATGATAACAACATGACTGCTATGGCAACAATGCTAGTGGTCAGATCAAAACCATTTTCAATTTGTGCAAACAAAATTATCATAAGAATTGATCATCCTTTCAGGAGCAATAGTGACAACAAGATTTTCAAGATGGTGGCCATATTTGATGTCCAAGTGAAACCATTTTCATTTGGAACCAACTAGACATCATAAGAAGTCTTCTGGTGAAAACCCCATGTTAACATGACTTTCCATTCTGGAGGAGTAGCAATAATGAGATTTTCAAGATGGCTGCTGTGGCAGTCATATTAGATGTCAGATTGGCACCATTTTCATTTAGGAACAACTAGACTTCATAAGAAGTCTTTCAGTGAAAATCCCACATTGATATGACATCCATTCAGGAGAAGTAGTGATAAGATTTTCAAGATGGCTGCTATGGTAGCAATATTTGATGTCTAATCTAGCACCATCTTCATATAGGACCAGCTAGACCTTGGGAGAATATATATGTAAAGTTTCATGGCAATCCTCCAAGTAGTTTAGCAGGAGTAGCAATAACAAACTTGTGATAACGAATGTACGTTGTACGACAGGCCATCCGATAAGCTATTCTGGTAAATAACCACTAGAGCTAATAAAACCGTTCATTCAAGAGGAGCAAATAACAAAATTTTCAAGATGGCCACCATGGCAGCCATATTGGGTGTCTGAGGGAAGGTGGTCATAACATTGGTTTAATTGTACTTTGCATGTATATAAAAACTGCTGCATCTGCATCATATTTGTGGCAAACTTATTTTAATATTTGGAGGGAAAAGTAAAAGGTCACTGGTTATTCCAAGAAAAATCTGTGTTCCTGCAAGTCTTCATTAAAGTTATCTTCCTTGGGACATTTTGTTTTTATAGCTTAAATTGTAACATTTCACTGCACTGCAATTCAACATGTTTATTAGATCAATGACAGACCATTGCAAACATGTATACTTATCGGTTTTCAATCACCATTATTAGCCAATCAGGTTTTTTTGTGAAATAACCTGATGTCAGTGTTAATTTCATGAATTAAAGAACACAAAGCAACATTTCCAAGCAATTAAAATCAATGGTTGATTTGTTCTGACGAACTGATTATCCATCTTAAACTTTCAAAAAATTCCCAACACTAGTCATAACTGGTGACCAGGATGACTGGGGTAGATTGGCTGCCCAAAATTTTTGAAAACTATAAAATTCCTTTCTGCCCTTGAAAGAACTGCACAAATACAATACCTAGATGGCTTTGGTTATATCATAAAAAATTCTAATGGTCATAATCCCAACATTTTCCAAACAATTTTTCTTGAAATTTCCTAGGTATACTAACATCACACTTGAGTAATTATCCCAAAATAGAAAAGCTTGAACTTTATACAGAGTTATCATAATTTTTTTTAAGGCTCTTCAGGAGATGTTAATAGGACCCTGTCCTGATCTAAAATAATTTGAAACATTGCCAAATTCCCAAATTTTGGTAATTAACTCCTGAAAATTAACTTCACAAATAGTCTTATGTTTTCTCAAAATCATGGGTCCCCAACCTTTTCCAATGGCTTTAGAAAAATCCCTGGCTGTGCTTGAGTAGACTCTACTAGTCTGACAGGTCAATATTTTGTCATATCATGATTTCTGAATCGAAACAGAAGGTTGATGATAAAAAATACTATAAAAGAACTTATACATGTTATGCAGTCTGAATGATATTTATTCTTACAATATTCATATGTTTAGGTGGGATATTAGAATCTGTTTACTATTTTTTGTTGGGATATTAGATACTGTATATTATTTTTTGTTGGGATATTAGATACTGTATACTATTTTTTGTTGGGATATTAGACACTGTATACTATTTTCTTGCTGGGATATTAGATACTGAATACTAGTTTTTGTTGGGATATTTGATACTGTATACTATTTTTTGTTGGGATATTAGATATTGTATACTATTTTTTGTTGGGATATTAGATACTGTATACTATTTATTGTGGGATATTAGATATTGTATACTATTTTTTGTTGGGATATTAGATACTGTATACTATTTATTGTGGGATATTAGATACTGTATACTATTTATTGTGGGATATTAGATACTGTATACTATTTATTGTGGGATATTAGATACTGTATACTATTTATTGTGGGATATTAGATACTGTATGCTATTTATTGTGGGATATTAGATACTGTATACTATTTTTTATGGGATATTAGATACTGTATACCATTTTGGGGGATATTAGATACTGTATACTATTTTTTTGTTGGGATATTAGATACTGTATACTATTTTTTTGTTGAAATATTAGATACTGTATACTATTTATTGTGGGATATTAGATACTGTATACTATTTTTAATACCCCAACTCCAATGGCACATCCAATATGTTCATCCTGCAACCATTTTAGCATGACAGCACAAAAACTATTAAATTACAAGCAATGAAATTTTAAACACTTTTATTACAGTCATGAGTCGACCTGATTAAATTTACAGGCTGTAACAGAAATTTTTCAACCTTTTTAAAACGCATTTTGGAACTTGCTGGACTTTTTTGATAAAATCCCTCTTAGCACCACTTGAGGCAGACAAATTAAATTTTGTAAGCATATTTGTATTCACACAGAGATGACCTCATTCAATTTTCAGGACATTTTAGCAATTATTCATGAAAAAAATTTTATACACATTTTTCATCTTTTTCAGACTTAAACTATTTTGACAAAAACTTGTCAACACAATGAACCAAAAACCATTTAAGGTACTGTATATACTGACTTATAAGTTCGGTACAACTGCATACTGCATTAGACCCAGATCTGATGTCGCGAGCGTAAAATACCGTATATACTCGTGTATAATAGATACCAGCTGCAAACTGCATAGACCCAGATCTGCCGGCGCATAATGCGCCGGCAGATCTGGGTCTATGCAGTTTGTAAGGACTAATCAGTAGAACAAACAACATAGACCCTGATCTGCCAGCGCATTATGTGACAGCAGATCAGGGTCGGTCCAACTTATAAGTGAGTATATACGTAAATAAATGAAACTAGACAAGCATATTGTATTTGTATGTAGATAATCAGATTACATTAAAATTTTCTGGATTCTGACATTAGTAGCTATCGCTATAAATTAGTGGATAAGAGCCTTGAATATGAGGACATTAAAGGTTTTGACGCCCCCACCAAAAATTGAGTTTTACTGATAAAGTATCAGTAAAGCAGATGAAACATATTTTTACAAAAAGAAAACCACCACTGACATCCTCATATCCTTCAATACAAACAAATATGATTCCTATAGTGTATTTTCTACAGACCCTGAAAAGGGTATGCTAAAAATTTGCCAAGAAGGGCAGCTGAAGTATGTGTTTGCAGGCTAGAAGAGCAGCTGAAGCAGGCTTTGGCAGGTCCAGAAGGGCACCTGAAGCACAATCTGCCAGGTCAGAAGGACACTTGCAATGCATACTGATACATAATGTAAGAAAGATTGCAAAAAACATTTAAAAAAAGATTGGCATATGCAATTCTAAGGAGAAGAAAGAAATGAAACAAAAGGATTTACTATGGATTGATTAACTGATGGATATAAGGACAATAGATCAAGCAATTATGCCTATCAGTGGTCAACTTCTAAAATAATACATAAAATAAATCAATATCTAAGTGTTTAATAGGTGAAATTAGATGTAAAATAAAACAGGAATGATTAAATCATGTTTTAAAATAAAGTGTATGCAGTTCCTTTAAGCCAGATTCTATTTCTAATTCTGAAGATCCATATAAAAAATATCTTTATCTCATTTTAAGGCATCAATATTTATTAAGCAGGTTGGTTCACATTAAATCTATGTCAACTGTGAATATTTAAACAACTTTCCTACTTTTGTTTGAAGTCAAATAACTTTAAATCCAGGATCAATGCATCCATCTTCTTTCCCTGTCTTTGTAAGATTTCATAGTGGTTGGCAGAAGGGGTTGGTGGGGTGGGGCTGGGGGGAAAGGTGGCACTTTAGATTTTGCTTTGGAAAAGGTTTAAAAGATTCAGTTCTAACTCACATATTATGTAAATCTTGCAGTAAGCATGGTAAAATGGAGAACTAGACAGCCTAATGCTTCCAGGCATTTAGACCAGTGTAATAGTGCACTTCTCATAGTTCCCTTACATTGGCAACATTAGTTGTTCTTAACTCACTTGGAGAATTTCCCAGGCTTTATTTTGACAAGTTTGTTTTGGTTACGACATAATGGTAAATTATATGGCTGCAGCAGCACTTTATGCTTTATTAAAATTGTCCACAATTTATGTTGGATCTGACTGCTGTAAAATTTTACATTTTACCAATTACTCTGCTCCATTGCTATAGTGCACATGGGTAACTCGCGGACCCGTTTTTAATGTGATGGCAGGTGCAGATCCCATTTTTTCTTATAGAAAATGCAAAAAAATAGGCTCCTTTTTGTTGAATGTAAATAAAATTATGATCAAAATTCATAAATGAAACCTTGATTACATCATTTGTGATATAGTTGAAAATGGTGGTTAGTGCCCAGAAATTTGAAACGGCATCATGAAATTCACAACTTTTAATAAAAAGTAATATATTGTTACATTTTCTGAATAAAAAAATTCTCCATACACTGTAAATAACCGTATACAACAACATTTTGATCAATTAAAATGTAAGTAATGCCTACTGGTGGCAACACTAAATAAATACCAGTTAAATATTTTTGTCAAGTGAAATTCGTGTTTTAGTTTTATCTTTTAATTTCAGTGTAATCTCATACATGTGATTTCCCTCTTGTATTCAGATGATAAAAGTGTCAATCAACTGTCTCAGCGATGCCTTCGAGCATTTCCATGATAATCTAATTAAGTACTGTCTGTGTTTTGATCTCCAACTTGTAGAAAAGTTGGTTGCATTCTTACAATTAATAAAAAGATGACTGCATTGTATTATCATGTTAATTAGTCTTTTGTATTAAATCAAGTAATGGGGGTAGAATAAAAAAAGTTAAACAGCATGCAAATCAAAGCAGTCACAGTTATGTGTTAAGTCAATTCATTTCAACTGACTAATTGAACACTGAGAACACTAAGCACATGTAACATAATTTAAGTATCTAACATTAATCAGTAGTTTATCATACTCATTTGTAGATGTGATCAATGATAACAAAGGAACCAAGCAAAAGGCATACAAGATGCATGAAAAGCTTAGTTTCCTGAATTGACACTCACAGGCTTGCTCAAGGATAAGCAGAAATGTCGCTATAACTTGCAATGAAATCACAGCATCAGTATTTTACTAATATAACAATAAGAAAACAAACTTAGTTTTGATATTGTTTCTTCTCTAAATAACTGTCACTCTTTTTTGTAACAAAGAATCTTGTTTTATTCTGAATCTACAATAACACTAGAATGTATCCACATTCACATGCAAACTGCAGCAACATAATACACAATGTTTTCACTGGTACACATGTGATGTGTGTTGAAACCACTTGGAGTGATGTTTTAAACAATCTTAAAGAGATTGGATAAGTAGAAAGCATGTTACACATACAGATATATTTAATTTAGGATTTCAGATCTACCTTAATAAGGAATGGTAATTCTTTCCAAAATCCAATATTGGGAAACATCTCTATCCCCTGGGCACCTCTGACATAGTGAAGGAACAGCATTCCACCCACAATGTATATTAGCAGCAACACAAAAAATCTGAAGAAAAAAAAGAAAATTCTATTGTCAGACTAGTTCAAAACAACTAGAATGTACAAGTATAGGCTAGTTCAAAATCAACTAGAATGTACAAGTATGTGCTAATTCAAGTCAACTAGAATCTGGAAGTAATTAATCCAAAAACTTAATAGAGTTGCTAGAGCAAGAAATGTAAATCACTGAATCTACTTTTCATACATGTGAATGTTAGTCATTTGACCAAATACACTTTGTACAAGCAATTATTTTTGAGAAATGGGAACCAAATATGAAAGACAAGTTCCTCAATGAGACTGATGTTCTACTGGTCAAAAAGAATTTGTGGGAATTCATGAGAAGTCCATTTTTTCCCTTGTTTTATCCTTTCAAATTGCTGAGTATTGAAATCATCTCAGATATTCTTGAAAAATTCCAAATACCCATTTTGATAACCAACTTATTTTCTTACATATTCATAGGATATGTGAAAAATAAAATTCTTTGTCATAGCCTTTGACTCTAAACCTGATATAACTAATTAAAAAACTGTACATCAATTTTGGTCATGTAGGTGCCTTTACTGATCTTACACAAAATATTAATTATTGTTCTTAAAGTTAATACTATATGTAGTTTTACCAACATTTGCTCATTCCTAATTATTGAGTAATCTGCACATTAGTTGTCATCACAAAACTTCCAGACAACAATTTATCAACCACTATGAACTTGTACAATGGCAGCTGAGCCTGAAACTGAGTCAAGAAAAATGATGTCTGGTCTAATCCATGGTCAATACTGGGAGTAGTACACATTTTTTCCCAATATGTGGAGTTTTCATTGTGACATCAGTTTGCATGACATTCAATCTGGTTTACACTGGATCAACCCTCTTGGTTGGCGTTGTCTTAAAATTTCCACATACTTTAATACTGATTCTGTTGGATGTATTTCCTGGTGCAGTAACATAAACGATCTTGCAAGGAATATTGATCAACGAACTGTGAAATAAACTAAATAATCACCATTTAAAAGTATGTGTAATTAAATTCTCAAAAATGGCACCTATAGCTGAAATGACTGGTACCACATGCCTACAAAGCTTGTATGACTTGCACTTGAATTCAGAACTCGTCTCAGATACTGTGAAGAGTCATGCCAAATTTGGTTTAATCCATAATCATGTTATTTTGAACTGGCATCATTCAAAGTATTTGATCCACAAACTGGGTTTGACAAAAATCCATTTATATGTTTGTTTTATCATGATACTGATAAAATCCAGAGTCAAGACAAGCTTTGACCATGAAATCAATGTCACAATGCTGACTATAAACTTGTTTATTGCAAAACAATACATTACAACATTTGGTCAAAATTAGTTTGAACATGCCACTGTATTCATAAGCTCAATGAAGTACGAAAATGCAAGTAATGACTTTTGACTTCACCCGATGAGCAAGTAGATCTGATTTTCAAACTTGTTTGCAATATTGCACACGTGTTGATGGTTAGATCTGCACAATTTTCGTTCTGGACAAATTATATATAACTCTTGTCAATGCCACCATTCCTTCAAGAGTAATAATAAAATTCTTTTTAGATGGTCACCATGGTTGCCATTTTGGAGGTCAGACCTGCTACATATTATTATTGTGTTTAAATGAAAAGCGCATCTTGATACAACTGTCCATTCAGAAGTAGCCATATGTAGATTTTCAAAATGGCCATCAAGGCAGTCATTTTGAAGGTTAGATGAGCATCACTTTAATATAAGATTAACTAAATATTGCAAGAAGGTCTTTTAGTGAAAACCCCATGACAATACGAAAATCCATTGACAAAAAGTAGCAAAAAGAAGATTTCCAGAATGGCTGCCTTGGTGGCCATGTTTGACTGCATATTGGCACCAATTTCATTTCAGAAAATCTACATGGCATACAAAGTCCTTTAGTAGAAACCCCATATCAAAATGACTATCTGTTCAGGAGAAATAGTGACTAGAAGATTTTCAAGATGGCCACCATGGCAGGCATATTGGACATCAGATCAGCACCAATTTTCTTTGAGAACATTTACATGTCAGCATCATTTTCATTTCTGACAATCTAGATGTCATAATAAGTCTTTTAGTTAAAACCTCTTGTCAATATAACCATCCATTCAGGAGTAGCAATAACAAAATTTTTAGGATGGTTTCCTGGCAGCTATGATGGATGTCAGATCAGCACCATTTTCATTTCTATCTATGTATCATAAGAAATCTTTAAGTGAAAACCATATTGTATCATGACCATCCATTCAGGAGAAGAACCAATACCAAGATTTTCAAGATGGCCATCATGGAAGCAATAATTAAGGGATGTCCAAGGAACACCATTTTCATTTGGGACCAACTAGACCTCTGGATAAAACTGTATGCCAGGTTTCATGAGTTTTCTTTGGAATGGCGATAACAAACAACTGCTAATCAATAATGGACGGAAGACAGATGATGGATGGATGACTGCCCATTGCATAAGCTCATCTGGTCAGTAGAGCTAAAAATATTCATAACCACTGGAGTCAGAAAAATAGGTCACTGTAACCTTTTTTTGTTAGTAGTTAGCAGTACTCATCAAGATACATTATATATATGCAATAGTTTTCAAGAAAATGTAAAATCTTAAAGATGATATTTTCACCAACCCTGACAAAGACAACAATGACAGCAAAATAAACAAATTCAAAAATAAGTCATCAATCTCTCCCATCAATGAGAGGTAATTTTGTAATTTTTTTAACTATGTAATCAGTTTAACTGGTAGGTGTTGAACAGAATAAAAACACAGTTAATAATATATGTTACATAAAAAGTGATCAAACATGGGGTAAAACAGTTTATATTAAAAACTTTTAGACTAGTAACAACTTACTGATTTTTAAAATCTTAGGTTAGCAATACCATCAACAATTATTTCCTTTCTAACATAAAAATTACTATTTTATACCCACAATTGAAAATGCCTATTGGTAGATCCTGTAATCATTTAAGAAAATTCCAGCTATGCAAATGTATGTCTTCACATGGCATGTTTCATGAACATGCTGGTGACTTTTTTGCAGAAGTTCACCCATGTTGCATGAATTAAAGTGATAATATCCAATGCAAATTGTTTTTAGACATTTCCATCCCTTCATGTGGTATACCACTGGAACTTAATGAAATGAAATTTGGTAATCATATCAGCAGCATGGGCAACATAGCTTGCTATGACCAAGGTAAGAACATTGTCAAAATCAAAACTGTTATGTTTTGCACAGGATAAAGATAGTGCAACAAACTATAGGTGATTTTAAAATTATCACACTATAGACAGATACACATAAAGTGAATTCTCTTTTGCATGTCATATTGTTTGCTATGTAAAATGATTCAGACTGGTATTCAAAACGATTTGTGTAAGTATTAAATAGAACACATCAGCTATGAAAATATGACAGCAGCATACTCGCTGGCACAAGTGTAAAACACCCTGAGTAAATTAAATTCAGTGTAAAAGTTGGAGAAACATATATTATTTATCTCAGTTACATTAAACCTGACTATCTTGCACAAGCAGGCCATCACAAACATCTAATTTTGATGTGAATCAAATGGTGGGCAGCCTAATTTAATGTAGGAAAAATGCAGATAATGAACAGAATCAAATGAAGAAATAATTTTAATGTTAATTTAATTAAACTGAATATTATAAATTGCATGGTGTGAAATTACTAAAAAATGAAAATCCCATTTTGCTATGTGGTAGTGAAATTGTATGTATGATGTATTTCATTATAAGGCAGTGTACACCATATATACTCGTGTATAATCTGATTCCAAATGCAAACAACATAGACCCTGATCTTCTGTCGTATAATGCACTGGCAGATCAGGGTCTATTTGTTCTACTGATTAGTCCTTACAAACTGCATTGACCCAGATATGCTGGTGCATTATGCGATGGCAGATCTGGGTCTATGCAGTTTGCAGTTGGTATTGGCTTATATGCGAGTATATATGGTACTAAAACAGCTAAATTCATCAGCCTGTCAAGTGCTATTTTAATGTTATAAAATGGTCATAATAGTAAGCCTTATACCAATATGGTAAGGGTGGCAATACTAAATTCGGTTCTGCTGAAGTGTCATGGGAAAAATCAAGACAGTCTTGTAATTCTCTGAGAGTGAAAGGTTTATTGTAATCTTTGGCATAGGCATTTATATTTAGAGGAACCTTTTCTTTCAGGTTTTTGACACTGCGATTTTTAAAAAAATAATTCTCTTGTGAGATTTTCAAGAGTGTTTCACCTAATGTACCTCAGATTTCTGGTAAGGTCCAGACCATTTCATCAGATTTCTTTCAGTGTTTCATACAGTTGCTTTTATTTTTTCTAATGATTTCCATAACATGGGCAAGCACAAGCTAGAGAAACACTCCTGTTTAATTTGCATTTTCTCAACTCTGGTGGTGCATTGTTGTCTTGAATGGAATGGTGTTAGTAAATGTCTGTAGTCAAGTTCATCACCCCACTTGCAATTTCAGTTCCACATTATATTCCCACCAAATGGCAAGGTTATTTATTAATTTTCCATCTTTCTTGGAGAATTTCACCCAAATAGGCTGCCAGATGAATGATTTGGGTTTTTTATTTGGCACCAGTTCATGCAAGATTCCAAGTTCCATGTCCACCATTTTGCATCATAGCTATACAACAGGCACGATATATTGTGCAGTTCAACCATTTTCTCCATGGACACATCTTCCAAAAATCTTTTTGGAGTTTTAAGAACAGATATTGAAAGAAATTGAAAGAAACAAAACATTTAAATGAAGCAAATGAAGGCGGAAGCCCCCCAATTTTTTTTTGGTACTATTTGTTGAAATACAGCAAAAACAGTTCTCTGGCAATGTACTGTGATACACACATGGTATACTCTCACTTGTAAGTTGAGTCCAACCGCAAACTGTACAGCCCCAGATCTGCCATCACATAATGTGCCAGCAGATTAGGGCCTATGATGTTTCCAGTTGGACTTGACTTACAAGCGAGTATATAAAGTACCTGCAGGATCCATACCACAATATACCAATATAATGGTAAGACACCACTCCCCTACTCTTTCTATTTTGTAGAGGTGAGCTAATTACAAGACAGATGCACAAATGCATCTGATCCCTTAAATACAACTTCTGCATGATGTTGGTAAATAATGAAAATGCCAGAAGTGATAGAAATAATTTAGACTGAGGAAGCACATTTTTGGGGTGAACAATGTGATGCCACAGGCAGTACCTGTGGAGTAAAGTGCTGAGGGCGAATGTGAGAGGGAGTTCTGGGGTGTCCCTCATACAAAATTTGAAAAATCCGGGGAAAAATTATGCTTTCTGGTGAATTTCTGCATATGCTTTTTTATACATATAGTTGTAATTTGAGAAGGATTTCATTAAATTTAAAGAGCAATTTGGCATTTCATGGATGATTGCAATTTTACCTCTTTTTTCTTTCCAATTTTTTTATTAAGCACAATACGAAGGAAGTTATTGCTGCCCCTGTTCGCCCTGTTCTATTGCCCTTGGAGTACTGAAGTGCTGTGCTGCTGAACTATTTACCGGTACTTACATGATCACCAAAACAGAGCCAATACTGATACCGCTGTGACCTTCTTCAGGATTAGGGGGTGCTGGGTTGGAGTAACAACCATACTTGGTTGTTAGATTAAATATCTGAAATGTAAAAAAGACTGTGGAATATAATTTTCTGCCTTGCAATTGAATTGGAAACTAAAATGAGTGTACTGTGGAACAATGTGCCTCACTGCAAACAGCATTATTCGGACAAAACTTCCTGCATATGTAGGCAAAATGGAAACTCCAAGCATAACTTGGTACAAGTTTAGACATATAATAATATTCTACCAAAGTTTAAGCTTCAGGAGCAATATGCTGGCAATTTTGGACTATATGCTTAAATTTAAAATGTTTTGTGTAATTTAAATACATTAAACAATTTCTTTATGCATTTTTAGTAAATTTGTATAAAATGCACAAATTCGGTGCTTATCTACAGCTCCGTGTTAATATTATAGCCAAAATCCTTTCATGTGAACCCTGTCACAGTTCGCAATATGTTTCTTTTTAAATAAATTAATAACAAATTTGTCAACATACATTAACACATGAATTTTTGCTTTAATAGGCAGTAATTTTAAAGACATAGCAAAAAATGTGGACCTTCAATCTCGAAACCCTGGCAGGGATTATTAATATTCCTTCTGGCCTATCAAATGTAATTTATTTCATCCAATCTGTCTACAAATATCAGAGTAACTGATCTTCACACACCTGCATCCTTATTAAGCGAGATTTTGCCCCCAAAAATGCTCTATATCAATCAATCTCAGTTTTAATCAAACTCTGACATTTGATTGTTTAATTACAGTTTGATGCACCTATATAAGGAGTACACATTGATGTACCACTTTTGGGCATATTTCAACTGCCATTCAACATATGGATGTTTTTATGTGGCTTTCCATTTTTGATTCACCCACATAAATTACGCACCATGCGACTTGCCAAACTGTAAATATGTACTGGGTAAAGGTAACAAGGTAAATCGTTGCAACTCCGTGGCCCCCTACATAGGGTCTTGAGAGAAAATTAAAGGTAGTTGATGCTATTAGCAACAGGTGTAGCCTAATTTTATTATTATTATTATTATTATTATTATTACTATTATCATTATTATTAAGTTAGTTTTGTGATTGTTGAAGTTTTATTTTAGCATTACAGGTAACACTTTCACTTTCCTGCTTTCGATATGATTGGGCATCAAATCATACATAGCTAAACTGATTCCAAAAAATATGATTTAAAAAAGTTAAATCCTCCTGCCCATTTACTTATTGATTATAAAATGATTACAAATCTCTCTCTCTCTCTCTCTCTCTCTCTCTCTCTCTCTCTCTCTCTCTCTCTCTAAATGAGTTAATATAGCAATGTTGTCTAATATACATAAGGTTTTCAAGAAGCAACAAATATCCCTGAACAGATGAACTAAGTGATTCATTTAATAACAACTTGATCTTTCTTTATTCAAAGTGTTACACTTTAAAGTTGTTTCAGCATCGATTGAAGTTTCAGGTTTGAGAATAATACATTAAGTTATGCATAAGTATTACAATTATCCAAAATGCTATCACATCTTTTGTTGATTAGTATACCTACATGAACTGGGTTACTAAAGTATTTAATTTTAATTGTAATTCTTCTGAACATACCTTGAGAAGGTCTAGATGTGATGCTAACTTAATTTGCTAAATAAACAAATAGATAGACAGCACTTTCTTTTATCTCAGAATGTGCAAAACATTTCCCATAACAATCCGATTAAACATACAACAAAGAATTCTTTTTGCTCAGATTTAGCCATTATTATGGTTCTGAGCACATTTTTTAAAAACAAGACTGCACTCAATAAGAATTGTCTGCAGTTTTCTTATTCTTTGTGATAGTTGTTTTATTTTTTACTGATTTGAAAATTTCAAATAACACATACATTTCTAGTCAAGTGTCAAAATAGTATAATTATTGTGATTTTTGGTCATAGCTAGGCCAGATGAGTTTATGTAATGGCCTCTCATATGTCTACAGTTTGTCCATTGTTATCATGTCTACAGTTTGTCGATTGTTATCGCTACTCCTCCTTAACTACTGGGAGGATTGTCATGAAACTTAAAACACACATATTCATCCCAAGGTCAAGTTGGTCCTAATGAAAATGGTGCCCCTCACACCACTGTGGCCATCTTAACATGAGATTTTCACCTAAAGTCTTCTTAAATGTTTTGTTGGTCCTATTATGAAAATAGTGCCAAAATTACTTCCAATATGGACATGATGGTAGCCATCTTTAAAATCTTGATATCACTATTCCTTTTTGAATGAATGCTTGTATTTAAATTAGGTTTTCACTAAGACTTCTCATGATGTCTAGTTTGTACAAAATGAAAATCTTGCCAATCTGACATCCAATATGGCCATCATGGTGGCCATCTTGAAAATGTTGTTACTGCTACTTCTCCTGAATGGATGGTCATATCAACATCTGGTTTTCACTTCAACACTTCTTATGATATGTAGCTGATCCTAAATGAAAATGGTAGTGATCAGACCTCCATTATGATGGCCATAGTGGCCATCTTGAAAAACTTGTCACTACTTTTCTTGAAGCCATGTTCAGATCAACATCGGGTTTTAACTAGAAGCGGTTCAATATCATAAGTTGTAGTAGTTTCTATGGTGATAGTGTATCACAATACATGCTCGAACTATTGATGCACAACAACAGAAGAATGAAACACAAAACAATGTAAACTGTCATGAAATTACCATTGTCTTGTCATCTTTATTCTTCCTTTGCATGCTTGCCTCATAAATTAATCCAACTCCCCTAGAGGTACATAACAAGAGTCTCTCAAAGGGACTGATCCACTCTACTGGCCAAAAAGAATTTCCAGGAATTCAAGATGAAACTATCTCTGATATTCTTGAGTGATAAGATTTTTAAATTATACTCTGTTGCAGCCATAACCATTTTCATTTAGGACAAACTGGTCACCATTAGAAGACTTTCTGTGAAAACCCCATGTTGATATGACCATCTATTCAGAAGAATTAGTGAGACAAGATTTTCAATATGTTCATAGTGGCAACATTATTTGCGGTCAGACAAGCAGCATTTTTATTCAGGGCCAACTAGACATCATAATTAGTCTTCTAGTGAAAAGCCCATGTCAATATAACTTTCCATTTAGAATGAGTAGCAGTATCAAGTTTTTAAGCTGGCTGCCATGATGGACACACTGGATGTCAGATTGGCACCATTTTCATTTAATACCAACCAGACATCATAAGAAGTCTTCTGGTGCAAACACAATTTTGATTAGACTTTCCATCTAGGAGCCTCAGAAGTAGTGATAAGATTTTTAAGATGGCCACTGTGATGGCCATACTTGATATCTGATCGGCACAATTTTTATTTAAGGCCAACTAGACACCATAAGAAATCTTCCAGTGAAAACCCCATGCTAATATGACTTCCCATTCAAAAGGAGAGTAGCAGTAACAAGATTTTCAAGATGGCTGCTGTGGTGGCTATATTGGATGTCAGATTGGCACCAATTTCATTTAAGACCAACTAGACATCATAAGAAGTCTTTTAGTGAAAACCCCATGCTGATACGACCATCCATACAGGTGGAGTAGCAATTACAAGATTTTCAAGATGGCTGTCATGGCAGTCATAACTGACATCAGATTGACACCATTTTCATTTATGACCAACTGGACATAATAAAAAGTCTTTTAGTGAAAACCCCATGTTGATATCACCATCCATTCAGGAGGATTAGTGCTGACAAGATTTTCAAGATGGACACTGTGGTGTCGAAGCAAAACCATTTTCATTTAAGACGAACTAGACATCATAAGAAGTCTTCTGGTGAAAACTCAATGTCGACATGACTTTCTGTTCAGAAGCAGCAAAAACAAGAATTTTAAGATGGCTGCTGTGGCAGCCACACTGGACTCATTTTCATTTAGGACCAACTAGACATCATAAAAAGTCTTTTAGTGAAATCCCCATGCTGATATGACCATCCACTCAGGAGGATTAGACATCACAAGATTTTCAAGATGACCTTTGTGGCGGCTATATTGGATGTCCAAGCGTAACCATTTTAATTTAGGACCAATTAGACATCACAAGAAGTCTTCTGGTGAAAATGTCATGTTGATATGACTTTCCATTCTTCTGGAGTAGTAATAATATGATTTTCAAGATGGCTGCCATGGTGGATATACTGGTTTTCAAATCAGCACCATTTTCATTTATGAACAACTAGGTATCATAAGAAGTCTAGTAGTGACAACCCCATGTTGATATGACCCTCCATTTAGGAGGAGTAGCAATAACAAGATTTTCAAGCTGGCCACTGTGGCAGCAATACTGGATGTCCAAGCGGCACCATTTTCATTTAAGACCAACTAGACCATGGGATAAATGTGTGTGCAAAGTTTCATTGCAATGCTCCAAATAGTTTAGGAGGAGCAATAAGAAACTTGTAAGCACTACTCATCCTGAATAGATGGTCATATCAACACTGGGTTTTCACCAGAAGACTTCGAATGTTTCAAGTTGGTACTAAATGAAGATGCTGCTGATTTGACATCCAGTATAGCCACCATCTTGAAAATCTGATTATTCCTGCTTTTCCTAAATGGAAAGTCATAGATGTCTTTCACCAGAAAACTCATTATGATATCTAGTTGGTCCTGAATGAAAATAGTGCCGATCTAACCTCAAATGACTGCCACAAAGAACATATTGAAAATCTTGTCACTAATTCTCTTGAACGTATGGTCATATCAATATGGTGTTCTCACAAGAACTCTTTTAATTTGTCCTAAATGTAAATGGTGATGATTTTACATCCAATATGGTGCCACAGTGGCTAATTTGAAAATCTTATCACTGAAGAATATCAGAGATGGTTTCAACACTCTGCAGCTAAAATGAAGAAATGGTCTTATCTTGAATTCCTGGAAATTCTGTTTGGACAGTAAAGTGTCAGTCCCTTTGAAGGACTCTTGTTACAAAAATACTACAGCAATATGTAACTGGCTCTGAATGAAAATGGTGGTTATCCGACCACCTACATGGCAACATAGTAACCTGTCTGAAAATCTTGTAATCACTATATCTATTGCATGAATGATGGCGTTAATCACTACATCTATTGTATGAATGATGGCGTTGACATGTGGATTTCACTAAAACACTTCTTGTAATATGTAACTGGTTTTGAATAAAAGCAGTGTAGATCTGACCACCAACATTTCTGCACTTCTATGAAGTAGTTTGAAAACAGACCTAACTGACTGTGTGGTCAAGTCAAAGGTCACAGTTTGCATTTCTGTACTTCATTAAGCTTATGAACACAGTGACCTGTACATATACATATAGTTGCAATCCAATGAACAAGTTGACAGGGAGCACTCAGCCACCGATTTTAAGGTCAAAGGTCTTGACTCAGATTTTTAGCCGTACTAGCTGGTAAGCAGAATAACACAAACAAGTATGAATGGAATTTTATCAAGCCCAGTTTTTGCATACATAAGAAGAATACCTCGAATGATGCCCATTGAATAACTTGGTTTTTCTCTAAAATATAGTAGTTATATATTTAACCAAATTTAGCAAGTGGCTCTATATCTTGACATGATTAAGTTCAATGATCTTTCCATGACATCAGGTTCAAGGTCAAAGGCCATGACAAAGAATTTTGTACTCCACTTATAGGTATCTTGTGAACATGTTAACTTGAACATGTAACAAAGTATTTTTGTTAGCAAAGCTGATATGTTACGAGTTTCTCAATAATATTTTAAGATGGTTTCAATACTCAGCAGTTAAAAAGAATAAGACAAAAGAAATGGACCTATCTTGGATTCCCAGAATTATTTTTCAGCCAGTAAAGCATCAGTCCTTTCGAGGGACTTTTGTTTTGGAATGGAACTGGCAATAATTAGAGAATGGTAGAGTATTGCAAACTTTTACAGGGTGTTTCCCATATGAGTGTACCATTAAAAATGTGCCCAACTTTAAGATACAGAATATGCAAATCTGCAAAAAACAATCTGCATTTTGTAAAAAAAAAATTTGCTCGTCTATCGTAGAACATATATTCAAGTACAGAGCTCTTTCTGCATCTCTCCCTGTTCAGTAAGTAGTTGCATAGTATGCATTTGAGACCACTGTTACTGATCCGGGTCTGAGCCTTCTACCCCCCACGATTTTACCCTTTTTGCAGACGCAAGTGCAGCATGGATATTCCTAGTACATTTACAAACATGGGTCCGGTCTGCATGACAGCCCTCCCAAAAGCGGGGATTCAAGACTGCTCCATGCTGTATTGATCAGCTCTGACATTCCCAGAAAAGCATCACAAGCTTGACACATGTTGTGATGGACGGATTAATCTTAAATATTTTTTATTCTGCATGCCTATAATTCTCAGAGAGGGACAGAAATGTTTCAGATTAAGGTCCCCAACAGTCAATTAACCATCGCCGATGTGAAAATAACTCAAATTATTGCTGGTGGATGTGCCAATTTAATAATTTGAGACACAGAAATTGTCATACCAGATACCAGCTACAATAATGATTGATAAACATGTGTGCGCCTATGTAAGTGATCTTTAACATTGATAAAATGAGACAAGTACACTATAATCATCAGAAAGGGCCAATAACACTAAAAAGAGTTAATTGCACGAAAACAAGCAGGCAGTGGACAGCAATTTTAAAATAAATTTTTACATCGGCAACAAAGCAGAGGTGCATCACACATTTTTCGCTAGCACTGTAAGTTCATGTATGACAGTCACTTCTTTTCTTCTATGTACAAAAAGTAAGCGATGGCTTAATTGGTTAAATGGTTATACTCCTGATTTTGACATTTCAGGTTTAAATCACACTCGTGGAAATTGTACTTTTCTTTATTAATTGAGGAAACAGTTGAGCCTGGGTTGAGTTGTGCATGAAATATGAAAGTCAAATCCGACAATGAACTATCAGTGTTGATTACAACTATGAAACACATATAATTCTTTGAGACATAGTCTGATTTGAAACAACCTCTGAGCTTTCTAAGAAGTCGTTTGGCATCTTAGGGGCTCTTTCGGGGTTACAAATTCAAACCGCCGTAATCAACACTGATTAGAACACATCTGTTGACTGTAAGAAAATATGTGTAATAAGACAGCAACATGCCTAACAATCTCAAAGAAATACTATCGATAAGCACAATCCGAGTGAAGACTGTTTCCTTTTGTGTGAGATTATATTAAATAATTGCAGTGAGTATTATATAATGTCGAAAGTACCACTGTTTGACATGCACAGTATCGTGGAAATATTCATAAGTGTAGCTGATGCAGGAATTAAATTACCTACACAGTGGTGCATTTATAACGTCACAGAAAAATCACTGTTTACCTTCAATGCATCATATCGGTTTGTCAAAGAGTCCCAAAAAACGCTGTATGATTTTTAAAACATGTATCCGGAGCACACTGAAAAATTAACTGGGTTAGGAATCGCATTAGAGCTTACACAGCGAAAACTCTGCAAGAAATATAACAAGAAACATGAAAAGTCATTGTATGATATTGTGCAAGACTGACTTGATGGAAATTTTATCCAGGCTTGCAAGTGAATTTTACAATGATTCTGGAAAGAACAAGTCTTTTTATTTGCAAAATCATGATTAACAATTTCAAATTACCATAATAATGAAAATTTTGTTTGTCGCTTGATGGACGTAAAATTCCAACCTATCATCTGGATAAATTGCTTTGCCTCATTATCCATGTACCACCACATGCACAGATGAGATAAAACAATGGCAACTGAAAAAACAAGAAGAAGAAGCAATTGAATAATGTTCAATGGCACAGGGACCTAACAAATGCAAAGGTGCATGCCTTGGAAAATATAAACTTTGCAGCAGAAAATGCCATTACAAATACTGTAAATCACACTCGCTCGCATTACTTGTTGGTACTGGTGCTTGATCATGCCTTAAATGCGGCATCTGAGTCAAGTCATGTAATCGGTTATGCTGACCATGTGGATCTGTATGTGACTATTTATCACATGCTGATGAAGACTTCACAACATGAATATGGAAAATATGATCGATATTATCGAGGAAAAGCCAACGATGCCGTTGAAAAAGACACAGAAGTCAATGAAATAATATCCATTGAAGCAATTGCTGTTTCAGATCCTGGCAAAATAAAAATAATATTTAAAAAAATGTATTGTTAAATAAGCAGTTTGATGATGGTTTTTATAAAAATGGTATCCCTATCGTGAATCAGCTGAAGCAATTCATGCAAGACCACAGAATAAGGTTACCAAGAGCTGCAAGAAAGGCAGACATACTTGCACTATTAGGACTTACCCTGGTCAAGCCGTGTCCAACTGTCAAGCAGCTTCATGCAACAATGACACAGTTACGTATTAAAATTCCTTCACGGGCCAGCTGGGCTGAAATCGCATGTGTGGTCACCAACAAGGAAAACCGCAGACGTATCACAGCTACCATCACTGCTGAGGCTGTCATGTATGGTCATCACTGAGTCCAAGCCCCAGAGTTTAAGTTGCACAAGCACATTGGTGATTTAGAATATTATTGGGCAATCATCCCACACACGAAAAAACCCAGGCAAAGACGCTGTAAAGCTTTTCTCGAACATGCATCCAGGAATCATATTAATACTGGCACACGCTGAGGCAACCTCACTCACATCCGGGTTCAAGGTAAATGTTGTTCTCAGTACAGACTTTACCATGCTGCTTCACATTGCAAAAATCAAAGGTTCCAATGATGGAGTCAAAATCACATGCAGGTGGATTCATAGTGGTGCCCTTGTAATACTGAACTGTGGAGACACTGAGGTGATGAAGGATAAAATCGACAAAGGTTTGATGATTACACCCGAGAAGGTTCAGGATGGACCCTTTCCAGATGCATAGAAGTTCAAGTTAAGGTTTCCCTATACAAGCCTTTCCACAGGTCGAGTTATAATCCAAAGCCAGCATGTATTCCACCACGGGCAGTGATAAACGTCAAAAACAATGACAACCGGTGTTCTGAATGGACGATTTTGTTTGCAGTGCATCATGCGAACAATCTTACAGATAAGCCTCAAAAATACAACCACCTGGATGAACTTGAGTTTGGCAACATAGAATTTCCTGTACAGCTTACTGACATCAGTAAACTTGAATGACTCAACCCTGACATCGCTGTTAACGTGTATGCTTGGAACAAAGACCTCCAGTCCATTTGACTATCCCCCACACACACACACACACAAAACAAAGATTTAGCAGTTTAACATTGACCTGTTGTTGTTGCATGGCCCAGACATGCATGAAATCCCTTGGGTCCACCATTACATGTGAATAAAAGATTTTGCCCCAATGGTTTATCGGCATAGCAAGTACCATGGGAGACAGTTTCCATGCCGACATTGCATGCATGTATTCACCACGCAACATTTGCTTGACAATCATGACTTTGACTGTGGGGGAGTCAGTGAGAAACTGCAGCATATGATCGTGCCAGACCCTGGCAAGAATGTTTTGAAATTCAACGTGGTGCAATGGAAGAAGAAGGTCCTATATATCATCTACACAGACCTTGAATGCCTGAATGTTCCAGTGAGTTTCAATGACCAGAGATTGTCTGGGGAATCAAAAGTTGCTGAACAAGTCCCATGCTGGTTTTGTTACACTGTTGTCAGATGCGACTGTGCTGCTAATATTGTATTGTGGCAAGGACTCAGCTGAGGTGTTTATCAAATCGCTTGAGGTTACAGCAGAATGGATTAAACTAAAACATTCCTTGCCCACGGATATGATTATGACCGATGATGATATTTCACGAATTTTCCGCAGCGACTCATTGCTGGATCTGTGATGGAGTGTTCAGCTCCAACGATGAAAAAGTTCATGATCACTGTCACATAACTGGTGTGTTCAGAGGAGCCGCACACAGTGCATGCAATATACAGTTGCAAATTTACCCATCATGAATAAGAATTTCAGTTGTGCTTCATAACTTACACGGGTATGAAGGTCACATCATCATACAAGGAATCGCAACGGCAACAAATTCAGCAATAAGTGCCATTCCTAACAACATGAAAAAAATACATGATGTTTCAACTGGCAAGCTGCAGTTCATTGACTGGCTGCAGTTCCTGAATACCAGCCTGGACAAACTCGTCAAAAACCTTGCGGCAGGAGGCTATGATCACTTTACAATCACTCGTCGATATGGTGGCACTGACAATGGAACATTCAGCTTGCTCAGCCACAAAGGAATCTACACGAAGAGTATATGAGCGACTGGGAGAAGTTTTCTGAAACTCAGTTGCCACCAATTCAAGCATTTTATTCGTCGCTGTCCCGCGAAGAGTCTGCATTTGGTTGTCGAAATCTCGGTGACTACTATGACCTCAATCTGCGCACTGATGTGTCGCTGCTTGTGGATGTCTCTGGAACATTCAGCGATACTGCCATGCACGTGTACAAGCTCGACCATGTGCACTACTTTTTCATCACCGGGAATGGCCTAGGATGCATTGCTGTGGAAAACCCGTGTCGAGCTGGAACTGCTCACTGACATCGATCAACATTTGTTTGTCGAACGCGGTATCCCTGGCGGAATTTCCATGGTGAGTCTTCGCTACGGTCGCGCGAACAACCCGTGCATGGACAGATACGACCCAGTCGCCCAAAACAGTTATATCATGTACTTGAACCCCAATAACTTGTATGTCTGTGTAACAACGCAACCGATGCCCGTAGGCGAGTTTGCATGGGTTGATTCCGCGCAAGTGAACATACACGAGTACCACAGCAATAGTGACGTCGGGGCCTTCTTTAAAGTTGACCTGGAGTACCCAGTCGAGTTTCACCGTGCCCAGAATGCTTACACGGTTGCCCCGGAAGCGCTATCGGTGCCCCGCGAGTGGTTGTCACTGTACTAGTGTGGGAAGTTCGTCGAATGTACCAAGCTGGTTCAGAATCTAAGCCAGAAATTCAACTATGTTGTCCATGTACGAAACCTGCAGCTGTATTAGCACTTGGGGATGCGCGTGTGTCAAGTCCACTGGGTGCTCCGGTTTCGCCAACGCGCGTGGATGGATCCTTATATCCAGATGAATACGGATCTGTGAATGGCCGCCGCGAATGAGTTCGAGAAAGACTTGTTCAAATTCATGAACAATGCCGTGTTTTAGAAAACCATGAAGAATCTTCGGAAACGAATCCACGTCGACTTTGCCCATGACAGTGAACAACGAAAACTTCACAGGTTGATTGCGGACCCAGCGTATGAGTCATGCAAGATATTCGATGGTGGACTAGTTGCCGTACACAGTAAAAATTCCAAGATGAAGTTGATGAAACACATCTATGTTGGCGTGACAGTGCTGAATTTGTCAAAGTTGCTCAAGCACGAGTTTTATTACGATTCAATCAAGCCGCGGTACGGCGACATCTTCAAGATGCTGTACACGAACACGGATTCGTTGCTCAGGCATATTACCACTGATGATGTTTACGCAGATATGGGTGAGACATAGCTTGTTAATAAATTCGACACCAGCGAGTATCCAAAAGATCATCCACAGTTCAGCAACACCAACAAGAAAGTCGTGGAAAAATTCAAAGACGAATTCGCGGGCAAGCCTATTGAGGAATTCGTGGGACTGCTCCCAAAAATGACTCAACCATGGTTGGCTCTGGTCTCCCCGGTGGTGGCTCTAGCAAAAACATCAAGAAAGCCAAACGAGTCCCATGCGTGGCTGTGCAAAAGGCAACATGTATGCGGAGTGTCTTTGGCAACGACGTGAATTAACACACGCGGCAAATCTTATTCGGTCGAAGAAACATCGCATAGGCGTGTACCGTTGCACCAAGGTGAAATTGTCCCCGTTGGACACCAAGCGATGGATTTTTCCTGATGGAATCACCACTTACGCGTACGGGCACCATGCGATCGCGCACAGAGGACGTTAGTTGTGTTTTCGCGGGAATGACTTGTAATTCCTCTTGCTCAAATGCCATACTAGGTGTCTTCGCCGCTCGTTTATCGGCCTGGGCCAAATGGTAGCATGTTGGTTTTCTCGGAATATAAATCCAGTCCGAGATCGCATATGCATCCACTAATATGCCGGGTAAGCAGCACGACGTTGTGTCCGCTTTCTAGTTTCCCCGGGCGTAGAGATACCAAACAATTAGAAGGCATGATGATAAGTATACAATAATTGGTATTCAACATGTCATCGACGCAAAAAATAAAAAACGCCCAAGATTTTGTCATCCTTAACTTCCCTGATTCAGCGAAGCCTCAGTTTCCCAAGCACAGTTCTGTTTCTGAACTCGGTTCGCATGTTGATTATTGGCAGGACTGGATCCGGGAAATCTCAACTGTTGCAAAATCTGATCATGCGATGGTTAACGTGGGATCGGTTGTACGTGATTGCACCATCCGTGGTCAATCAGCCGTGTTATGAAATACTCAGGAATTTCACGGAAGTGCTTGTGTCATCAAAGATGTCTTCGTCGTCACCCATCCAGTTCTTTTCCACAACTGATGAAACCCGTGATTGATGACCTTGACCAGGACGTGAATACTCTTGTCCTGTGCGACGATGTAATGCTTGACCGGCAAGACAACCCCGCGAGAATATTTTCCTGATCTATGTGACACAACCATACGCACATGTACCCAAAGAGATCCGAGATATCTGTAACATGTTGATGATATTTCGTGGGGTTTACGAGAGCAGAAGGTGCTGGCTGATGCCGCAAAACTGCCCGCGAACAACTGGAACTTCTCCGCGATCACATAGCTCTTCGCGAACGAGTTAAAGATAAGCTTCAGTCTCGATAAACTGCACGGTAAGACTTTACAGCGGGCTTCGAACAAACATTTACAGCGCTGATGAAACCTACGCGCGAAACCGCAGTGGAGAGGAAGAACGTTGCGAAAACCACCGCCGCGATTATGGGAATAGCAACGGAACCGGGTCCGATTTTCAGGACTGCTAAAGCCACGGAAAACACCGCAGTGACCATCAAAGACTGGCCAGTCACGATGGGGAAACTCCAAGAAGACATCGGGGGCCCAGGGTGGCTGAGTGGTCTAAGGCGCTCGCCTTCACCGATCAATAGCATCTCACCTCTCTTCGTGTGGGTTCGCGCTCGGGCTCGGCGAACGTGGGTATGTGAGAAAACTTGCCAGTAGCTTCCTGTGGGTAGATGGTTCTTCCCGTGTTCTTCCTTCACCTTATATAGTGGCCACCATGTATAGCTTATCATGTGCTGAAAATGGCGTTAAACCCACAACAACAACAACAATACATCAGGGAAATCAGAGCGGAGGTCAGTGTGTTTGCAAAAGGCACCCGTGTACTTGACAAAGACGTCAGCGACGCACTTGCGAATCCTCCACAGCCACCACCACCCGCGTACGAGTCAATGATGAAAACACCGCGTCAATTATTCAATGAACAAAGTCGTCAGTAGATTTTTGAAAATCCCGTACGTGCCAAGTGGCGCAAGCTTGTGTTGAGAGGTCAAATGATGCAACCACGGACGAAGTATGGCCCAAGTGGGTACTCAGGGAGATTACTGAGAACAAATAAGTCTCTGGCAAGCTGTGATTTTTCTATAATGAAATACTTGATACATTTCTAGCTGAAAACTTTGATCAAGGCAATAATGTGCTGGAAAATATTTCATGATAACAAACACAGGCGGAAAAAAACACTAAACAAGGAAACGGTGTAACTCGTTCACGCGAACCCAAACCTAGTAAAGTTCCCAGGCGGTCACTACCCCTGCAGCATCCATGCGAACCTGAACCTGAACACGAACGCAAAACCAGGACAAAAAACAACCTACCTCTCTTTCTAAACCAAGAGGACCACATAAATTTCCCCATCCGCGGGAATATCATGAGATGTTTACCGAAAAGGGAATGAAACAACATTTACGTGCTTTGCCTTATCCTGCTGAATTTGCTTCTGTTCTGCCCCAAAATTACCAATCATACTTTAAAATAAATCGCAACGAGCGCATGATTAAAAAAAAAACAAAAAAAACCCAGAAGCAATGTGGCCTACAAGGGTATTTAGCGCTCTATAGAACAAGAATCAACCATACGATCATCCAATGTGGGATAAATTAAAGACAATCATGGATTTATATTGAGCAGAAAAACATGAAATAGCCATGCAACTATGGCACAATTATAAAGAAACAGAACCACATATCCTACCCGGGTATATATAATGAATGGTATATCACACATGACGATCTTACGAAGCGATCTGGAAAAGGCCTTGATTGGACCAGTTCCCCGCGTGTGTGACCAGAAACAGGTTTATGAACTTTTGAATCGAAACACTTGTGGGGTCAGTTCACGCCGGTAATAACGCGTCAGAAGTCATCAAAGACGCCACGTCGATTTGTCAGCGATTGCTCATCAACCACATCATGGACACGGAAACGTTTCAAGCATTGATGAAGGAACTCATTGAAGACATTGATGATGTATATGACGAACTTCGTTCGTACAACACTGACGACGAGTATTCGGACGCTTTCCATTGAAACACTCCGCGTTTTACATGAAATCAACGCTGCGATGCTTCTTGTTGTTGCAAATACAACCCTGAGCATCACCTCAATGATCGCGATCTCATCAACAAAACCGGAATTCTACGTGGTTTTTCCGAAGCCAATCACCGCGCGGAAATCCCGCACACTCGAGATCGCACTAGAATTGTTGTGAGTTTATTACAGTCCGCCTAATATTCGATCACGACCATTTGGGGGTCTCCACGTGAATAATTCACTTGTGTTTTCGTCGGAATGTGACACCACCTGGAACATTGTTGAATTCCCACGGGCGCGTACGAGATTGAATCAATCAATTAAGAGATCCGACAGGGGATTTCACCGGTGACCGGCAAAGACTAAAAAATCAGCATATGCGTGCACGAGCCCATACTGAGCTCTGCCATCTCAATCGAATCTCCACAGTACGCGGATGACACTGCACAGTTGTCGCTGAGAACGGATCTTGTTTGGCCCTAAAATATTAATGAACTTTCCACGGACCAATGAATTCTGCGCGCAGGATCAGACAGTACCAGTTACAATATCGCGCCAGACATTGTCAAAATCACCTCAACGATTCAGGGTAATTTAACATGTGACGCCATCAATGGCAGTTACAGAGCATCCGGCTCTAGCATGGCCTCTCAAGGTTACATATTATTTGGGTTGTCCCCAAATGCGCCCCCAGGTGATCTGCTGTCGATTACTCCCACGCCTGTGAATCTTCCATGAAACAATCATTGACTCCGTGGGTACGTCTATCCCTCGTGGACCAGGACAGGCACGCGTTGGACCTCCGCGGGGAGACTGATGATACAACTGTATATTAGAGATCGACCTGACATTTAATGTATACAATGATGGTCGTACGTCAACGTGTGAGACCCATGCGTGTTGTCAACGCGAGAACATTTGTTTACGCGACGTAATCGGAAATGACCTCGGTGATGCTGGAGGCATGTCAACGCTGTCGTTTCTCGCGCTCACCATAGACTCAATAGAACGCAACGTTCAGCAGCTTTCATTGAAAATAACTACCCAACAAGGTGTCAGCGCACCAAGACACATGTTTGTAGCGTTTCAAACTATGGATCGGGTGAACGGCAGACAAGAGACTAATGTAATGATATTTGACTGGTTAGGAGTGTCTGAAGATTTGATGCGGTTAAATCAGGAACCCTCCAAAGAAATTTTGCTTGATTTGGAAAGCAACCATGTCACATTTGCATATCACAAGTTGTTGCAGTACATCTCCGGATTTCCCAGCATGACTTCACTATGTTGCACCCGATTTATTAATTTTCTCTCGAGCATGTAGACCTGTACAAGAAATCTCTGGTCGACATGTACTTCAAAGCGTGAGTAACTCAGCACCCCGTCCCCAATTACAGATCCATTGCTGTCATTCTCTCAGACAAGACTCTGTTGTTGGAGGACTCGGGTGGCCGAATGAGTGTCATTGACGCGCCTGTGGAGAACTCGTAATTGTTTTCATAAACTCTCGTAATTTAACAGTGCAATTAAAAATAATGTCATGTCACGAAGATAAGGTTTGTCTTTGTGAAAACCAGCTTACGAAAATAAAGAGCGGAATAAGAAATGCGTGTGGGGTCACAGTGAAACTTTCTCCGACAAAGTTAACTGGAAATGTCCCCATGCGCAACTTAATCAGCTCAACACGGCAAAAGAAAAGAACACTTCGGTTACATTAAAGTTGTCGAAGTCAGAGGTGACGCAAATGCAAAAGAGCGGCGGAATATTTCCATTTCTCGCGGCGATTCCAGCGCTGTTGGCGGCTGCGGCTCCCGCAGTTTTAAAAGCGGCCACGTTAGGGGTCGTCGGAACTGCATCCAGGATTGCTCTGAATAAGGCGGTAGCCTCTGGCGGACGCTTAACGTCTGGCGGACCATCCAGGACTACAAAGAAAATGGAAACAATCTTCGACTACAAGGGATGCCTCGAAGCGGAAGAGGTGTTAAGTTGTGGAACCGCTGCTGATGACCGCAGTGCTTCCATTGACCAAGTTTGATTTACTCGCGTTGACAAAATCAATCAAGCGCTTCCGAGGTGTCTTCATGCGGGATGAACTTGCATCGATGATTCCCCGCACGAAGGAAATCGGCATCGTCAACTTGGATTCATCAACAGGACCTGGAACTCATTGTGTCGCATAGGCGGTGACACCTTGACATCTTCTGTATTTTGACTCGTACAGGCTTGCCCCGCCACGTGAAGTTGTTATTTATATGGTTTACCGCTGTTTTACTCAACGATGCCGTTGCAAACTCGAACAGAAGGCCCGATATGTGAACATCTCGCCGTTGAAGTGCTGCGTGCACTCGAGTGTTCACTGACTCCACAAGGTCTCTTTGACGCCGCGTTGTCACTTAGAAACTATGCTTGATAGTATACAATGACTATTAACATTTACTGACACGCCAACGCAGCAACTCGATGCGGCGCCGATGTGGATATGAGCAGATTTGCCACCAAAGCGGATTTGGTTGAGTTAGTCAACCTGGTTGTCATTGGCGTCGCCCCGGACGAGCTTGCGATTTTTCAAGATCGAACTGGAAAACTACAAACTTCCAAACGTGGATATCAACAACGTTGTTCTAAAGCGGCGAGGCACAGTCTTGAAAAACCTGGTTGAGATCACCGAGAACCAGGGAATCAGAGACCCTGATGTGTCGGTGGCCTTCATCAAACACTACGTCCATGTTAATACAGAATTAAAAGTTAGAAAATCCGGCGATGAAATGAGCGGAGACCTTGCCATGAACGGAAATCGAATTCGACAGCTGCAAGAACCCATCGACGATGCTGATGCTGCGATGAAACAATACGCAAATGTAAAGGCCACCATGGTGCTCTCAGCTCTACTCATATAAATAAACGTGGTAACTTCATCAGGTTATTTAGATAGAATATTAACTAGAGAAGGTGAGAAAGCAACTGACGACATAAGACGTGGTCGACTTATTTTCTTTGCTGACGTGAATGGCTTTGATAGATCCGAACCTCACATTTTAAAGGTGCGCGAGTCTGGATCATATTTATTCATGTTAACCAGATTCAGTGTCAGGTGGGGTATACTGAAAATGTTGGTACATAATCAGCAAGATACTAGATCAGCAGAGATATATTCAAGGTGTATAATCGAAAATGACAACAGTTATCGGGCGAAAACGATCATTGACTGTACCAAGCACGGGCGCAATTAATGTTGTTTTAGGTGACCGTGGTGGCAAGCCCCCGGACGCACAATTAATAGAAACATAAATATTACCAGGGACAACATTTTCTATGATTGCATGGCAATTTTATCAGTGAAGAAAAATGCTTGGTTGGAAGTGGGTGTGCGTGTTGCACTCAGACGCGATGCATCTGGGCAACGTCTGCCTGTCGAGCAATTATACTCCACGGTGACTTTATTAATAAAAGAACTGTGATGGGCACTCAAAATTACCGACGCGAAAAAAATAATCTAAGCGGAACAATAGCTGCGAAATGAAATCTCCAAGAAAACCGTCCTACTCACAAAGTAGAAACTCCTGTGCGTTGTAGTAGTAGTAAAATGCGAAGTTTAGATTTGTATTACTAATATGTATTCCAGCCTTCTACACCCCCCCCCCCCCCATGGCTTTACCCTTCTTTGACTCGCGAATGCATTCGGTACGCAACCGTACAGGTCCGCGCGCCCGCGGTGAGAAACCCCCGCGGCGCCTCTCGCTGGAAGCAACTATCTATCGCTGGTCTGCCGGCAGCTGAATTAGCTTTAGTTAGTGCTGTTGTACGGAACAGAGTAATCTGCAAAATTCTTTGGTTCTGCGTGCCTGGTTCTCAAAGAAGAATAAAAATGTTTCAGATTAGGTCCTCAACAACACTAACATAGTTACCAATGAAAACGAATCTCATTATTGATGGGGAACGTGCCAATTTAATAATTTGAGATACAGAATTGTCATACAGAGCATGATTATGAGTGCACATCTGCGCACGTATATGATCTCCATAATTATTTCGGAGAGTCACTGCACTCAAAGAGCCATTACACTTGAAATAATTTTTGCACTCGAAAATAACAGGCGCGATGACAATTCTAAAACGAATTACTTTTTTTCATCAGCACAAGGGGTGGGAGTGTATTAAGGGTTTTGCCAGCGTAGTTAAGTTAAAGTATGATTTTTTTTTTCCTCCACTGTGTAAGATGTTCTGCGTGGCCTAATCGGTCAGCACGTCATACTCTTGATCGAGACATTCCTATTTTTCGGTATAATTGAGGAAACGTCGATCACAGGTTGAGTTGCACATGAAAATGAAAGTCAAATTTGAAAGTCAAATGTCGGTACTACCAGGCAGATACGCATAATTCTCGGAGAGGTAGTTCGGTCTGAAACCTCTAAACTTTCTAGGATGTCATTTGGCACCATAGGGGCTCATCTGGGGTTGCAAATTCACACCACCGTAATTGACACTGCTTTTTACACATCTGTTGACTGAAAGAAGTTAGTGTGCAACAGTTTATGATAGCAAAGAAATGCAACAAGTAAAATCCTAGCGACGACAGTTTCCTTTTGTGTGAGAATATTATATTAAACAATCACAGCGAGTAATATATAGTATCAAAAGTACCACTGTTTGAAACGCACAGTATCATGAAAGAATTCATGCATGTAGCTAATGCGGGAATCAAATTACCAGAACAACGGTGTGTTTGTGTCGTCACAGAAACGATCAAATCGCTGTTCAGCCTAAAGGCTTCATTTCGATTCGTCAAAGAACCCCAACAAATGCTGTATAATTTTTCAAATACATATCCGGAGCACCTTGATAAATTAATCGAGTTCGGGATTGTGTGGAGCGTTGACGACGGAAACTCGGCCAAGAATACAATAAAGCTCCAGAAAAGTCATTGTATGATGTCATGCAAGAAAAGTTTAAGTCGCTGATGTATACTGAGTCATCGGTGGATGAAGACAGTGCCATGTCCAACGAAAGACAGCAAAGATTACCGCAATTAGAACAATGCCTTCAGCATAATAATACCGTATTGGCATCCACACCCGACTTTCATGATGTATACGAACTGATGTTCAACGCCGCAGAAATGAAGAAGCGCAGGCAGTCGGATACATTTTCTGAAGCTATTTCAAAGTCCAATGAAGCAAAAACCATAGCTGAGATATACAAGCACTCCAACACGTTTGATGTCGTCGGATACAAACGTACTACGTCTGGCCGTGTTTGAGTTGGTGCAGTCCTCGGTGATGGATCATTTGAGCTCATTTGGGACGAGACCGAGTTGATGAAATTTTATCCAGGCTTGCAAGCGAATTTTACTATGATTCCGGAAAAGGCAAACCTGTTTATGTGCGAAAGCCTGATTTACAAATTCGAATTTACATAACACAAACATATTGTACGTCGCTTGATGGACTCCGTAGAATTCCAACCTACCATCTAGATTATCTCCTCCTGGTTCAGCTACCATCACCTGAACCTGAGAAGATAAAACGAAGACGACTGCAAAAACAACAAGAATCCAATTAAATATTCTCGTGTATGTATATATATATATATATATATATATATATATATATATATATATATATATATATATATATATATATATATATATATAACAAGTCTGATGGCACTATGATGCAATCGATGCAAAGGTGACTGCCTTGGTCGACGTAAACTTTGTGGCAGAACATGTCATTACGAATAATGTAAATCTCACCTGTTCGCGTTATGTGTTGGCACCGGCACTCGACTATACCTATCGCAGCCAAGTCGCGTGATCAGCTATGTCGACTATGCGGATCCGCGCCGGCAAAGACTTGCCAACGCGAATGATGCTGTCGACACCGTTGAGGAAAAAAAATCAACGATGCTGTCAACATCGACGCCGTCAAAAAAGACAATGAAGTCAATGAAATAATATCCAGGATCAAAGCGATTGCCCTTTATGATCCTGGTAAAGTAAAGCTGATACTTAAAAAATGGTACAAAAAGGGTACGCCAACCGTGAATCAGTTCAAGCAATTCGCGCGAGACCACGGAATAAGGATACCAATAAATGCAACAAAAGCAGATATACGTGTAATATTGGGACTTCCTCCGGACGAGCCGCGGTTGACCGTGAGGCAGCTTCGTGCAATGGAAGCGTAGTTACATATTAAAATTCCTTCACGGGCCACCCGGGCTGAAATTACACGAGCGGTCGCCGATGAACAAGACCGCCGCTCTATCACAGCTCTTATCGCTGCTGAAGCTGTATATCAATGAGCCCAAGTTCCCGAGTTCAAGTTGCACAAACGCGTCTGTGATTTCGAAGATTACTGGGCAATCATCCCACACGCATACAAACCAGGCAAAGACGTTATGAAACTTCTTTCAAACATGCGTCCGGAAATCATAACATTGTAGCACGCGGGCGTAACGCCACTCACGTCCAAGTCCAGGTTCAAGGTAAATATTGTTCTTGTTACGAACTTTATAATGCCGCGCACTTCCTCAACCAAAGATTCCAATGACGGGGTTATAATCTCACCCGGGTACTTTGCCAGTGGTGCCGTTATAATCGTGAACCGCGGAGACACCGAAGCCATCAATGGTGAAATTGACCAAGGTTTTCCAAGTATGCTCAAAAGATTTGATGATTACACCCGAGAAGGTTCAGGATGGACTCTTTCCAGATGCGTCGAAGTTCATGTTAGGATTCCCCGTACAAGCATTTCCGTGGGTCGAGTTATATGCAACATAGCAACTGAACCGCCAATGTTATACCGTGGCAAGGACTCCGTTGAGGTGTTTATTAAATCATACGAGGTTACAGCGAAATCGATCCAACAACAGCTTGCCTTGCCCGCAGATATGACTTTGACCCGTGATTACATTTGCAAGTTTTCTGCGGCTACTCACTGTTAGATCTGTGACTCTGAAACCTCTGGTGGAAGGCAAAGCCCTCACGCTGGAAGCTCCAACGTGCATGATCACTGCCACATGACTGGCGCTTACAAAGGAGCCGCACACAGCGCATGCAACCTGTAGCTGTGAATTTACCCCAACAAAATAAGAATTCCAGTTGTGCTTCAAAACCTGCGTAGGTACGATGTCTACTTGATCATGCAAGGAATCGCAATGACATCGAATGCACCAGAAAGTGCTATCCCCAACAACATGGAAAAATACATGACGTTTCGGCTGGACCAGCCGCAGTTGATTGACTCGCTGCAGTTTCTCAATTCCAGCCTAGATAAACTCGTCAACAACCTTGCGGCGGGAGGCCACGATCGCTTTATGATCATTCGTTGATACGGCGGCGCTTCCCCTGATGACAATGGTATATTCAAGTTGCTCACCCATAGAGGAATCTACCCGAACGAGTACATGAGCGACACTGAGAAGTTTTGTGAAACTCAGCTGCCACCAATTGAGGCATTCTATTTATCACTGTCCCGCGAAGGCATTTCCGCCGACGACCACGTGCACGTGAACGTCTGGTCTGCGTTTGGTTTTCGAAGCCTTAGTGACTACCACGATCTGTATCTAAGCACCGACATGTTGCTGCTCGCAAATGTGTTTTAGGCTCTCTGTGATACCGCCATGCTCGTGTACAAACTCAACCCCGCGCATTACTTCTCATCTCCGGGAATGACCTGTGATGCGCTGCTGTTGAAAACCCGCGTCGAGTTGGACCTGGTAACGGACGCTGATCAAAATTTGTTTGTTGAACGTGGTATCCGCGGCGGGATTTCCACGGTGAGTCACTGTGCGAACAACCCATGCGTGGACGGACGCGACCTTGCGTTCCCAAAACAGTTGCATCATGTATCTTGATACTAACTACCTGTAGAGACAACCCGAATTACAACCTCGAATTTGCGCAGGGTCGAGGTCAACTTCATGGACCCTCATTGTCGTTTTTATGTGCGATTCCTCTAAGTCATATATTCAGGTTTTGCACAGATGTCAGCAAGGCCATTTTCGGAGCCAAACGACACAATCATGTTACACCGAAAGGGCAACAGCAATGATGCAATCTGGCTTGCCGCTGGTGTTGATGAAGTTATATTGTCGAAAATAACATTTTGGATGCCTGTGATAACCCCTTCGATGACTACTGAAACGCATTTCTTGTCGTTTATTACTTCCGGAGGCACGTCTGCGCTGTCATGTCTCACGCTCGCCACAGACTCGACAGAACAAACCGTTCAGGGGTTTTCATGGCAAATAACTACCCAACAAGGTGTCAGCGCACCAAGACACATGTTTTGTGGCGTTTCAAACTAGAGATCGGGTGTGCAGCGAACAGCCCACTAGTATAATGGTATTTGACCGGTTAGGAGTGTCTGGACTTAAACGGTCGTCAGGAACCCTCGGAAGAAATTTTGCTTATCTTCAGAAACAATAATGTCGCACCTGTATATCACAATCTGTGGTTATACATGCACCGGCATGAAAATGTTGACACGGGTCTGCAGATTTCCCAGAAAGACTTTGATACGTTGTACTCGATTTATTACTTTTCATTGGAACACCTTTACCTTGTTAAGCAATAGTTGACGACATGCACTCTCATGCACGTGTAACCGAGCACCCGGTCCCCAATTACTGATGCATTGGTGTGATTCTCTCTGATAAGATGCTGTTGTTCAATGCACTGGTGGCCGAATAAGGGTCATTGACACGCCAATGGAAAACCAGTAGTGGCTTCACTTAAAAATAATGTCATATCATGAAGCTAAGATTGGTCTCAGCGAAAACCAGCTTGCGAAAATAAAAAGAGCAATAACAAATGAGTGTGGAGTCACAGTGAAACTTTCCCCAAGAAAACTGACCGTAAAGGTTGCCATGTGGCTAACCAAACACAACCTAATCAGTTCAATGCAGCCACACAAAAGAACACCTCAGTAACATTAAAGTTGTTCAAGACGGAGGTGATGCAAATACAAAAGAAAGGCGGAATATTTCCATTCATCGCGGCGATTCCAGAGCTGTTAGTGGCTGCAGCTACCACGATTGCAAAAATGGTTGCTTTAAGGGCCCTCCGGAATGGCTGGGTAAAAGGTGCTTGGCGGTGGTTATCAAAAAAAAAAAAAAAGGTCTCCGACTACGTGAGACGACTCGCAAAATGCTCGCCGAGATGACTCGACGCTGATGACTATGGAAGCGTGTCCGTTGACCAATTTTGATATGCTCACGATGAGAAAATCAATCAAGCGCTTCCGAGGAGTCTTCACGTGGGATGAACTTGCGTCGGTGATCTCCCGTGCCTGGGAAACCGGCATCGTCAACTTGGATTCATCAACAGTACCTAGAACTCATTGGGTCGCATACGTGGTAACTCCTCAACATCTTTTGTATTTTGACTTGTACAGGCTTACACCGCCACGAGAAGTCATTGATTAATTACATCGAGGCTTAGCCACTCGACGTTTTCGGGGTGCCCGTGATGGAAGCGGAACTTCTCAACCGCTGTTTTATTCAACAATGCTGTTGCGAACCCGAACAGACGGCCCAATATGTGGACATCTCGCCGTTGGAGCGCTGCGTGCACTCAAGCGTTCCCCGAACCCGCACGCGCTCGCTGATTTTCCGCTGTCGAAGACCAAGTCACTCTGAAGCTACACCTGAAACAAATACGAAATGCCTGTTGATATTTACAGACGCGCAACCCGACGGCACGGCGCCAATGTGGATTGGACCAGGTTTGCCACCAAAGCGGATTTGGCTGACTTGAGCAACCGAGTCGTTGTTGGAGTCGACCCAAACAAGCTTGTGATTTTTCAAGACAAAACTGGAAAACTGCAAACGTCCAACCAATGACGTTCTGAAGCCGCGAGAAGCTGTCGCGAAGAACCTGGCCGAAATCACTGAGATTCAGGGAACCTGAGACTCTGGCGTGTCGTTTGCTTTCATCAAAGACTACATCGATGCAAATAAGAAATCGAAAGTTAAAAAAGTCTAGTGATAAAATGAACGGAGATCTTATCATGACTGCAAATCGAATTCGACGGATGCAAGAACCCATCGACGATACTGATGCTACAACGAAACAGTACGTGAATGTTAAAATCAGCGAGCGATTTACTGATGTCAACGTCATGGCTGACAACACCAGATTTTCAGAAAAACTTTATAAGTTTCAGGGCACATATAGGAACGTACAATGAGGAAGAGCAGTACCCTCTGGAGTCCTTGGTGTAAGACATGTAAATATTGATGGTTTCATACACAGGGCCAAGTTTGACTTGTTGCTGATAGATCCGGATATTATTTCTTTATCGTGTACGCGTCCACCAACACATGGGGGTCTCTTAGTATTCGATTAGTAGAACAAAGACAATCATTGGAAGATCCTGATGCTGAAGTTAAAATATTACAATCTACGGATTTTTTATTTGGGTCAGATCCCAGTGACAAGCCATCTAAAACTTTTTCGGTTGCATGCTCGTTCAAGATTAGCAAGCTTGAAAGAATAGATATACATGGGATAAATGTTTGGGATGAAGCGTTATTAAATGTTTTTGGTATTTGTATTTAAAGACCACTAACCTTGAATACATGGCGAACGCGGCGTTTGCAGAATTTGTTCTGGGTGATGATGGGGTTGGAGCCGAATCAGAAGACCAGCTGGGCCAGTTGGGAGAGCTTGCTAACATTGATGCTGATTTTGTGCGGCTTGTCGACGAATATCTACGTGAAAACGGCGTTAATAATCCCTCGAATACAATCAAATAAAATTTTTATGAGGGTCAGATAGAAACTGATAGTTGGAACCACCCTGATGTTCCAATACCAACTCCAAGACCAACTTGGAATCATCGCATTAGCACGCGAAAACGCCCAGTCGCTTACTACACCATCGGACGTGAAAACATCCCGGGATTGTTTCTACAACGATGAAGAGAATTTCACCAACAAAGCCATCGCGATAACATTACCCGTCAATTATATCGAACCATCAACATTAACTCGACCGGCGAAAGAAAAATCCAGACTGGTATTCACTTGTCCGTGTAACAGTTCTTGGAGAAAAATGAGCACGAATGTTGACGACACCAAACAGGGGCGCAATTTATGAAGTTCTAGGTAAACCGAAAAGCATGCAAACAATCGCTGGAGACAACAATATTTCCCGGGATGATATTTTCTATAACTGCACTGCAGTTTCACCAGTAAAAAAAAATACTTGGTTGGAAGTGCTTGTTGTTGAGCAATAAATTTTTGTGATCACATTATTAATAGAAGAAATATGATGCACCCTCAAAGCTACCAACGCGAGAAAATAATTGAAACGGAACAACAGCTGTGAGATGCAATCACCAGAAAAACTGTTGTACGCACGAAATATAAACGCGTGTGTTGTTGTGTTATTTGCAGAATCGCCGCCGCAAGCACCATTGGCCTTAGCGTGGCTGGAATCGCGACCACGACGACTATCATAGGTACACCAATCAGATTTGCTGTCGGAGCTATATCGACATTAACTGGTGTCGCGGGCGGCGCTGGTAAAATAATTTCATTACGGCTGCACAAACGATAACTTGTCAATACGGAAATTCTCGAGGTGGCACAAAGTAGTCTCAGTACAATTACCAAGCTGTACTCGCTGGCCATAGAAAATAAAACAATTACCACAACCGATTCTGAGATGGTGCTAGCCAAAATGGATACAGAGATGTGATTTACAGGGAGTACAAATGGAGTAAACGGTTGAAAAGCATAGCTTCCAGGGAGAGGCGCCGCGGGGGTTTCTTTCGGACTAGGCGCTCACAGGCGCTCACCCATGGAAATGCAATCGTGCTGCACTCGCGTGTGCAAAAAGGGTAAAGTCATGGAGAATGGGGGTAGTAGGCTCGTACCCGTATCAGTAATAAAAATCTTAAATCCGCATTTCACTACTACCGTTGTTGTAGATCCAATTAGTGGATTCGCCGCTGCCACCACTGTTGGCCTTTATCTTGCTGGATTTGCGACCACGGCAACTATCATGGGTACACCAGTCGGAATTGTTGTCGGAGTTATATCAATAACAACTGGTCTAACTGGTAGCGGTGGAAAAGAATTTCGTCACAGCTGCATCAATGAGTACGTGTCTATTCGGAAATTCTCACTGCAGCACAAAAGTCTCAATACAGTCAGTAAACTATGCTCGGTGGCCATCAAAGTTAAAACAATTGCCACGGCCAAGTTCGAGACCGTGTTGGCAGAAATGAAAAACTTCCGACGACTTCGTGCGCTGATAACTGATTTGCATGCCTTAAAAACCAAGTAAATGGTCTCACGCGGACTCGTGTTTGTGCTTGAACGGGGAATCTCCTCGCTGCAGTAGTGTGTGCAAAAAGGGTAAAATCGTGTGGGGTAGAAGGTTCGGACCCGGATCAGTAATCTTTGTGTATAAGAATAGGATTTTAAAGCTCTACATGGTAAATAATTATAGTTCTGTAAATAATAAACCAAAAAATGTACTCACATAGTGCTTAATCTGGCCTGGGTCTTCCCCTGGATCTGGTGCGAATATTCCCTCTTGTGACTGATCACAGACAATCTTGACAGTGGAGTTTCTGTGAATAATTTTAGAAGAAAGAAAGAGTAAATGTTTAATACCGGCAATACCCCCACGTTTTAGTGGGAGCATATTTTGTGATACCTAGCTCCGTCTGTTCATCCAATTGTCCATTACCAAATCTCTTCGTAAACTGCTCGGTTGAACTTCACGAAACTTTAAAGTTATGATGCCCTTGTTGTACCCATCTGCAAGAGGGGTGTCATCTTTGGCTCCAACCCATCGAGTTCTGGGGAGGAGTTGCTAGAGCACATATGCATTTGAATTACAATGATATTTTCAAATATTTTCTGACCAAACTTAATATATGCAGTCACAGGAGGAAGATGCATCATGTAACTAATTTTGCAACAGGATCCCTGTGTCACTTTCTTGGGGGTGTGGATGAGAACCAGTGCATATTTAATATTAAATATACCTTCAAATTAAATATGAAATATGCCATACCTGAATAATTCATAACTGCAAAAAGCACATCTAGACTTCTAGTATAATATATATATATATATATATATATATATATATATATATATATATATATATATATATATATATATATGTATAAAGTTTCACACATATATTGAATGATTTTGGAATTCTGCTCTTGAAAGGAAGGGCTGTTGAGGGAAGTGAAGTTTAAATATGCAGTAAAAAGTGTGGGGATTTGCGACAGTGTGCCAATGAAGTTGTTTTAGGTTTTGACCAGCACATACTTTGAGCAAATGGACATTGATCACATGATAACTCAAATATCTTTATACCTAATTGTCTTGGATTTGTTTATCCATTAAACTGTAAAATAAAAAATAAAAACTGAAGTAAAATTCAAAGGTCACTAGATCTAGTTGACAGTCTGTTCCTTTGCTGAACAATCAATAAAGGTGTCACTGACTAAGCTTAATTCAAAGGTGACTAGGTCTAGTTTACACCTTGTTTCTTTGTTGGACAATCAACATAAGTGTCGCCAACTAAACTTGTTTGGTCATTATGTTTTCCCAATTGTTTAAACACTCTAAAGCCACAAAGCTGAAGACAAAAGAGGTGCGAAAGCTTATCTCATGGACTTATAAAAAACTCAGAATGACTGCCCCTGAAAGACATTACGTCAGTCCCTCACACCATGATTTGTTTCAACTATATTGTGTCGAGTGTGTCAACACATTATACCTTCAGACCAAAATATGTGAAGCCTAAGCACAAATTAAGGAAAAGATACTTAACACAAAAACTAACATTTATTATGATCCTAAAAGGCTTATTCGGGGAGCTGATCAAAAAAAACTTCACCATCCGACTTTCCTGGAAATGTCCGTCAATTCAGTGCTACATATTTTCAAAACAGATAGTCTGCTTGTTGTCAATTATTAATTAATTTTCAAAACAGTTGAGTAGAATAAAATACTGTTCTTGGCCAAAATTCTATAATACAGTGTTTTGAAAGAAAAAAAAGAAGATTTTTATAATAATTATTTTGTGGGAAAACCTATAAATCGTTAAAGGATAATGCTTTTACTAAAGCAGGGCTATTTTAACACAACTTATGTCTCCTTTAAATGGTTTTATATTAGATTTCACAAATATATGACTGCTACATTAGTTTTTGGGAAAAAATGTCCAGCAAGAGCCATTAGAATTTCAGTATCCCTTATATATATATATATATATATATATATATATATATATATATATATATATATATATATATATATATATATATATATATATGGAGTGAGAGAGAATAAGGTTTTAGTCCCTGATGCATGCTAAAGTATTGAGAAATGCAGGGCTACAGGATTGTGGAGCTGTGTTTCCTCGATCATTTCAATATTTGGAAATCCTTGTCAGCATATCAGCAGAGTTTAGTAACATGTGTACTTGTATTATCATTATCAATTAGAAAATCACTGCTACTTGCAGGACATTTTATTGATCAATTCAATGAATAATATTCTTGATATAGGATAGAAACAGACAATGAAATATTTGCAAATGCATTCAGTGGCAAAATAGTTAAAGATACCCCACTGTTGTATGACTTCATGGCATAATGCACATGGGCCAAAGTGGGTCAAAGGGACATAATTAATTTTGAAGACTTGGTCAAAGCAAACTGACTTACAAACATGTTAAGACAGAAAAGGCCACAGAGTAGGCAAACCATATAAAGAGAATCACTCGATATTTAATCTTAATCATATCAGGGTCTATTATAGAACTGAAAATGTAGGGGGGGGGGGGGGGAATTCTCCCATATATTTTTAAAAAGGGAGGAGCAGAAATCTTTTTAACGTAAGAGAAATCTAATGAGGAAATAAAGGTAGGGTTTATAATATAATGTGATTTTTGCACATTCTGTTGATTATGTATGTATAATTTTTTAAAAAATTATTGTGAATCCAACAATGACATGTTCTAGAAAAAAACTGATCATCTTAATATAATTTGATACAGTAGAAATTCATCAACGAGTGCAATAATGGTTTTGATACACAGGAGTTTGGATATCAATGCCTGTATTTGTACACTCTGAATTCACTATTTTTAATGGAATATCAATTTTAATAGATTCATGGTTACAACAAACCGTGAATTTAAAGACCTAATAATTAATTATCCATCTGCAAAAACAATCTGGACAGCCTTCCTGAACATCTATTTTAAGCAGCAAAAAAAAAAAGTTAATTTTTGCAAAACAATGAAAATTCATTTGCAAGAAGATAAATGAATTCATACTATATTAGAAATGTTTTGGCAATATGTTACTGGTTTGGATTAATAAAATATTTGGATATTCAAGTCTCTATTGTACTGATAAAATTGTAATGATTTAATTCAACTTAAGTAACAACAGCATTGGCCATTGACAATTTTTTATAGACAAAACACTGTAAACTTATTTTATAGTGTTTTGCCTATCAAAAACTTTACTAATTATTATTATTTTTTGTTTCTTGAATCAGATGAACTTTATATTAAAAGTCATCATATTGATTCTGATCTTGATCTACAGTACAGCTCACGTGATTTTTCGGAACTCCGCGCATCGCGGTGGGGTACTTAATCCCCTCCACTTTAGCTCCGCGATAGCACTCCGCAGTGGAGGCATAAATTGGCATAAATACCTACAAATCACCACCGCGTTTTGGCAGGCGCGCCGATGTAAACTCCACCGTGGAGGGGCTAGTCGACATTACTCATTGACATCTGAGCAGCCAATGAATGAAGACCACCTATGGAAAGACTGAGACGTCAAGAGTGATTTACAACTGGATACCATCTGAAGAATCAGTCGTTTTTATTTCGATCATATATTTGGACAATAAAAAAATAATTTCAAAAGTCTTGTATATTCAGTACACATTACTGTTTATAAAAGGTTGATCCACTTCTTTTGCAATAAGTTTATGATTTTAATTTATTTCAAAGAAATATGAACAAACTTATGCACTGACTTGACGAGAAGCACACATTGCTGAGCCTCTCAAGCAAAATAAATTTATTATTTTGTTCCAAAGGAAAGTAATTCACTGAGATATGGACAATTAAAATCCAAATTGACATCCGCTTCTGCTTACCCCCCCTCCCCCCAACAACAACAACAAACCTAAAACACTGAATTTACACTGAAATGCAAACCGCGTGCTTAGTCTTTAAGCAGTAATAGCAGAGTCACGAGGCTGAATATTATGACTGCATGTATACTGTAAGGGACTGACCATTTAATATATGGGGTTTATATGTTGTTTTGTTTTTTTCGACCGGGATATTTTTTGTTCTTTCATCACAGTAATTATTTATTTTAAGTGAAACATGGAACGGATTAACGTCTGCTACAAAAATCAGAGAAAGACAATTGTTTTCAGGCATTTACCCCCCCCCCCTCCCCACGGTTGGAAAATTCAATTGTTTCTCCCTAATAAAGACTTGACTTCAGCGGATGTTCTACAGAAATCAAGGCAGTGACCATTGTGAACACTGTTGTAAAATATTAACAAGGGTTTGCATCAAAGGATGATGTAAGTTTCAGCTTGGGAACAGTATGTTTTTATCACACGAAGCCATCTGACTTAGCGCGTTGTACTTTACAGCCGCAATTATGGTCCCGCCATTAACAACGGAAGTTTGATAATTGTTAGTAATTAATCTGAACTCGGCTTATTACCGAAATGAAAAATAATATGGAAAATTCTAAAATCTGAGATGTTCAGAGATTTTAATTTCCAACAAGTTTAGAGCATTTTGCATGGATGCATTGTCTCCACGAGTATCCTATTATTTGCTCATTTTCCTATGGCGAAAATATAAAAATAAAATATACTTTTTTAATTATTTTTACGCAGATATTAAAGAATGCAGTTTCCTGTTTGTGACGGTTAGAGCCTTTGGTTATTGAGAATGTTTGTTTCTTGCCACTTGCAAACTTTTCCAGATTTCAGTTTACGATAACTTGTGCAGTAGTGATTTGGATTCCATATTTTATGAGAGAGAGAGAGAGAGAGAGAGAGATAGATAGATAGAGGGGGGGACTTTACTAAGAAGAGTTAATGATCTAAAATTATTCATCTTATTTTTCTGTATTATGCAATAGGAAAACAATCAGAAAAGAAAAAGTTAAACATTAATTTCATCTGATGCGCAAGTTTGTCAAATCAATGGCAAAGAAAACAAACCCACAGAAGCGTTGCTGTTGTACATTAGCTTAACAGTTAGCACATGAAATTAACACATCAATATCAAAGAAAACACGCAGTGCTGATGGCTTCTATTGTGCTAGGTTACTTGCACGTGTCAACTACATGTATCTAGGATGACCTTTTGCGACCATTTGTGATTTTTAAAAAAACCCGCTACTTTGGTAATTAATGCAAATTAGTACAGTTTAAAATAAAATAACGACGTGAAATCTTAATAATGCTTTATTTAAGCGATTGGATGTCAGAAAAAATTGTACAATATGTGAATGAGTATTCATGCATGGAGTAACCATCGGAACTTGTGCGATTTTGTTTCACTTCAGTCAGGTATGACTGCAGCTTTGTTATTAATTTGTTCGATGTTTATCGTTCTTTTCATTGCAGGTAGTACAATATCACTGACTTTCATATGATCATTACAATTTTGTATTGCGTTTACTGAAAAAGAAATAAGGATATGAATGCATGTTTAGATTCCGATAACATAGTATTGAAGAAAAAGAAATTAGATTCATTGCGCAAAATGTAGTATTAATACAGTTTACGAGGCATTGTCATTACGTTATCATCATCTTAAATATGATTTGGCACTATGTATCATACATTATCTTCATTAGAACAAGGAAATATTTATAATTAACTGAATTACTACGTTTTTTTCAGTATAAAAAAAGTTAGCAAATTGCTCCCCAGAGGGATAACGATGAAGATAAATCGGTGCCCCCCCCCCCCCCCCGTCTCTCTCTCAACCTCTGCTTGCATGGGTAATAAACAGTAAACCACGCCCACTCCGCGGTGGTGATCGGATACGACTCCGCGAGAAAGCGTGGTGTGCAGGGCTATTCTCCGCGACAACTCTGTCAGGACGCGTGGAGTGATGGTGGAGGGGTTTTTCTTAATCCTCTCCACTCACTCTCCACCCCCACCGCGATGCGCGGAGTTCCGAAAAATCATGTGAGCTGTACTGTAGCTGAATTTTGCTGGATCAAACACAGGTATCTCAAAAACCTCGGATCATTCAAACTGGTGTTCAAGGCCCATTAGAATGTTTATAATCCTAAAATTAAGACCTTGTTCACTCAAACTACTGATCTCTTGATCTGATTTACTCAGTTTCTTGAAAGTCTAAACCATCAAGGTTCTACTGTACTTATCTTAGTATAAAATGTATTACCTGGAATCGGGACCTAGGTAGAAAATCATCAGTGAGCCTGCATCAGGGTCTCCTGACATTTTAGCTAAGGCTTGTGTTCCAGCTGAAAAGTTGGTAATACCCGACTTATATACCTGACACACCTAGAACATAAAATAAAATAAATAAAATAAAAAATAAAATGAAAATAAAAAAGGTATAATTATTTCTGGTACATTATAATTATTGTTCAGCCTAATTTCAACAGAAAATAAGTCTATTTGCAGGGATTACCTTTGACACGAGGGGCCTGGGTCCTTGACACAGCAATTAGCTGCATGGATGCATGTGTTTTGACCCCCTTGGGTCTTCAGGACACAGCATATTTTAATAGGGTTCCTTGTACTTTTATCGAGTATCTAATAAAAGGCTTTGTCCTCAAATTGACACCTTTTCAAGCAATTATTCGTCATTTGCCCCCAGTCAGTATAAGTGCTGATGTCAAAACAGTTGTCTAATAAGACCCCCCATTACATATGTTATTCCTCGGCAGTGCAATGACTAATTGCATGGCTCGGGATTATCAAGGACTGTTGAAACTTATGTGGCTTCCTGCAGACCAAATAAAAGCTTTACTGCTATATTTACTTAAGTCTTTGTTTATACTGCTATCTTTATTAAATCTTTGTCTATTTTGTTGAGCAAGTTGTAAATTTGCCTTTGATTTAATAATGTCCAATGAGTTTTGTTTCAATGGTAAAAATTAAACTTGTTGCCATTAGGCCTAAGTAAATTGAGTGCTATTAATCAACCAATCATTATCAAGTTCACTTAGACAATGTTATATATTCCCAATTATTTAGATGAGGATTACTTTCAATTATCTTTCAAGTATCCAAAGTTGTCATGAGTCAGCTTTCTTTGCAAAGTTTTTTTTCTTTAAAACCTCCAGCAACTAACTCACCTGAGATGCAAAAGAAGTCTCAAATGCACCTTCAAAATGAGACTGATAGAGTAAATGACAGTCAGAGGTCAAAGAAAAGAAGATGGCACTCATATTGGGAAGAGATATTCCCTTGGCTAAGAAAGAAGGAGAATGATGTGAGATATATATTAAGTGCTGTTTGTTCCTCAGGTGTGCATAGTGCAGACTGACCAACTCAACATGAATGGAAGTACTAATTTGCAGTTTTCTGTATTTATCTGACACAAGATGAACCTGGATCATGTACATGCTGTGGCAGGGCAGAATGCACATACACATTTAATCAAAAGATCAAGCTTTTGCAACAAAATAGCTTTGTTCACAAACATCACAAATATTCTTTGATCCTTTCTCTGCCTCTCCAATCTGGATACAGAAAAATTCTCTCTCTGTGCAACACAACATTAAAAACCTAGCCCTATTGCTTCATTTATACTAAAAATGTAAACAAAAAAAAATTTTGTTATATTTTTGTAATGCATAAAGCAGGGGTGTCAAACTCATTTGCTACGGCAGGCCAGATTTGACATAAATAATAATAAATAATAATAATAAATAATTATAATAATAATAATAATTAGTCCGGGCCGTATGTTTGATAGCCCTGCAAGAATAACTCAGAACATATTTAATTCTTACACTGATTTGGTTGGAGACTCTCAAGATATTCCTTAAAACTCCCAATTTTTTAAGCCCAGAGTTCTTGACTCTCAATTTACAAAATCAAGGGAAATCTCTGTATTTGTAATTGAACAATGTGGGTAGGGATCCGATGGAATTCGGCAGATTATCAGTGGAACCCTTTTACAATACTGATTCTTCTGAAACCCCAGTTTAATTATTGAAATGCATTTGCATACGACACCCAAAAGGTATACCCCAAAAGTTGAAAGTGGCATAAATTGAGCATGTTTTGAGTAAATTAAATATAAAAACTTATGAATGCAATGGAAACTGAGTCTAGAGAATCAGCAGATTTTATGTGGCCTACAGCATAAACTGAGAGAAAGAATCAGTGGTTCTGAAGCAGTTTTATGTGGGTTGAAACGAATGATATTTGTTTAATTTTCATGCATGATTGAGGGGGTGGTTGTGACTCTAAAGGAGCTATATATGCTGTGCACATACATCAGCATTTCCATTCAAATATTACAGTATATAATTCACATACAAAAACAGCTGTGCATGACTATGGTCAAGTATGTACAGAAATCAATGGGCATGTGCATCAAGTAAGTGCTGCTTGGATCATTTTTGGTATAAACATAAAAGAAAGACTTTATCTGCACATGTTTACGAAGTTCACTCCATATGCATATGCAAATTTGTGCTCATGATCAAACAGCTGCTTGCCTCTAGTCTGCTAGAATGTCTATCAAGTGCCTTGTAAACCAAGAACCTCTGCTGTGAATGTAACATCAAAAATGACAGCTAGTTGTTCAATACATCGTTATCCAGTGTTGTTACCTAGGATCCCAAGATGATTACCAATTAAAACAAAACAAACATTCATCTAAATTGAGTTTATATAATAAGCATTAAGTACAAGAATATCAGGCTCCAATAATTATGAATAGCATGACTGACAGTGAATCCAAAGCATTCTTTCCTTTATTTGTGCTATCCTAACTTTAAACTGAAACTGTTAATGTTATAATTGTGTATTTTTTACTGTACTGAATGAAAAGACTTTGAAAAGAGCAGAAGCAATGAATGAATGATTGTGCAGGGAACCTGCAGCTGTATATCTAGGAATGTGTTTACTATTTAGCTACATGCAGATAAATACACACATGCATTTCACACTGGAATACCGTCTATATTCACTTATAAGATAGGTCCAACTGCAAACATAGATCCTGATCTATAGTTGCATTATGCACTGGCAGATCAAGGTATGTTGTTTGTTGTACTAATTACTCCTAACAAATTGCAAAGGCCCAGATCTGTCATTGCATAATGTGCCATAATGCAGTTTGTAGTTTGACCCGACTTATAAGCTAGAACAGATGGCAATTTTTAAAAAAAAAAAAAAAAAATTCTGATTTAATGCTATATGCAGTGTGCTTTAAAAACACCGAGTTGACATGCTGCGTTTCCAACTCAGGTAAAATGACACTAATGGCAAAGACAGGATTAACACTAGACTGGTCAAGTCAACTGATATATTATCAATTAGGTACATCTTAAAATCATCAATTTTACTAAATAAGTTATTCTGGGTCCATGCCATATGCGCATAACAGGCAGATTATTTGTGACATAATGAGCTATTGTTTGTGGACTCCCTTACGAGGACTGCCTCATTCAATACAGTGAATGTCTTTGTCTTTATTGGTACATGTATATGCACCACAATTTTGACAGAAAATTCAAGTCACTGTACCTAATTAACCACCATGAGGATTTGAATGTTTACGAAAAAAATACCTTCAATGGGACTAAACATTCTTGGTCTTTTCCAGCAGATCCTGGTAATATGATTCTTTCTAGGTTCACAAATACACTAGGTCACTCGAGAAGAAAAGGTAATAATCTGTGAGAATTATGCTATACCTAAATTTTCTGTTTTCTCTAAGATTAATTTAGTACATTTATCAACTTTAACTTTTACTAAAAGATGTTAGGGAGGAATGGTTCACAACTTTAATTACTTGGACTTCTGTTGTACTGTACTCTGGAGAACTGGGTACTTTTACATTGTAAGTAGGAGTATGAGTACAAGTACATTAACTCCTCAAAAGAACACAAATACAGGTACATGTACTTGAATTTTCAGGACTCCACAGTACAAAGTAACTGCAGTGAGTACAGCATACTTGCCATATTCCCAGACAGTGTTGGGGGAGTTTTGAGAGTCAAAAAGTGTGTTTTGGGGTCCCAAGGGGGGTCAGTGCACGTGACCCCCCTAAAGCAACATCATCCAAATGAGAATAAGCTATCTTTTCAAATCAGCCTACAGCAAATGACTGGAAATTCAAATCTGAATAAAAGAAAATACATGTACCATCTGTTTTCTCTGAAGCATTTAATATACTTACAAACAAAAAAATGGTAGACTTAGCATTGACAAATGACATCACCACACACATGGTCACAACCTCACAGACATTAAATACAAAAAAACACTCAGTTACTGTCTTTAAAATCCATTGGACAGTGGAATGTAGTTTTAATTACAAACATTCTTTGCTGCTATAAAAAAACTCAGTAGTTGGTTTGACTGTAATGCAAGTGTCATTTGTGTTCACAAACATGCCTCCACTTTTCCTTCGCAGATGTGCATCCACGTCTATGTTGGCACAAGCATTGGCCAAAGTCACTAAGAGTGATAAAACCTGAAAGATGTCAATGGATATCCATTTCAAAACAATGAATCTGGAAATTAAAACATTCAAGGTTTGTGGTAGTCATCCGAGTTGTTAAAGTCTTTGACCGCCGATATTGTAACATATTTTCGAGGTTAATGTCACACCTACGGCAGTGAAGATTTAATTTATTCTCAGGCTGAATTGATGAAAAGAGTTACTAATTTATGCAAATACACAATTTGTCATTTGTTTATTATTAATTAATTTTTTTTCAAATTATTATGATGCGATGGTGCAGTTCATTTCAGGTTAACCATATATTCAAACATGTTAATGTTTTCATGAGTTACTTGATCACATGATAAAACGTTTATTGCAATAATGTAAGTGTCCAAGGAAAATATGAGAAAGTGAAGGTGACAAAACTGTTGAAGCAAATAAGATTATCTCTTTTTTTTTTTAACACTTCTAGTGCATTATGTACTATAATTTTCCTTTGTCCCTTTAAAATGTTGTGTGTCCCCCAAATCTGGAGGGTGAGGGACACAGTGTCCCCTTACACTGGTACCCTTGGTGCAACACTGCATTACCGAAATAATTATGTTTTGAATTTTATATATGGAGTACAAATCAAACTTCAAAGAAACATTGCCGCTGATCACAAACTTTAATAAAGATGGCTTCAACATTCTCATTGAATCAGTCAGTGATGTGTAATAACATTTGTTCTTAAACACATATCTCTTTGATGTACTTAACTTCAGACAAATTGGTTGTTCCACTTTGTGTACTTTACCTATGCAAATTAGCCTAATGGGTTCTCCCTCAGCATTGCTCAACGGATTTGACAGGACACATCACCCTAGCTATTGAAAGCCAATTCAGTAAATCTCTGAAAGGTGTCTGTTTATCTCTGACCACCTTACCTTTTAATTGCCTCTAAACAGCTATATAAACTGCCCTGAGGGTAGTTTTACATGAGCTCTGAACAAGACTGTTTACTGTTTATACATACCATAGATTATGGGCATATATTATGGTGATCAGGAAATATAGTTTTTTTTTTGGGGGGGGGGGTATTTTTCGCTAAGATTTCTGAAAATCATGTTTTTCTGAACACGACTGTGTTGAGGGGTTTGTGAATCTAAAATCGTATTTTTCGTGTGACATGTCATGTTATGGCATGTATGGTACAGTGTACTCTGCTCCATATCTGTTCCTATGTCTTGCTATCTGTGCTAACACTGGAAATATGAAAATGTGTCAAGGAAAGATATTTTGTAACTGTTTTTTTTTTTATAACCAAGTTCTGATTTGAAAGGTTTAATTTGTTGTAGTAGCTTGTTAAGAAATGAAAAAGAACAGAAAACAAGAAACTTGTGTACGGAACACAGATGTCCTATCAGAGACCCTGAAAACAGATCTACCATGTATAAGCCGGCTCCAAATGTAAACAACATAGATCCTTATCTGCCATCACATAATGTGCCAGCAGATCAGGCTCTATGTTGTTTGTTCTACTGATTAGTCCTTACAAACTGCATAAACCCAGATCTGCCAGTGCATTATGTGACGGCAGATCTGGGTCTATGCAGTTTGCAGTTGGCATTGGATTATATGTGAGTACATACGGTAAATGCAAAACTTTACTGGATGGACAGTGTATGAATATATGGATAGGTAGAGAAGTCAAGGGTGACAATATGCCGTACCACACTTGTGGTCATGCAGTCACAGGTGTATAAAAAAAAACAACATTGTACAACAACTTTTACTTACAGCACAATCATTATCACCAGCGCACCTTGCTTTTATAGGAGAACAAGGGTTGTACATGTAAGAAGTGTCTAGGTGCCCTACTTCAGTTCCAAATTTTGTTTTAAATCTGAAAGAAAGACAAGAATCATAATTGCAAAGTTACATTTTTTCTGTTTATATTTTATTTGAACCATTAACTGTTGATACTTTAAATTCATAGAAATGTACTGATGTGGTAAATTAGGGTGGAATTTTCATGCAATCAACTTTGATAAACAAAAATTAATGTATTAAACTGTTAAATAATAATTTTAATGTATTCTTTAAATTTTACTTTCTCCTTGTTTGCCTTTCTTTTTCTGACATCATCATCTCCAGTGGCAAAGCTCACCACCTCTAAACTCACCATAGCAAATAGTGTATTCTGCGTTTTCATGTACAATGCAGACTATAATTTGTGTATCACCATGCTTGATGCCAGTACAAGAAAAACTCTGTGCCTTAACAGTGGGGGAAAAGTCTCAATATTTGAGGTTGTCCACAAATTCCAAACATCGTTCTTCTGAAAATGACTTTCACTCTTGCAAGAAAATGCAAGACAAAAGGAGTGAACTTTTGTATGCCTGACAACCAGACACACAGATACTAATAAATCAAATAGTTGGTTGCGAAAACTGCACACTAAATTACTTCCTCTAGTCAAATATGTGACAACAACTATTTAAATTGAAATATCGTGTTCTTATAAAGAATATCTTTTAAATTTGTCTTGAGAAACATAAATCAAACAGATCTAATTTTCAAAATATCCATTAATAAAAATTTCAATTCACATGAAAGGAAAATCTTGTACAACTTTCCAAATCTTGTGCAAGTTCAATTTCCGAAGGTGAATTTCAGTCAATATCTCTTTAGTCCCAGTTTGTGGTCATAAGTCCAACTCCAAAACAAAACTGATCCAAGTAATCCTCTTGTTGGACACCAGCTTGCTTATATTTAAAAAATGTGATTGAAATTTTACCTTGCTTCACATTTATTATGCTGTCACAGACATACAGTAATCAAAATGGTGCTGACCAAAGCAACACACTGCTGAAGTAAAATGGCTGGATATTATGAAAATGCACTCTACATTTATTTCTAATCAAACAGTTTTCTAAAAGACACTTTCATGTATGAATTCTATATCCTTCTAGTAGTGAAAAAACAATGTTTATGGCTACTCACATTTGGAAAATCAAGGCACATTAGCGGCAAATTCTTCTGAAACCAAAGCTGGTCTTGTCTGCAAGATGCCACTGAAGTAACTTTGTTTTTGTAAAAAAATGATGTCTTTGAATCTGAGGATATCCTTAAACATCGATACTTTTCCCTACTGCATAAAATGACTATCAGGTATTTTTCCAAGTGTCCTCTGGTAGAAAAGAGACCCATTTTATAGGCTCCTATCACACTATAAGATGTTTTAAAATATTTCAAAATCTGGGAAGTATTCTGTATTTATACTCCAATTTTAAATTCCCAAAAAAATTCATCAATGCATTAATACGTCAATGAGGAAATTTCATCAGAATCAATAAATTAGACAACGATAATTTTAGCAATTTACTCCAGAAAAAGCTGTTGTGTAGCTGTCACTTAAATTTACCAAGTTACCGTATATATTCACATGTAAGTCAGGCACAACTGCAAGCAACACAGACCCTGATCTGCTGTCAGATCAGGGTTTATGTTATTTGTTCTACTGAGTAGTCCTAGCAAACAGCATAGAACCAGATCTGCCAGTACATTATGTGATGGAAGATCTGTGTCTATGCAGTCTGCAGATGGATGTGACTTGTAAGCAAGTACAGACTGTATATGCAAAAGAAAGTGAATTTTTTTTCACTCAGACTCATGTCGCTTGATTCAATATATTTTGTCTACAGATGGTACACAACAGGCATGCTCCTCATGCAGTTGGGGAATGTCTTGATTTTTTACAGTGTCCCTGAATTCTGAGACATCGTCATTTGCTACACCTATGGAAGTTACTTCTTCAGCACCTAGTGGACAAATACAACATATAATGACCTCCTGTGAGACTATGTTTTCCCTAAGTTAGTATATAGCCATAAACTTTGTTTTTATACTGCTTGAAATATATTTAATTAATAAAGGAGATTCTCTTTTAGAAAGTGTTAGGAAGCACAGAATTTATAGCTCTTTTATAATTTCCAAAATGGGATTTTTTTATAGATGATTTCAAAGTTATAGACACAATCAAAATGACACTGACTGGAGAAACACATGGCTGCCATGAAAAGGGGGGTCGTCTTATAGTCGAGTCGACTTATAATCGAGTATATAAGTCAAATATTAATACAAATACAGGTTGTTCGGACTTGCACGAAAATGGAGGCAATATACTTACTAGTAAACACCCATGGTAAACATTGACGGACACTTAATTTTGCGGTAGGTAGTATTTAATTTACCGGTAATATTTTCAAATTAATAAAATCCAAATAACTGTAGATACATGTATTGTGTAATGAATACCGCCATGAAACGGATAAACACAGTGCATACCATATATGCATTACTGCATAGGAATAGTGGCATGAAAACGTAAAAATATATGAATTGACAGTATTTTTATGTACTGCAAACATCTAGAGTTTCCAACATTACCCCAAGATTTTTTTATTTTTTTAATGTCTCGCTTATAAGACGACCCCTACTCTGTATGAGTAAAATTCTAAGTAAAAAACCTCGACTTATAAACCTCATGTAATCAGAAACAAAGACTGTTTATTCTAGTGGGCAAAGCTTCAGTCACCACTGGGACAAAAGAATCATTGATAATGGTCTCTCAAAAAGGCGACCCAGGATGACAAGATCTAATGCTGCATTGAGGAGACCCAATAGACAAACAAATTCTCAGGTTGTGATATGATTCTTTGTGATGACTGAATACACCATCGAGATGATTTTCATGGCACATTCCTAGGGAGACCCGTGTTCTGAACTCCATATCTAAGTGACTGATTAATATTGAGATGGGATGATAACAGATTTGTCCTTGTTGACAATGAATCCAAAACAGCATGAATTAATGTCTCGACTTAGAATATAACTCACCTGGTATTTTTCCATTACGTTGTCCATGTAACCAGATGTTATGGACATAGAGATGACTCTCAAGTGAAACACTACTCTGTACATAATTTTTTTGAAGACCCAGTGACTGTTACTGAGACCAAAAGAGAGTGCCCTGAAACATAGTTTTTTGGGGAGGTTAATCTAATATTAATTATGCAAAACTTACATGTCGCTATTGCGTAGCTTTTACTTTTTTGTGTTGAAAAACCTCGTCCGTTCGATGTGAATACATCCTCCCACAGAGTGGAGAATTGTCAATAAGACACTGTCCACTCATCCACCTCACATGCCCATGTGCAGAACAGTCATCCTTTTCAAAAGACGACAATTACACCAGGACATCAGAATGGGGTGGGAAGAGGGCATTCGGCAATAGCGATGGGTAAGTATTGCATAATTAAACTTAGTTTCCCCTCCCAAAAAAGCTACATTTTAATAGCAGCAATAACTTACCTGTCGCTATTGAGTAGCTGAATTTGTCAGTTAGGTGGGTAGGCTGATGTGTTAAACTGATCAAAAACAGAAAAATGGAAAGTACTCACCATTGAGGGAGAGATCCACTTTACAGAATGTTGGTGTCTCTCTGGGCTACATGTTGTGCCACAACTATGGATCCAGAGAAAAATGCCTGCACTTTGTTGTGCTAACAAGCGGATGTAGAAGGAGGAGAAGGTAGTATGGGACAAAAGGACTCCATCGGTAAGGGACTGATAAGCTCTTTTGATTATGGTGACAATCCACCTTGAGATAGTGGAAGCTGAAATATCAACAGAGCCCTTAAGAGGGAGGAAAAGACATTTGCCACCCTTCAATTTCCCTTTGGAGGCATTAAGACAGAAACACAGTGCCCTAATTACGCATAAAAGCCTATCTTGATCATCCCCAGCACTGATTCAACTGAGACTAAGGATCTCTATTGGATGTGGAGCTACTGAAGGTAACTGATTTTTGGCTAAAAATCCCAGTTCACAAAGGAGAGAAACAGATTTGCAATTCCCATTAAACCGGAGACAGCCAGTGTAGATAGACAATGCAAGAATCTTGCTGCATCTTCTCGCAGATACCAAAGCGAGTAAAAACACAGTTTTTAGTGTGAGGTCCTGAAAGAAAGCCAGTCACTCAAGGGTTCATAGAGGCTTTTGGTTAAAGACCATAAAACACAGGTAGATTCCATCTGGACATGAGAGCTGGAGATAGGTCTCTGCTGCTCAAAATACCTAATGAGATCAGCAAGGTATGAATCTGAACCAACTGTCCGCTAAAACGTTCTTCTTCCCCAGAATGTGGCAAACTCGGATGGTGATGTTCTCCGATGTGGCATAGAGGAGGAGGTTTCAGACCACCACACAAAGAGAAGCGCCATGTGTGCCTCCTTGACATTGGAGACACACTATTACGATATATGTGTTGTCAGAGGAGACCATGACACATTGACCCCTTACACTTTTGATGCACCCTTGCAACGCTAGAAATACGGCTTTCATTTCTATGTTGCTGATGCGGATGAACGATTTGTCCAGAGTCCAATAACCCTGCAGAATTCCACCCACTGGCTCTTGATGAGCACCCCAAATGGAATCTGACGCTTCAGTGAACATGATATGAATGGGGGTTGGGTGCATGCATGGGGACTGCAGTCAGGAATCTGTCCCGTTCATCCACCAGTGCAAATGGTGATAAAATTCTTGTCCTTGAGGAATCAGAGCTGATACAGAATCTTTGTGCGTATTTCACCTTGCAAGAAGGAGAAACTGTAGAGGGCGCATATGGAGACATCAGATCTGCAGCAGCATTCAAGGTTCCCAATAGGGATTGGTAAAGGTGAGCAGACAACAATGTTTTCTGCTCGTAGCACCTCTAGAAGTGTCAGGATTCGATCTATCCGATCCAATTCTAATTCATGAGGAAGTTCATCCTCACATAAACGAAGTCCTGAGATGGAATGAGTTCCGACTTCTCGAGGTTGGGTAAAAGACCCAACCAAGTTACTGTGGATCAACAACGGAACAGATCCTGATGGAGGGACTGAACCTGAACATTGTGGATCAACCAGTTGTCGAAATACTGGAGAATTGTGGTTCTCAGTAATCGGAGGTAACTCGGGTGAAAACTCTGGTGCGGAAGCAATTCCAAACGGCAAAACCAAGAATTGAAAATCTTCCTGGTCCAAGCAAAACTGGAGGTAATATCGGGATGTGCAAACAGGCATCCTGAAGGTCAATGGAGACCGCCCAATCTGATAGATGCATTGCATTCTGGATTGAGGAAGTGGTCTCCATCTTTAAACATTCCTCCAGAAGAAACCGGTTTAATGGGGAGAGATCGATTATGATATGAAATTTCCTGCTTTTCTTGGTGACCAGGAAGATTCGTGAGTAGAATGCAGGAAACTGATCATTCAGGACCCTCTCAACTGCCCGTTTCTGCAAAAGGGTGTGCACCTCTTCCCTTAATTTCACCAGATTGGACTGGTGAAGGAACATGTGGGTCCTTCATAGAGGGGGTTGTTCCCAAAACTGAAGTCGGTAAGCCTTGCTCACAATGGAAAGGACCCAACCACTGTCTGTGGTGATTGACCAAACATCCAAAAAGAGGCCTAGATGAGAAGCTATGGGGACATTTGGGAGAGGAATGCGTGGCAGACGGTCTTCAGCAACTTCCGATGACCCGACTGATGAGGAGGTCTCATTTGAGATTGTGCATTGGACTAGGGATGCATCTGTTTGAAGAATGTAGCAGATGGTCCCTGGGGGCAATGCATATTAACATGCTTCCTGACCAACTGTGATGGGCCAGGAGCAGGTGTGAAGGATCTATGTTAACGATACTTCAAATCTTGTGAAGCCACAGTAGGGTTGAGTCCTTCAAAGAGTTTCTCGGCTTCCAATGGAGCAGCCCTTAGAAGGTCTTTACTACGGTTAAGTAAGACCTTCAAGGAGTCCAGCGCAACATCATGGAAGATGTGCAGAAGTTCCACAGATAAAGCCATAGTGACAGAAGTGAATGCCAGGATGTCTTGGCCACAGCTTCCAGCACATGTTGTAATGCAGCTGGATTCAGAGTAACCTCCTTTAGCATACTAAAAGAAGCAGCTGGAAGAGGTCAGCATGGGAAACTATGGTGACCAGAAACTGGACTTTCTGCTCAATGGCTTCAATTGTTTTAATGGGAAGGCATGCCTAGGCTCCAGTTGTAATACCCACTTGGGATGTACCTAGTTCCATCTGGGAAGGTTGAATGGGCCACTTCAGGGAATGTACCCAGTAACTCGAGGCAGAGACCATAGGTCTCAAGGTAGAGGGAGGAACAGTCAACCCTCTACGCCGTCGAGCAATATCTTGACCTGTTAAAAACTTCTGTGATATTTCCTCAATCATAAAGGAATGAGGAAGAAGCAGAAGATCAGGTTGTGGCAGAGTCCCAGAGATCTTTTCCAAAATGGAAAGATCTTCCTAGGCGTTGCACTGGATGGTTTTGGGCACCAGTCCACGGGTAAAAGGCAGTATTCTTCATTTACCACCTTATCAAAGGACCAGATCTCCTCTTCATCCAACTGAGAGGAGGTGGCGGGCCTGATAGGAGGCATCAATTGAGCCGTTTCTACCTCGAACTTATTAGAGTTGATGAGGAGAGATATTGCATCATCATCTAGAACACTCTGAGCAGGAGTGTGGCTGGGTATCACTATGTCCTTTGGTAGAAGTGACCTAGTGACCTAGGAACACTTTGCACCATTTCCCACACTTGTTTGTCATGGTGAGTAAGGGCTGTATGTGTTTTAGAAGTCCAGGATGAAGACTAGACCGCTTGTCTTTCCTGGATGATGCGATGCCTCCAGTCTTCCTGGTGGATGCTGCATGACAAGGAGGTGATGGTGCGACATAGCCACGGCATCACCTCTACTCTGGGTCCAGGGTCCAGTAGCCCAAGGGGACATAAGGGACCAATTACCCTGAGGTGAACTGCCCCACATCCCATACAGATTCATTGGGATTATAGAAATGGCGGGATACCAATCCGATCCCCTTCCCTAGTCTGGACCCACTGGGCAGACTCCCGATGCTGTACAGGGTATGATGGTAGAGTGGGGAGAGGGGGGATCTCTGTCCAATCCCTATCCCCATACCCTGAGGCTTCTGAGTAATGACTGGTGTAAAGTCGGCGACCTGTACAAGATGACTGGTGGCTGGTGACCAGTAACCAGTATGACCAAACATTGACTGGTCACTTTTACAAACTGACTGGTGCCCAGTGACTTGTGACCAGTCACCAGACGATGACCAGTCACCTAACAATGACCGGTGACCAGTCAGGCAACATAGATATGTCAGAGCCTAGTTCATCTTCATCACTCCTCAAGGTACGGTGCTGCTCCTCCCATTTGGGAGAGCATGATATGCTAACCCAGAAGTGTTGAGTGTGGTGCAGCTCATCCCTCTCGGGAGGGTGCAACACATTACCCTGAGACGACTGGTGCACTTCCTTCCTCACAGAAGGCAGCAACACACTACCCTGAGACAAACGGTGCACTTCCTTCGTCGCGGAAGGTAGCAAAACACTAACCTGAGACAAGAGGTGCACCTCCTTCCTCGCGGAAGGCAGCATCACGCTCCTATGAACATGAGGGGTGTTCGACTTCTCCCTTTCAGGAGGAGACGATCTACTCCTCAAACGTTCATTCCCTCCTTACCCGTCTCCGAAGAGACTGGTCTCATAGGCTGCTAGTCTTCTTACAGTGAGCTTCTTGGGGCACTGTAAGAGAAAAACCTGAAAATTCAGACAATGAGGAGGACTGATGTTTCCTCCGCCCTCTATACATACATCTGGAATCGGCTAGATTCCAGACTTCATTAGTCCATATTGTGCAAAAAGTACAACAACTCTTACGTGTGCACTTTGAACATGTGAGGTAACAAAAAGAGGTATGGGCCCTTTGTCTTATGGAGCAAAGAGTCTTCAAAAACAAGATCAGTTTGAGGAAATGTAGTGTCAACATTTCATATGCACTAATGTTGAACTTAACTAAAGGGGGGCATCAATGGCCAAGAAAGATCAGTTTGAGGAGGTACAGTAGTATAGGGAAATGCGGGTTCTGGCCCGATTGCTCTCACTTTGGTCATCATAATGGAATACTTATCTCTATAATTTTATGGGTTTGATTCAGGCTGATAATTGAGTAAAAGATAATCGTTAAATCGGATGTGCTAATCAGCAGCATTTTAAATGTTTAATCGGTAGAAATAAGCCTTAGATCGAAATATTTGATGAGCCTTAAACAGCTTGATAGAAGATCTAAAAACATTTTGATTATTATAAATGAAAATAGAGTGGTTATTGTAATAGATTACAGCTTCTATTAATTCGGGCCAGAAAATTATTTTTCATGAAAATTTTTTAAGAAAAGTTTGATCACAATGAATAAGATTGAAAAACTATGAATAAAGTTTAATCAAAAGAAGATTGAAATAGAAGCATTACTTGACGAAATAAAGTTTATTGATTGTATAAGATTTTTTATTAGATTATTAATAATTTTCAAAAGTTTTCAAGTCTATAATATGCCAGTGAAAAAGACTGAGTTGTCAAATACTGATCTCGAATTTATTATTGCGAACAAGGGCAAGTTATCAATAAAAGAGTTAACATCAAAGTTTAAGATTGGAACAGCACGTTTGTATAAGATTTGGAGTGAAAAACAAAATAATACTGTTAATAGTGAAGATGAGCAGAAAGAGCAGGTTGAGTACACTCAAAAAGTTAATAAAGCTTTTAATAAACATTGGCCAGTTGATATTGCAAAAAGTGATGATCAAAAGACCGAAAAGAAAGTCAAACAGTTACAAAAAACAATTACGAGATTAACCGATGATAATGATAAAATAAAAGGACAAGCAAAACAATATCAGATTTTAGCTGAAACTAGTCAGGAAAGAGCGAAGTTGTTAAATACCAAGGTGAACCTGATGCGAGCCTTTTACAACCATCCGCAAAGTGAAGTATCACTCAAAGATATTCAAGTGTGATTATTATCATCGGTGTTATTAGTGATTAGTATCATCACGGATTTACGTTAATATTATTGTGGATTTAGTTGAAATAGCGTAATGACCATGTGTAAATGTATTGATTCTATCGTCGCACCATCGTTTATCATCAAAGTTGTTTAAGCCTTTCTTATGCACTTCATTAAGTATGACCTCTTGTTTGTAAGATCTAATACCGCAATTGATAACAGTTTTTACCTTTTCCTCTGGCTGTCTAAACAGTGCTTCTCGGTAATTGTTCAGTTTCAAATGGTTTTTAACGTAACATCCTTGTATACCTTTTGCCTTATTCTTTTCATTACCGTCGTCGGTCTGAACACCGTACATCTTAGATCGTAGACCAACAAATTCAGTGATAGGGACCATTTGAAACTCCTCCTTCATTTTGCCAATAACTTTCTTGTTTGTCTCATCAAAAAACGGACTATCTTTTGCAACCTCTGATAAGTCAAATTCTACTTTATTATCATACATTTCCTGAAAGGCGTCTTCTGAATCAACTTCATATAATAGCGAATCAGTATCTGTTAAAAGCAGTTTAGCGGTGGGCCACTGCTTCTTAATAAAACCGTAGTGAAAATTGTATATCAACCACTTTGACAGGTCTAACACTGAAGCACCAACGTAGATCGGTTTGTTTAGCTCTAGATTAGTTTGTTTACGTTTTATCAGGACGAGGTTCTCATTGATTCTAATCATTCCATCAAAAGTATTAGATGCGACTTGTTTACGGCACTGTTTCTTGTTCGTGACAATTTTAATCGTAATTCGGTTCCTAATGTTTTCCATTGTTTTACCGAACACTGAATTATTCATAAGCTTATAAAGATCCTGTTCGAATTTTATTGTAGTTAAAGTTCTTCGTTGTGTATTATAATTGATATAACCGGCCATCCACGTGTTGTGCTTAAACTTTAATACGCGAATAACCCTGTCAACAATTAGTCCAGCATCAACCGCTTGTTTCAGGCTTTTATAGTGGCAGATATAATTCTTTTTATCGCAGAGGTTTGGTACAAGTTTTGCAAATTTACATGGATTAGATTCACGCAATGATCGCTGTTTATCTGATAGAAATGCATCTGGAATAACCTTTTTTTCTGCTAGGTAAGGATAGTCGTTGTGATAATCGTGAAGTTCTTTCGGGTAAATAATATCTGATTCGACATAATACGAATATTTCTCGTGCATCTCTTCGGTGATGTTCTTAGTTTCCTCTAGAAATTGCTCTGGCGTGATCCAGTCGAAACCTCAGTATGGCATCGGCTGCGACATTGCATATCCCTAAAGGTTATTAGTGTCAAAATAGAGTAGAAATTTAGATACCGGTAGTTTAGCTGGATCATACGTTTTCATGTATTTATTGTTGGCAACCGCATGCTTCTTGCTGATCACACTTATTCCACCTCTGATAGCCTGTTCCATGAACAAATACATATCCGCGTCTCGCAGCAATTCAAGTTCAACTTTACTCTGTTTCAGTAGAGCGTCAAATGACATGTTTGGAAGGGAGTAATAATAGAAAGGATCCAGCTGATAACCATTGAGTCCCATCAGGCGGAATTTCTCAAATATGTCAGCAAGAAGCAGCGTATCAGTTTTCAAATACAAGTCGTGATAATCACCAAATGTTTTACAGTCAAATTCTTTCCAAACCTTAACTGCATGATCGTAATCGCTACTTGTAATATCCTTGTCATATAATACTGAATGAAATTGGCTTGGCGATGGCAGGGCTGTCTCATTGAAACGATCATATCCGTCAAAATAATCGTACGGAAACTCACCTTTCGTCTTCATCAGCGCTGATTTTATACCAAATTCCCGATCAACATTTTCAAAGCTGCTACAAGATTTTGCAAGAACATTAAGGGCCGAGTTCATGAACTGAAAGCTGTCGATAAATCTTAGTTTATTATACGTTATTGACATGAATCTCTCTGTATTAGTGTGTATAGCTCCAATTGCTGGTTCTTTATTATCTTTACGGAAAGCTGCGATATCAGGGTGACTAAGTGCCTGCATGATGAAATGGCTGTCATACCCTCTGAAATTGTGAGCCACTACCGGAATAAATTTTGGTAAAACTAACTTATCTTTACAATTAGAATGAACAGCACCAAAGTAAACACCAGTAAAACTGTCAAAATGTTGAACACGATCTGCTATCTTCTTGAACTTCGTATCACATGAGGCACAGCACTTTGCGTTTTTATAATTGTTTTCTTGGTTTATTGTCATTGGCTTTGGTTGTACGTTTTTGCTTAATATTGTGGTAATGCGGTCTGATTCAGAAAGTAAATGTTTGACTAAGTTTACTTCGGGGGGCTCAGATTGATCATTTTCAACACGATACAATTTAAGTGCACTGGAATACTTAGGGTTTGAGCAAATGGTGATGGCAGCATAAGAAGCAGCGACATGTTTAGTTTTTCGAATAGTTTTACAATTACAGTCGGTCTCACAGCCTTTTCGAGGACATTTTTGAGTACAAGGAACTTTAAAACATTCGAAGTCGTAATAGATAACGAATGGGATCGTTTGAGTTCGTTCTACGTGTGTAAATTTTAAGATTGAATTTTCCTTGGTAGGCATCGACGTCTTTTGAACCTGCTTACAATATTTTCTGTGCTCAGTTAATCTGTGCTGGTTTCCATAGCTTTGAAGGCAATTATAACAGTAGTAAGACTTTACATTATGATTGGACGATGATGAAGAAGCAAATTGACTAAAATTCTTAATCCACACAAAATGACTTTTATGTAGAAGTATATTGATAGGGTCGTTTTCATCATTAAGTTTACTTGATATTAAAAGCGGAAATGGGTTAAAAGAATTGTTTATCGAGAAAACATTTACACCACCAGCCAGTAGCTCTTCGTTTTGGTTCTCAATCTTTTTGATCCGTGTTATCTTTGTGGGAAATTCGATTCCATTTAAATTTAGTTTGTCAACGTGTGGTAAATAATGTGATATTTGATTAGCATTTTTGTTGACAGGAAATAACGCAGACAATAGTGCCCACCTAAGACACTCATTATCACTGTTTTTAACGTTAATGCAAGCTTTTCTATGTGCAACTGCTTTTGGTAATTCTAAATAACTTCCAGCGCTTAGCGGGTCAAGATGATGAACATGAACATAAATACGTTTAACAGAATCTAAAACCCAACCACTACCACCAGAAGTAAATATATCTAACGCGGATGTAATGCTCGAGTAAATATTGTCAACGATTTCAGTTAGATTACTTTCCCTGAAAACTGATTGAACTTTAGAACGCAGGAAAGTGTCTTGAAGCACAGATGCATCTGTTGCCTTGTACATCAACACCTCAACGTGAACGGCAATCTTTACAACACTTTTTTCTAAAAATTCCTTTGTTAATATTATTTTCACAATTTTTTCAATATCCTTAGCGTTAATTTCATCAACAATGATGTTCTTGAACGAATACATACGGTTGAAACCTGTAAACGAAGATTCTCTCACATTTTTTATTTCTGATTCTAAACGCTGTTGTTGGCGAGCTTCATTAATATTCTCAGCAAGTACTTGTAATCCTTCATTTGATCGTTTATAACCGGGATCAACACCTGTTAATGCCTGATACTCTTTTCTTAATTTATCGGCAATTTGTGGTCGTGTTATTGTTATCCTTGCTGCCAGATCCTTGTGCTCCTCAGTAAACCTCATCTGGTCAATTCGAGAGAATTTAGATTGGTCAAGTTTATCGCAAACAATTTTATCGCCAATAACGCTGATCAGCTTTTTGAGAGGTATTTTAGCATCAGGATATTTCTCAAATATTTCCTTATACAACATTCGTATTCGATCAGGGACATCTAATCCTAAAATTCGTGTTACTTCTTTGGCAATAGAATTTTGTTTTTGCATTGTTATATTATTATGATTTTATATTTTTCTAATTTAAATATTATTAAATTATTATTATATAATATGCCACCAATTACAAACAATATTTGCGCTTGGTTTTGTCCTCAAAAAGATGCAATATGTGGAAGACCTTCTGTGAGCCAATTCTGTTTCATGCACAATAATCGCGTCCAGAAACAACAAAAACCTAAACTAATCTGTATTGGCTGTCAGCAAACTACACATAATATTCATTCAATTTGCAAGCTCTGCGGTGGAAAAGAGTATAAAAGCTTATTGTGGTACTACAACAAAAGAAAACCAAAATTCTGGATCTCAAAACCTAATCCACCAACTCCAGAACTATTTATTGAACAACGTTTAAAACGGAAACAATTGATTTATCAACAATCCGTTAGCAGATCGTCGACTTCCACGGAACAATAATATTATTTTAGAAATAAATAAAATAAAACATAATAATATAGTTCATGAAAACTAAAAATTCTCGAAATAATCGAAATAATAAGTCAAAAATCAACAATCTAATTGTGGATCAACATGATAAACCTGATCGGCCAGCAATTGTAGATGAACCATCTTTCAATCAAACACTCAAATTAGCGAATAAAGTTGCCCGTAAAATCAATGGACCAAATTACACTGTTATCACACCAAAAACACCATTACAAGCACTAATTCTTGATTTAAATCTTAATCTTGTGATAGACTCCAAAACATGTGAGGGTTGCAATACAACAACATACAATTTAGTACCTCTTTGTGACAACTGCGGATATCAACAATATTTTGAAATTTATTTTTATCATACGTTTACAGCACCTCGACTCGGCTTAAATGGTATACTTAAAATGCCAACAATAAAAGATTTTCTGGAACTCGGCTATGAACAACTAAATAGAAATGTTTTTGAGGCTTACAAAGATGAACCAGCCTTCAGAAATATTCTACTAGCCCAATCGTAAGTTAATTGTGGATAAAATTCGAGAATTAAAATAAAAAATATTGTATAAAATGGAAAATACATTATCATCACTAATCGATAATCCGCTAGCGGATCAATATAATCAATCGCAATCCACTGGAAAAACACCGAAGAGATGCACGAGAAATATTCGTATTATGTCGAATCAGATATTATTTACCCGAAAGAACTTCACGATTATCACAACGACTATCCTTACCTAGCAGAAAAAAAGGTTATTCCAGATGCATTTCTATCAGATAAACAGCGATCATTGCGTGAATCTAATCCATGTAAATTTGCAAAACTTGTGCCAAACCTCTGCGATAAAAAGAATTATATCTGCCACTATAAAAGCCTGAAACAAGCGGTTGATGCTGGACTAATTGTTGACAGGGTTATTCGCGTATTAAAGTTTAAGCACAGCACGTGGATGGCCGGTTATATCAATTATAATACACAACGAAGAACTTTAACTACAATAAAATTCGAACAGGATCTTTATAAGCTTATGAATAATTCAGTGTTCGGTAAAACAATGGAAAACATTAGGAACCGAATTATGATTAAAATTGTCACGAACAAGAAACAGTGCCGTAAACAAGTCGCATCTAATACTTTTGATGGAATGATTAGAATCAATGAGAACCTCGTCCTGATAAAACGTAAACAAACTAATCTAGAGCTAATAATAAAATAGAATTTGACTTATCAGAGGTTGCAAAAGATAGTCCGTTTTTTGATGAGACAAACAAGAAAGTTATTGGCAAAATGAAGGAGGAGTTTCAAATGGTCCCTATCACTGAATTTGTTGGTCTACGATCTAAGATGTACGGTGTTCAGACCGACGACGGTAATGAAAAGAATAAGGCAAAAGGTATACAAGGATGTTACGTTAAAAACCATTTGAAACTGAACAATTACCGAGAAGCACTGTTTAGACAGCCAGAGGAAAAGGTAAAAACTGTTATCAATTGCGGTATTAGATCTTACAAACAAGAGGTCGTACTTAATGAAGTGCATAAGAAAGGCTTAAACAACTTTGATGATAAACGATGGTGCGACGATGGAATCAATACATTAGCACATGGTCATTACGCTATTTCAACTAAATCCACAATAATATTAACGTAAATCCGTGATGATACTAATCACTAATAACACCGATGATAATAATCACACTTGAATATCTTTGAGTGATACTTCACTTTGCGGATGGTTGTAAAAGGCTCGCATCAGGTTCACCTTGGTATTTAACAACTTCGCTCTTTCCTGACTAGTTTCAGCTAAAATCTGATAGTTTTGCTTGTCCTTTTATTTTATCATTATCATCGGTTAATCTCGTAATTGTTTTTTGTAACTGTTTGACTTTCTTTTCGGTCTTTTGATCATCACTTTTTGCAATATCAACTGGTCAATGTTTATTAAAAGCTTTATTAACTTTTTGAGTGTACTCAACCTGCTCTTTCTGCTCATCTTCACTATTAACAGTATTATTTTGTTTTTCACTCCAAATCTTACACAAACGTGCTGTTCCAATCTTAAACTTTGATGTTAACTCTTTTATTGATAACTTGCCCTTGTTCGCAATAATAAATTCGAGATCAGTATTTGACAACTCAGTCTTTTTCACTGGCATATTATAGACTTGAAAACTTTTGAAAATTATTAATAATCTAATAAAAAATCTTATACAATTAATAAACTTTATTTCGTCAAGTAATGCTTCTATTTCAATCTTCTTTTGATTAAACTTTATTCATAGTTTTTCGATCTTATTCATTGTGATCAAACTTTTCTTAAAAAATTTTCATGAAAAATAATTTTCTGGCCCGAATTAATAGAAGCTGTAATCTATTACAATAACCACTCTATTTTCATTTATAATAATCAAAATGTTTTTAGATTTTCTATCAAGCTGTTTAAGGCTCATCAAATATTTCGATCTAAGGCTTATTTCTACCGATTAAACATTTAAAATGCTGCTGATTAGAGCATCCGATTTAACGATTATCTTTTACTCAATTATCAGCCTGAATCAAACCCATAAAATTATAGAGATAAGTATTCCATTATGATGACCAAAGTGAGAGCAATCGGGCTAGAACCCGCATTTCCCTATACTACTGGTACAGTACAGGCATGGTATATGTAGTAACCTAGAACACTAAAAGGTTGAAGCTGACCATGACCCGTCTTCTTCCTCCTGTAGTGTAAACTCTGACCCAGTCCTATTTTATGGTAACAATAAATTGGATTGATTGCCGATTTTAATAATTGATCACTGGCTGCCAAAAAATTGAAAAGAACTAATTAAACTTTACATGTGAAAAGGATTGTTTGTATTTGTATCATTTTTTAAGAAAAATACTGCATCTGAATGAAAGTATTTGAACAGCAACATAGATTTGAACATTTAAAAGGTTCTACGTTTTTACTTAGAAATGTGTAACAGCAATATATTTGGACCTAGACATTTCTAAGAATTTTACATTCTTTTTACTGGGATATTTTATAGAGCAAATTTGACTTAAAAAATTTACATTATTGCACTTAACATTTGGAGTTTGAAATCTGAATGAGTAGTACAGTTGGTCTTAGAAATTTTAAGGGAAATACAGTTATATTGGGAGGTTTTACAGAGCAGTACAGTACATTACATTTTTACAAAGAATTACATTTGGATTTAACAATTTCAAAGAGCAATACATTTTGAGGAAACAAATGTTCATTAGAGCAATACATTTTCCATTACAGCAATACATTTGTACAGGGAGATTTTAAAGAGTAATACAGTTTGGACTCACAGAGCAATACATTAGATGTTTAAGGCATGTGACCACTATAAAGAAGAGCATAATACTGCTGACAGAAAGTCATGGTCAGATATTAAAAAATATTTCCATACCTGTCAACTTGTACGGGAATCCCATAATTTGTACAGTTTTGGGGGGGATTTTGCAGTGTATGACAGTACAGGCATTTTGTACGTTTTTTTACTATTTAAAAAAAAAAATGTCTGCAATTTTCACCAAGATCAGGATTCGACAGGGATTTTTATTTTCTTCATGAGATACGAGAATAGAACGTGAATCGCTTGAACCACCTATTAGATTACCCAAAATATTGATGTGTCTTTCACTTGCCGATTTGAGAGTTTTATTTCTTTATTCAAGCATGGAATTCTGCCCCCTTACTGGTCGACTGAAAATCAGGTTATCAGTAGGCGTAGTACCGTATTTACGGCATTTTTTCGGAACAGCAGAAAACGCAGCTAAACATGTATTAGAGCCACGATCGTATGTGTATTTTCCAAAAGAACCGCCATATTAGTAATCTATCAATCCACGGTTTAACCCTCTGCTAATCAGTGATCACTAAAATCTACCCTACAAACGCACTCAAGCTTTATTTCAGTGTAATTAAGATATGAATACAAACTAAATCAAAAAATTTTGGAATTATGATTCTGAAGATATTTATAAGAGAAACATTTTAGTATCGAAAGTAGAAATGCATGTATGATAGCTAGTCTTAAAGCAACAAGAGTGAGAGGCTCCGTATGGGGGTTTGTGTTGTTCATAAGCCTAGGAAGGATAAAAATAACAAGCAAGTTGCAATATACGAGTCAGAGTGATTATTATGTTGATATTTTTTAAATAAAGGTGATCTATATTGTGGTTCTCTTGTTTTTTTGTTTTTTTTCCCCCCACCTAGCCGAGGGTAACTTCAAAGTAAGCAGAGCTTGCCGACTCGAAACAATCGACTGCTGAAAGATTGTTTTGATGCAAGTTGACGATTTCAAGGTGTCTAGGTGATAATTGTTAATAACATAACTTGTGGGATTTCTTTCACAGGTGTGTTTGGAAATAAAAGGCAGCCATCTGGATTTCGTTAAAAGAGCATTCGATGTACCGAACACATAGCACCCACAATCAATATTTATCATCTACAAAGAGGTTTATTACCTGTAGAACAATAACTATGTTTAACCCGTGGTACATAATGCCTCAGGAATAATGGGTTTGTTTTGCTGCACAATGCCAATACATTTACTAATCCATACAGTAACAATGATAAGTAATTATCCAATACATTTTCATACCTGTCAACTTGTACGGGAATCCCGTAATTTGTACAGTTTTTTTTGTTCTGGTGTACAGGTTTTTGTCTCAGGAGGTTGACAGGTATGTATTTCTCATACCTTTAAATGTACTGTCCTACTTCTCACTGAAATGTCTAAATCCACTATGTAATTTTACTTGTATGGCTCATAAATTCTAATGTATGGCAGAGGTTTGACTCTGCTGGATTCATATAGGGGTCTACTTTTTGGCTCAGTATGGTTCTAAAACTTCGCAAGGTTTGCCAGTGCATGAAATATCCATATTCACAATTATCAGCCCCATAAATAACATAGTGTATAATAAACAAAATCAGAGATATTTCACATGTAAGATGGTGTCACCATGAACAGACTGATTTCCCACAAAATCACTCAATATGAAAATTACAATAAACCACAATTTTAACAGTTTTAAATCCCTCTTAAAGACCATGTCTGGGAGATATTTATGCAAATGCTTCATATACATAAGAAGCTCCTGCTGCCATAATCTGTATATGTGTAATGTTTAAGCTTTTAGTTACCCTAAACATGGCTTACCGTAATACTCGCGTAAAAGCCCATATCAACTGCAAACTCCATAAAACCAGATCTGCATAATGCGCCAGCAGATCTGGGTCTATGAAGTTTATAAGGGTTAATCAGCAGAACAAACAACACAGACCCTGTTCTGCCTGCGCATTATGCAATGGCAGATCAGGGTTTATGTTGTTTGCATTTGGACCAGGTTTATATGCGAGTATAGACGGTATATTGCTCACACTTAGTTTAGATGGATTTTCATTCCCATTTTAGATGTATATTTTAGCTCTGCTGAGTGTGTACTGTTCATGTTCTTTTGCTTTCCTTATAGTTTTTAGTTGCTTTAAATTCCTGTGTATGGTTCTCAAATGTTTTCATGTATGTATGTATATGTGTATACATATGTATGTAGGTAAGTATGTTAGTCCGAGTTTCTTCCGACCTTCCCAACTCCGTTTTAAATATATTTGGACAACGTAGATAACTGTCCAAAGATAGATATAAACGGGGTGGGGAAGGTCAGAGGCAACTCCGACTATAAAGCATGTTAAAGTTAATTGTAATTTTATTGTTTATAGTCGGTAATATAACTCCAGTGACCTAATGTTTCTTATTATTTAAATGAAAACCTACTTTATATAAAATGTGTCCATGTCATGTGATATCGATCTCACCTGCTATCTTGCCCTGCGGGAGGGTAGCTTAATGGACTCAAATCTATCGTTCCCTTTGAAGACTTGCATGCACACTTGTTTTCAGGCAATTGTATACACGGTTCTGATAATGCCAAGTTAATTAACATCAATAAGCACTGAATAAACAGTGTACATGTCACAAACGAAGTCTCCATCGCCGCGTTACTTTCTGAATTGAAGGAGAAACAATACATGCGTATTGTGCTCACTTTTTTTTTTTACACTGAAATCTATTTTTAGATTTCACGTGACTTACGAATAACCGGAATAGAAGCATAGATGTAAAACTTGATCCGGTTAATTCTGTAACGAAACGTTTGTGTTAGATAAAAAAAAAAGTTTTTTTTTTTTTTTCTTGCCCTCCCCCCAAATAAAGAAGACATAAGAAGATGTATTATTTTTCTTAAGTTTTGTTCTTAAAGCTGTTTGATGTTTTCGAACTATGGATTCTCGGTTATACATATTTCGATGGTTGTGAACTTCTAAGTGTAAGGTTCATAGAATGCAGTTTTTTTTTTTTTTTTTTTTTTTTTTTTTGGGGGGGGGGGTTCATGTGAACTTAGTTAACTTTTAAGTTGTCTCAACAATAGTATTGCCTTTATTACAAGGTTACATTTTTTACATCCGATTATTTTGAGGTGATTCCGCGTTCTATTGAAAACCGGCTCCTACCCTTCCTGTTGATGATCAGGTATGACTTAAATTTAGGATAATGGTCGTATCCTATACCTAAATAATGTTCTTAACTTTATATATATATATATATATATATATATATATATATATATATATATATATATATATATATATATATATATATATATATATATTGTTCTTCTAGAAATTCAGAATCAGCTTTATGAATATTCCAGTTTCTTTTGACCTTTCCCACAAAAAGACAATCTGTAAATCTATGCTTCTTTGAAAGATGTGCAGATGGAACAAAATAAACTGATTTCTGGTTAAGAATTCGCTCATTATTGACATAAGAATGTATACAAAATCAAATCAGGAAAGAGTTTATATATTGTTAATTAATTTGTTGTCAGTGTTGCTAAGGATATTGGAAATGAGACCAGTAGCCTTGATATACCCCAGTATATAAGCTGTTCATGACAACTGTTGTACTATCCCTTAAGAAAAGTTGATTTTGTGTAGAAATTTTAAAGAAAAATTGCATCCTATCTGAAGTTCATTGGTATGAGGAAGGCAACTGGTGTTGATAATATACCACCCAAATTATATATTTGTGTAAACCAGTTTTTGTTAGGTTCAATTACAAATCTTTTTAATTGAACCAATAAATCAAACCCATTCCCAAAACAATTAAAACCAGCAGGAGTATCCCAGCGTATAAGAAAAGCTACCTTTAGATAAACATAATTATCGACCAGTAAGCATTCTGCCAACTGGTCAAAACTCTTTGAGAGAGAAATATGTAAACAGCTGCATATTTCACCCATTTCTGTTCGCTTTCAGTAGTGGATATAGCTGCCAATCTATTTTGGTTGCTAACATTGAAGAATGGCGGAGGGCACTGGACAAGAGCAATGATGTAGGACTTGGTGCGGTTTTATTTTGACCTGTCCAAGCTTTTCATTGCCTGCTACACCACCTTATTAAACACAAGTTCATAGCATATGGGTTGGATGATGGGACTGTTATTCGCTTACTAGCAATCTGGACAATAATGTGATTTAACAATTTTGAAGCATTTTTTTTTCTTCAAAAGAAGTGTACATACATACAAACACAAATATATAATTTTTGGGCTCGCAATATTGACTAGTAGTATTTCTATAAAAAAAAAATGTGTGTCCTTGAACAAAGCCATTGGTTACCCTTGATAAAGGACTTTTTATTATTATTATATTTTTTTTTTTTATTATTATCTCAGAGAGGGTTAGTCCCCGCACCTCTCGGGCCTGGTTCCACATTCATAATATTTACTTCCCCACCTATCCTGTCGCCATGGATCTACAGAGATGGATGGCAACGTAAAATGAGACTGATTATCCTCACTCTCTCAATCCTCCACCCTCGGAATTAACTCTTCTGGTGATGACAGTTGCTGTTGCTACTGCATTTTCCACTGTTAAACAGCTGCCACAGCTCCTCAACGATCTACTACTGCTCCCTTTTCTGCTGTTCTTGTTCTTGCTGTACTTGCAGCTCTGTCGTGGTTTCCCACTCCCTTTTCTTCTCTTTCTTTTTCTTCGTTCATGATCTTCATTGCTAGTTGCTTGCCATTCTAAATTGGAAGCCGATGGTCTTCAATAGTCTCCGTTTTTCTGGAAGTAGATTCAGTTCCTCAACCCGGTTAGAACGTGATTCACATGGTCTAACTGGACCAATGCCACAATTAATCGGCAACTAATGCTTGAACTCGTGGTTGATGTCTGGTCGACGATGAATGGCAAGACGGAATGAATGAATGAATGAATTTGGATTATAGACGTTTATCGGCCGTTCGGCCACGAACGTCTTTACCCCAAATGCGTGCAAGGCACGCTATTCAGGGGTTACACCTGTACATAGGAATGGAGCGACAATGTACAGGATTAATGGTGTGCGCACGGCGCATTATTTAATTATATGTCTGGAGTGGAAAAGGCTGCACAGACCCGGCAAGGGAGGCCCGATGCGGAACGGAAGTAGTGAAACGCCACGAACGTACACGATCAAATTCTGCCCAGTTAGCTAAGTTGGGCTATCCATAACAATCAATTATGTGTTAACCACATGTTTAATTATGACAATCCTATAAGTTCCAAATTTCTTTATTTATAAAATATATCCATTCAGATATAAATTTTGCGTACGTAGTGTACATATTTTTCCCAAAAACAATTACCAATCCGTGAGTACAAGTTACTCACTTTCATTTAGTATCACGCACATTTCTTCTAATTATATAGTTATAACTTTAGACGGTAGTTCTAAATCAATCAAATTGGTGCTCTAAAAGAGTGTAATTGAAAGGGGTTTTCAGAAATTTCAAAAGGCAATTTTGATCAGCGGGTCCCTGGCGACATCTCCTGGGTATGGGTGCGGTGTGAACGAAGGCTCGGCCCTCTTCAGTGGTCAGCACCGCACGATGGGTCTCGGTACTCGTCTCCAGTTGCCGATGATCTTTTTCCAGCCCTCCTTCTAGGCAAGATGGTTGAATGAGTCACTATGTATGCCAGAGACACGGACGTGAAGGAAAACATCTCAAGGTTTAGTACACAAAGAGGACAAACATAACAAGTTCCGGTGTTTTTCAAAACCGATCACTTCCCTTTAGGTATTGAGGGATTGCGGATTATATGCAAGAACTACTTACCTCTGAAATCGAAGAGCTTGACAACATGCAAGAGATCCATTCGGAACATTCTCGTCTCTTTCCGATGCGAGTCGAATAAATTCGACATTCTGAAAGAGACTCGGAGGGAATAATAGTGATACTTCCCAAATTGACAGATTTTGGGCAGACGAACATCCGACTAGATGTTCAAGAACAAATTCTTATAAAATTATAAGTGTTGAAAATAATACTCTACGACGCTTTTATAATCAATGAAATACCTGCACTTTAAGTTTTAATGATATTCATGCAACTTTGTAATGAACAAATTGAAGAAATTATTCGGTTTCAATAGCCTAAAAGTATTGCTTTCGTCATGACACGTCATCTAGTTATTGTGACGTCATTGAAGTTGTTAGGAAAGATATAACAACCATGCACTTGAAGGCTGTTCAAAATGGGCATTATTTACATCCGAGTTTTTTTTTTTTTTTTTTTTTTTTTTTTTTTTTTCCCCTCTAGCATGCGATGGGAAAGGTCGAGGACGTTCCAACTTGCAAGAACTATTCTCATTCGAAACAAAAGATTTGACGACAAAAGTGCTCCAATGTGCATGGTCAATTTTACGTTTTACAAGAAAACATGTTAACACATTTATACTAAGAATTTTACTTTTAGTATTCGCTCTCCCTCCCGTTTGTTTGTACCCCCCCCCCCCATCGAATTTTGTATATCCCTTTTCGTTTTTAAAATTGGTAGGGGGGTACAAACAAACGGGAGGGTAAGTGAATACTATAGTTCAAATTACAGTCAACACATATTAGATTGACTTTAGCAGGTATTCACAAGAAACAAGGTATAGGGGTCAATTGTGTGGAACAAATTTGTTATACTCTTAACATACATGTGTATCTGCCAAGCTGGTCGAGTAAGAATAAGATACAAATTTTTATAGTGAAAAGCCAAATAGCAGTCGCGCTTAGCGGCGATGGTGTAGAGTGACAGAGAGGATACAACATATTTTAGGACGAGTCATGCGGTCGTGAAGGAAAACATCCCATAGAAAGTCAAGATAAGATCGAAAGAGAGAGAATCAAAGAGCATTAAAGAATGAAGTAACATGATTCATAAAATAATAACCAACAAACCATTTCGTTATAAATCGACATTTTTAAAAAAATAATTTAAATAATCCCGCCTTATCAACCATCAACAAATAATCAAGATAGAGGATTACGGCAGTCCATTCTCCTCATGTACAATATTTTAATTTTCAAATCAATATAAACTAAAATACAAAAATTAAAATATGAACGTATTTACAAGGTTGAGAAATCAGTGGCGGCACGAGGGTTCAATGCGCCCGGGGTCAATGTTCATTAGTGGCGCCCCTACTTTGATATAGAGAACATTTTATATGTCAGTTGCCAAGCCACCTCACTCCCCCTCTCCTAAATATAAGTTTATGAAGAATTGTCTAATTGTCTAACGGAAGAAATGCCTCGATATTATAAAAATAAAATAAAATAAAAAAAAAATAAAAAAATAACAAGATTTTAAAATAATACAAAAAATGCAAAAGTATTTGTAAGAAAAAGTTAAAACTGTAAGTAATGAAACAATTATAACACATTTAAGAATGTAAAAAATTAAAAAACTAAACTAAAAAACTATATAAAAAAACAATTTATAAACCAAACTTACAAAAACAAAATTTAAATAAAATAAAAAATGACAACACAAATGAAAAAACAAAACAAACAAAAATAAAATAAAAAAATAGAAATTAATTAAAAAATATAAAGCACAATAAAAATAAAACAAACACAAACTTTAGAACAATATATTTAAAACAACAAAAAAATTAAAGAAGAATGCTATAAAATTTCAACAAATTTTACAAATGTAAAAGAAAATCTAAACATTTGAAAAAATAGAAAATAAAAAAAATCAAGCAAATTTTATAAAATTTAAAAAAATTAAAAGCGTGCTTTAAAAATTACAAAACTGCATAAGAACATCAAAGAAAAATATTTAAAATTTTTTAACAATATTGAAAAATGTTTTCAAATGCTCTAAAATATAAAATTGTCAATGAAATTAACAAAATTAAAACACAAAGTAAGATTAGGACATAAAGTAATTCGCATTTTTTTAAACTGAAAAGGAAAATAAAAATGTAGATTTAAATTTATTTTTAAGCAATTTTTAAAAAAGTTAAAAAGTAAAAATGTTACAAGAAATTTAAATGTGAAAACAAGAAATTAGAAAAATGGAAAAAGTTTACAAATAACTAAAACAAAAAATTAAAAACTATGAACAAAATGTAAACATTTAAACAATTTCAAAAATGTCACAAGAAAGTAACAAATGTTAAAGAAAATTAAACAACTGTGAAATAAATCTAAAAATATTGTCATATTTGTAAATTACAAAATTTAAAGACAATAACTTAAAAATCCCCTTCCTTTCCCTCTCTAGATCTGTGTCATGGTATGCGTGAGTGTATATAGGTGTGTGTGTCTGTGTGTGTGTGTGTGTTCTAATAATAATATTAATAATAAACAATCAGGGTATATTTGATTTTCACTTTCGTTTGGTATATTCTCGTAAAAAAGAAATCACAATGAAATTTCAACCTTTTCACAAAGAAGTCCATATGTTCTTGTTACTGTCTTGCTTTTAAATTTCTGAGATAAAATGGGTTCTTCTGCTACTTATTTTGAAATCTCTTCTTTTCTCGCTTTTACTCGTCCTTCACCTTCCTTTTGTGTGGAGGACAGTCTGAAGGCGAATGTCCTTGATCGTGACACACAAAACATTCGTCATGACGTTTGTCTCGGGACTTGGTTTCTCCGTTCTTAGGACAACTGATTCCTTTTCTTTTTGGTGTTGTGGATATTCTGGGTCCCAATGCCTTTTCTCTTGACATACATACCATGTATCTTCACTTTTATCTCGGGAGTATTTTTGAGGTTCCCCATAGATATCGTTGGACGTTTTGCATTTTCGAATCACTTTCTCCATCTTCACAGGCTGTGAGTCTAAGTGGAACTGAATAATATTTACCAATTTATCATCTTACGTCGGGTATATATATATATATATATATATATATATATATATATATATATATATATATATATAGAGAGAGAGAGAGAGAGAGAGAGAGAGAGAGAGAGAGAGAGAGAGAGAGAGAGAGAGTACATGTATAATCAAATACAAGTTAGCCCAGTATACCATAAGCGAATGTTATCATGAAAGGATCACACAAAAATCTCTATCAAAAGACACAAGTTGAACCAGGCAGAGTGTTTTGACTGACAGTGATAGCTGTATGTACAGAATAGATCTTCATATATTATCGTCATTTAAAAAAGTTGTAAGGAATTATAATAGAAAGATAGATATTACATGTAGAGTGTCGTAATGGAAAATTTAAGAAATTGAAAAATAAGATCAACCCCTATCAACATATATCCTTACTAATCCTTTATAATTGTGTATCGTGTGACTTTGATATGTTACCATAAAGGTTGTGTTTCTTTTCCTATAGTTTATCTCAAAAGAAATACAACTTTTTTCAAAGAAACAAACAAAGGCACGGACTTTAAAGAAAACAGGCAGCGGATGTCAGAGAAAACATATATAAAACGGTATAAATGCTAGACCACAAAAACAACGAAATATGCCTTTCTCGTACATCAGTGTTCACACGATGGTTTTGTTTTTATTAAAGAAAAATGAATGTTCCCGAAATTACAGAAACTATGAAAAGTGAATGGATACTCGAAAATTAAAAATCAAATTAAAATTAATAGACCATCAAGACTAGAGTATATCGATTTCTTAAATACATGTGACCTAGATCAATCATTTATGGCGTTTAAATGATATCTTATAGGATACGAGAACTTTTAACATCAAATCAAAATCACTTGACCACCAAAACCATAGTATGTATTTATGTATGTGTGTGTGTGTATATATATATATATATATATATATATATATATATATATATATATATATATATATATATATATATATATATAAGTCCACTCATATTTTGGGTTTTAAAGTTTCCGTGTAGCATAGGAGAAAATTAAAGTCAAAGTTCAAAATAAATCTAACCATCACTACTTGGGGTATTTTTAAAATCATTAAAATTACTAGACCACTCGGAATGAAGTTCAAGTAAATACAGTGTTGTCAGCTAGGATTTGGTTTTGACTCGATGCCATACCAGTCGGCGAGGAATTTTATTCATAAGTACTATGAGTGAAAGATCAGTTTCTTCGGGATACAGCAAGTACATTAAATACATATTTTACTATAGAATATTGTCCTAACCATTAGCAAACCTGTAATTTGTTTTAGATTATAATATAGTTGTAGATACAAAATATTTATTTTACTATTGACTATGATCTGAAACATTAGCAATACTGTAAAATTGATTTGGATTCCAATGTGGTTGCAGTCAATATGATTTTGTATTACCTCTTAATGTTTAGCTCTTCTATTTCAAAATATACTGTAAAGAGTCAAACATAAAAGGATGGTGCGGCAACTGATATCAAATCTGACTAAACTTAATGCTACAATTGTGGCTTCGAAAATAAGCAAATCTGATTGATTTAAGCAAGGAATAGAGACTATCATTGTAATATTTAAATATTGTTGTCGCTTCTGGACACTCTTTGTAACAGTTCATTTTTATAGTGTTAGTAAGCAAGGTTTGTGGTGCATATATATATATATATATATATATATATATATATATATATATATATATATATATATACATATATATTTATATGTGTGTGTGTGTGTTCTACTTAAAAACCAGAATTCTGCCGTTCGACTCTTACCATAGGAAAAAAAATTCTGCATAAATTGAGCACACCTGCACTTTCTAATAGATTTATTTGTTCATGTATGATAGTGAATTGGTTTGATTTGTCTGAGTTGAGGGATTATCACATCAAATCGGTACTAAGAGTATGAGGTGACATTTTTTTAGATTACAACAGTCATATAAAACTGTGATGCACCTTAAATCTCTAGAGAATATTTGGACTATTCCTACATCTTGAAATACTTACAGAGCTCCTAGACTTTCCGATGGGGTTCAGTGCAACTGAGTAATTGAAGTGATTCAGAGACATCCCAGCTGATTTGATGTAAGTAACCAAGGCGACAACCGTCTCCATTTATCATAAGAAAGAGCGATGAATCCTGTCTCATTAGGTGGTCAGCTGCACCCAAACACCAGAGATGGCTAACATCAAGCGATTGACAAACCAAAGGGTGCAGGCGCGCCTTTGCTCTGATGTATAATACATTTCAATTGTTAGATATTTAATTACACATGTAAAATAGTGAAATATATATTGAAATATTTCTAGTTACAATAAATCAAAATATTGAAATATATAGACTTCTTTACTTACCTACTAAATGGTCATGGTCTCTTACTTTGTTTTCATTTATTTTCCCTATTTTGTATCACAGCTGTAGCATATATTTATTAAATGAAAATTACGTCTATCTTCCGCTGTGAACACCATAGCTTTAGCATTTTGTGTTATTCTTAATTTTTCATACCCTGGTTTTACATTCTGACCCAACGCAGATTTAAATACTTTTATATATTCCGTGTTTATATCTCTTGTAGATTGATTTAACATACAAACTGAACAGTGATGGAATGCTATTGGCTGTTCTTATTGACAAGGATTGTGTCGTACACAGAGTGTGCCGCACGGCATACATTGCCTCAAGTACAATAGTGTTTGAATTCTGGGTAAGCTTTAGCGAGAGATGCTCTTGGAACTGTACCAGAGCAGCAGTTTGCCTCTGGCACGATTCCACGTCTGTCTTCAGCACAGTCATTCCGTTGTCTGTCAGTTTCCCTTTTACACGCCAAATCTGATACAATTATGCTTTCAAAATTACATTAAATAACAAAAGGAGTTTTACTTGGTGTTAAACATTTTCAAATTTGACAAAAGAACCTTCTTCAGGCCTTATATCTAACGAATTATCTATATTGTAATATAATCCTTTGTGTTAAAAATATTAACAACTCCTATATGTGGGCCATAAGCTAATACATCCAAGTGAATAAAAGCTTTAGATTGGTAATTGAAAATCTGTTCGGAATGCCAGATGACTATGAAAGCGGCTGCGTTTTTGAAGTGAATTTGGAGATTCCATTTTGTCAACGTCTAATCATTAGCTCCAGGGAAATTTATTCCAGATAAATATGATTTATATCCCTTATAGAAGAAGTTGATTGATGGTTACAAGGGTACAAAATGGACAATATACCAAAACTTCTATGCACATTGAAAAACAGTTAAAACTACGTTAGTCATTAACGAAATCTGAAGATTTACACAGTTATGTTTAAAAATGAAAAGGATACATCATGGTTTATATTTTTACATTGAATTGAATACAAAATTTAGACAAACAGCAGCAAATGATTTTAAGAAAAATTTTGTTTTTCAAGCTAATGAATAACAGTGTATTCGGTTAGCAGATGGAAAATCTCAGGTAAAGGTCAACGGTAACAATATGTGCAGATGAAAATACATTTTTAAATCCTAGAAAGGTGTATCATTTTTCTGAAGACCAATTTTGACAATGGATTAGTATTATTCAGTCTGAAAAACAAGAAAATACAATTAATACAACCAATTTAAGGTGGATTTACAATTTTAGGGTTTTATCAAAATGGTAGATGTGCAGATTTTATTACAAGAAGTTGAAAAACAAAAATGCAGTGATTGAATTAGACTGTTAACGACTGATAGTGATTCGGTACGCTTTCATGATGAGGCAGAAACCTTTTACAATGACATGAAAGATAACATAAGTTTTATTACACTAGTGAATATTCTGTGGACAACATATTTTGTTTACCGCAAAATGAATAAGGAAATTCTTGCATTTTTCAAGGACGATCTGAATGGTATTCCAATCAGAAACGTTTGTGAGTTAAGGTCAAAACTTTGTTTGTTCAGGACTAATAAAGACGAAAAGAAACTTCGTAATGGAATAAAAAAATATATATGTGACAAAAAGAATCTAAAATTCTAGATGTATAAAGATTGGTTATTAAATCACAAGGAAAATTACCTAGAAATGAATTTACTCAGATCATGCAATCATAAGATGTATAGCAATCTAATTAGGAAATTAGCTTTGTTTATGACAACAAGCGCATTTTGGTGGACAAGGTAGACACAATATTACAACGGACACATAAGCATGCTGTTTTGAAAAGGAAATTCAAGTTTTATTAAAACTTTATTTCTTTTGTTCTGTTTCAAAGTATCTACAGTTTCTAGTTTAATTTCGTCCGGAATATTTTCAAGCGCAGTTTCCGTTGCTTTTTTCTACTTGCTGTACATGAGGACTGAAAGACTGTACTGAGGACTGAAAGACTGAGGACTGTACTGACTATACATGAGGACTGAAAGACTGAGGACTGTACTGACTGTACATGAGGACTGAAAGACTGTACTGAGGACTGAAGACTGAGGACTGTACTGACTGTACATGAGGACTGAAAGACTGAGGACTGTACTGACTGTACATGAGGACTGAAAGACTGTACTGATGACTGAAAGACTGAGGACTGTACTGACTGTACTGAGGACTGAAAGACTGAGGACTGTACTGACTGTACATGAGGACTGAAAGACTAACATTCTTCCTGAAATCTGTATTTACAGAATTGTTATTTAGTACGATCACCCATGCTGATATTCAAAATGTCTACTACTAAAACATAGTTTGGTTACTTTAGTTGTTTTCTTGTTTACATCGTCAAGATTGCCCCAGTCATCACCCATACACGAAGTAAGAGTACCTTGATAGACATCAGCCATTAATTTTAACCACTTGTTTAATGTATCCGCAGGATCTATCACTATTAACTTTTCATCTTTGAGTCACCACTTTCTATCGTAAGTCTTGTTGTACTAATAACGTTGGACAGAAAATGATGATATAGTAAAAAGAAAAAGGTTTTGGTATGCAGTCTCTATCAGATTCAGTGAATAGTCTTTCCATAAAAGGTCACTCTATAGATTATTATGTTGTGAGGCTCCATAAAAAAACAACATTTATCATGCCTAAAACAGACACAAAATGAATATACATTTTGTTAGTATCTACATTTTCTTTTGTGTTGATATAAACGTAAATACTTTGAACCACGATAACCAATTTAAAACCACTACAATGACATCCACTGTCATGTGTACTCTCCAGTCAAGTTAGATACAGTGGTTGTCAGTGTACAAATTATTAACATTTACCTTAGTAATTTATGTGTAATTTTATCGTTCGTGAAATAAATACGTTGTGACTTCTGCAAAGTGTTGCCTAAATTGAAAACTCTGGGAATAAACCAGATGGGCAGGTCTCTTATAGTCATGAGTGTAAAACCTTTCGGGGTCACTTTATTCACTTTTTAATACAGTATCAACACTCCCTTTCAACTCATTCTTGGAGAATCAAGCGTAAGGATTGTCAAAGTTGCATTGAATGCTATGTCGATGACTCTTTCCCTCGTAATGTAGTCGTAAATTAAAGCGATTCTATATTTATCATTTTCCATTTGCGCTATTGATTTTGATGTAATCGTATCGTACTGAAAACAAATGTTTAACAGTTCGTACTCTTGATTGCTACCTTCTAATACTTCAAAGGCTTTTACAAGTGAAAGGTTAATTCTGAAGGCACGAGGAAGAACACAAGGATTCAGTGGACAATGATCCGTTTGTATCTGAAAATCAAGTGGTATTCTAAACTTCATTCCATACACAAACCACTACAGTTTCCGTACCAGTATTTTGTGCATTACCTGCCCTTGATTACTCTTTATCAATTTATCATTCATAATGCCTTGTGTGATACTATTTTTCTTGACCGCATCAGGTAACCACAAATCTTTGTATGGCATGAAGATGTTGCTGTCGTTCAAATTGAAATGATTATCACTTCCGTATGATATCGTTACGTCTTTCAGAAGTATTCAACCCAGATTGTTCAGCACTGTATTGTTAACAATGTCGGTACGAGTTATACTATTATATTTTGCTCTTCCAATCATAGCTGCTGTTGTAGCTATTTACCACTTATGATTAACACATCCAAAATGAACCAGCTAAATCTTTGTGTTTCAATCCAATTATTAAAACATCTCTTCTAGATGGTATGTACGTGTTTCTTTTAAGCTGTAAAGATTAATCTCAGATTCTTTTTGAACTGTTAATAATAATTTATTTTTTTTAAATGATCCAATATAGAAATCAATGCAAAAATGTCCAAATAAACATTGGAAGTTAAATATACAAGTTGACAAATGTTGCGTGTAAGCCTGATTTTGTTCATATTGTTCATCTGAATCTATTGTGTACAACTTATCTTCACCAAAACGTGATGGACCATAGTCAAATCCATAACTGTTAACTAATGTCAGGAGTGTAGTTTCAGAATCAAATATGTACAACAGTTCTTTAATAAATCTGCATCGAAAAGATGGTAATGATCCGGGTGTAGTTCCAGACATCAATTGAAACTAGATCTTTAAATTGTACACTTATTTTAATACCTCCAATACTTCAGACTTGATGCAATGCGAAGATCGTAAAGCACTCCAACCAACCCACCCACCCAAAAAAAATAAATAAAATAAAACACAAAAACAAATACACAATTAAAACAAATAAAAAACCCAACATAAATCCAGGTAATAGTTTAGTTTTCTTCTGAAACTAGGTTCGGTATTTATCGATTTTACTTTTCACTGTTCTAATTTATCATACAGCGCAATATTATTTACACCATATCCGTGTTCAATTCAGTTTACCTTTTTTTTTCTTCGTATTTAAATGCATAAATTCTATCACTTATTGCAAGAGCCTTTTTCAGCTACTTCAGTTTTGAATGCATCTGTCTTCGTTGTAAACTCTTGTTTAAAAATCAGTTAGATCTTTTCTTCATTCGTTTCATCACCTTTACATCCGCATCTTTTATGCTGAGAGTCAGTCTTTTTCGGGTATCATTTTGTAGTTGTTTTTAATGGTGATTAACAGGTTATAAAACAAATTCGCCATGAACATTTGTTTTGAACATTCAAATACTTTTGTAAACAGGAATAATATCACTTTGCGTATTTTTGGTGTTACTGATTTGACCGAAATGAATCTATAACATTTTAGGTTTTAAAAACCCAACAAACTGTATCCGATGTAATAGATACCTGTTTTGATCTCTGTCTATTGATTCAAAACAATTTTGATCTGTAGTTATGTACACCGTGTAATTGTTACTTCGAGTCATTTTAACTTTTGAGTTGCCTTTCCAACATTCATTAGTTTGCCATTTCTGTTGTCAATCGAATTGGTAAAATATATTTGTTTTCCTCGTGGAGTGAGTCTGCTGTAATATAGCTGTCCATTTGTATAAGAAACATTAAAACAGTAAAAACCTACACATTCTGGTCTTAAAGATTTTCTTTTCAACTAAAATCTTGCTTTGCAATCACTCCATGATTGGCTTTGCCAGCCTTTTCTGTAAATTAGCAGCTCTAGCATTAATAATGATTTCAGTCTTCTTGATTTGCAAGCTCTTTGTCAGTTACATTTTTACCGATTATCTCCTTGTGTGTTCCATGTGCAATAGCTATGTTCAATTCATGTGTATACGCTTCCAATTCTGAAGAAATGGAACGATTTCTATGCTTGCTTTCGATAAATCCTAATTATTGTTCAAGCTGTGGTCTGTCCATTCTTTGCAATGTAAATAACCGACAAATGGTTGAGTGCATTAAGATTTCAAAATGAAAGAATTTGAAAATAATTTTATGAAGTTGATGTAGATACAGATGTTCAAATAAAAGCTGATTAGACTTTAAATGTTTCTAATTACTTTGATGATCAAGGTTCAGGACGTCTCGATCATTACAGTCTAGGACGTTTTGGTACAAGACATCATCCTATAGAACAAGTGGAATATTCGTCGCTTGGTTTTCTCGCTACTTTCTACACATTATTGGTTAAATCACGTCGATGAAATGGGAACTACGTGCCCTTACCAAGGACATGCACAGGCATTGGACCTGGACTGGCCTGGGTGTGTATCGAATTCGCGACACTTTAATTACGAGTCTGACGCTCTGCCGACCGAGCTACCGCGGCTTCAAAAAACAAGAAAAAATTAATTAGTGGAACAATTTTTAAAGATGGTTGTTAAGTAGGACTGGGATTCGTGATTAAATATGCAAGAAACATGCACATAGATACTAATATAATTATATTTTTTAATAGAAATCCAACGGGTTTGGTTGGTGCTTAGAACTGAGCGATAAACTCCGTTTGTCAAGCGTGTGAGTTCTCATGCACCTCAAGTCCTTATATATATATATATATATATAAAGTCGATTAACCTCACTCATCGGAGGACACTGATTTAGTCCTTATATTATGTCGTCCGGATGATTGAATTATGGTTTTAAAAAAAGAAGTGTAAATGATCGAATGATAACATAGGTGTGATGGACGTTCATTTTATCTGTATTTTTTTTTCTTTTTTATAACACAAGTGCCAAGTGGCTTTGAACAAGGTAAACTCGGCTGACAAGGGTTATATTCACACATGTGACCGTAGGTGATTAACTGTTATCACCCGGTAAGGCATCATTGATCGTTGATAAAAAGTTAATTACGTAGGCTTGGACTACAGAATGCTTTTGATAGGACTGTTATGAATCTTTAATTTTGTCTGATTAGCTTGAAATTTCTGTATGACAAATTACACATTGTCATAGCGGCACTCACTAAGCAACAAACGGGTGAAGGAATACATTTTCTCTCTTTGTATCTCCCTAAGTATCACTCCCTCTCTCCTAATTACATTTACATGATTTTAAAGGAATAATGTAGTTATTCAAAATACCATTGTAATTATAATTGCATGAGATTATATTCGATTGTGTTTGTTTCTGATTTCTGTTCTGTGTTGGCATCATCATCGGCAAATTAGTTTCATTTATAAATACTTGCTCATGGTTGCAAAAGAATACTGGCCAGACCGTTTATTTCCTTGCTGAACATGTTATTTTGCTTATTTTGTCATTTGTGTGCTTTCAATTTTTGATTTGAAGTGTAAACAAAACAAAACATCTAGCAGAGTGCGAGGTTCCTTATCTATTTTAAAAAGTAAACTAAAGTAACTCTTGCAGCTATTGTTATGAATATAATTGGTTGTTTTATTATTTCGTGATAAATATTGATTTTTACTTTTCTAACTTGGACTTTGTCCACGCTTTGTGATCACCATGTGTCGCTTGAACTTTTGTAGTTTCCAATCATGTTAGAGACAACTTGTTCCGGAAGAACAGTCGCGTTGGCAGATGTGACAGTAGTACTATCAGCATCATAATCATTCTTCTGTACATAACTTGTACTCAGTTTATCTTCTTTTTTGCCCTCTGCTTTTTTATCATACTGTCTCAGATTGTGTATAAACCTCTGGAATACCGTTCTTTTCTACATTAGTATTATTATTAGTAGTGTTTAATTTCTACAGATGAAAGCTGTAAATTTTGAATTCTTCTGTGTTAATCTCAATTATAGTCTCAGCTTCTCTTACCTGTTGATTAAAGGACACATTACTGTGTATTGTGCGCATCTCTGTTTGTTTGGGTACTTGTGATGGTTGTCTAATATCAACTGTTGGTCCAAGCAGACTTACAGATTTTATCTCTCCTCAATAGGTAACATTTATCTCCCTATCTTTTCCAACCTAATTGACTGCTAGTTGGTGCTAGCATTGTTTTTTATGTCTCCTTTCCTCGCGATTGGAACTGTTTTGCCATCAGGTTTTACATAATAGAGCGTCTTTTTATTTTATAGTTATTTATTTCCAAATTATATTGAAATTTGCTCATTTCAACACCTTTCTTCGCGTCTTCTCTGGACACGTCTAGAACTTTGCGTGAAATACTAACACATTCACTTGGAGTAATATCTTCATAATGTCCTATGCTCTTAATGACCACTATCAGGACTTAGGGTATCGCCAACTTGTATTTAATCTTGTTCATCTGTTACAATATGATCTTCATATACAGGATTTTAAAATGAATAATCAAAATCATCACCATCCTCGGCCATTTGCTTGTGCTAAATAAGTGTGCGGAAGGTGTGTGGAGTGTCCGGCAACAGTTCACCTCAGTTGCACGATACATCAAGGTTGGTGATTTCAGCTTCACCACTTTATATGGCGAGTTGTCTAACAACAACAATCATATTATCGGTCATTTAAATAACGAAGAAATCTACAAACAGCAACTGAAACAAATGGGTTTTTCGAAGAAAAAAAATAAAAAAAATAAAAAATCCACTTCTACAGAAACTGAAGAGTACAAAAAGGAATTATACATCAGTTTTAAAAATCGAACATACTAAGAGATAACCGATAAAGATTTTACTGAAAAATTGTTGGAAACATAGACGTGAACAAATAAACAAGAAAACCGAGAAAGCTTTATCGATGCGCAAACTGTAGTAATTTCAAAATCATTTTTAGATGTCATTTATTTAGTAACGTCTCTAATTTCTTCTAATCGACAAATTAGATAGATTCGAAAATGATCTAAAAGAGTATTACCTGACAATAAATGGTATCAGATACTTTACTGTATTTTTGTCGTTTTAATTGGGATAACCTCTGTCTGCGTTGAGTGCTAGTTTCATAACGTTTTAAGACTTATTGATTTCAAATAGTAAAAAGAAAGTAAGGAGGAAATGGAGCATGTTGGATACTTTGCACAAATAAACAGCGAAGGCTGTGCACAGCACAATACAAAAAAAAGATAAAAAATAAACGTTTAATAAACGTGTACCTGCTGCTTTGTTGTTCATGCATTTGTACCTTTAATCATAATTGGTGCAGTAGTTGTAACTGCGCGATTAGCTGCTCATCATGCAGAAAAGTCTCACAGAGAAGATCGATTTGAGAATACTGTTTAAAATCTCTTCAGAGATGAAGTTAGTCATCTTGAATGATTCAAATATTTTGTTGTGCTCTTCGAAGTCTTCTTTTAAAGGCATTTAATCATATTTTGATATGTTTTTGCTGAATATCATGTATCCGCTATTTGAACAGTGAAATATAGCAAATGTTTTGAAATTCATTGTTTTTAAATATCCAATTATATTTCAAATTACTTGCAAGTAGCATTGAATCATGAGTTACTAGTAACATTATTAAAATCATGTGTAATCAACTTTCCAGATTTCTTTGTAAATTAAATGGAATTTAGTGACCACAAAAGGCAAGAAGAATCTAGTTTGAAAATCCATCAGAGAAATTTACTCACATAAGCCAAAAGACAATCATAGAGTTGAACTTGGTAGACAATTTAGAAATGTTCACATGAATTTTAAAAACCCAAAGCAGAACATTTAAATAAAGAACAGCTAGAGTCTACAAAATACCAATATGCTGAAATAACACTACATGAAACAAATTCACATAGTTGAATTTGATAGGTGGCTGTTTAATTTCAGGTGTCTTTTTCATTTCGTCAAAAAGTTTTTTTTCTTTTTTTTTTTCATTTTTAAAGCAGATGAGATAACAAAGCTTGTGAAAAGCAAGTCGTTAGATACCACGAAAATCAGCATAAATAAGAATAAAATGTTGTCATTAAGTGACACATCTCAGAGGGAGACGATCAGACTTTATCAGTCTATAATCCATTACCAAAGATGCTTACAATGTTTAGCTAGATACATATTAAGGTGTCGACTAGAACTAAAAAGCATCGTCAAGACAATTTATAATGCAACAATAAGTTCTGTTCTTAATGTTCCCTACAGCATGCTTTAGAAAGATATCTACTGAAGTTTTGGAATTGGACCACTCAACGTAGTCTGTCAGAATAAAGTTTGGATAGCTCCGACATTTGGAAAATTAGGACAATATGATATTCTGGCTTTGCATCCTGTGTGTCTGAAAAGGGCAATCACATGGAACATTCTATTGGGTTGAAAAATATGTTCATTGATGCTTCAATCAACATCTTTAGCCTGCTGTAAATTATTGCTAGACATTTAGCATGGTATTTGCCCCAAGTGCAACCATATCGTATGTATTGAGTTGGCCAAGAGAATTATCTTGAAGTATTGTGGCACATTCATTTATATGTTTACGAACGTAGAAAGTTGTTGCATCTCGCACATCATCAAGAGTGGAATTTCATCACAGAAAAAGCACTTCGCTTCCTTCATATGAATACTTCAATTAGGACTTTGACGAGTAGCGTTCATTGTGGCAGATGTGCTTTCTGAATTTGTTACGTTCGTTTTTCCTGTATGTATATTACACCCACCATTTTATTGTACATACTTTATCTATTATGGAAACTTAACTTATTATTCCTTAAAAATAAATTCCGTACTCCTCTTTTTTCATTGTATCATCCTCACTTATTTTAGGATACGTTTATTTTTCGAAAGTTAATGCTAATTTTGTTAGCATGGGATTCAAATTAAATATAGGACAATTTTCACTACTTCCGAGTCTGAGTCAAGTTATTCTGAATCGCCTAGTTACACATGTTTTGACAATTGCCTAGTTACACATGTTTTGACAATTGCCTAGTTACACATGTTTTGACAATTGCCTAGTTACACATGTTTTGACAATTGCCTAGTTACACATGTTTTGACAATTGCCTAGTTACACATGTTTTGACAATTGCCTAGTTACACATGTTTTGACAATTGCCTAGTTACACATGTTTTGACAATTGCCTAGTTACACATGTTTTGACAATTGCCTAGTTACACATGTTTTGGCAATTGCCTAGTTACACATGTTTTGACAATTGCCCAGTTACACATGTTTTGACAATTGCCTAGTTACACATGTTTTGACAATTGCCTAGTTACACATGTTTTGACAATCGCCTAGTTACACATGTTTTGACAATTGCCTAGTTACACATGTTTTGACAATTGCCTAGTTACACATGTTTTGACAATTGCCTAGTTACACATGTTTTGACAATCGCCTAGTTACACATGTTTTGACAATTGCCTATCATTATTACAATTAAATACCAGGTCAGTGCATAAAAAGTTGGATTTCAGCGACATGAATATGATGATTTTTATATCATTTGATATCATCGCGCCTACCGAAATGCATTCTGAGTTGGAAGTGAAAAGAGATAACCTAGTATTGCCCGTTTATCATAAACCAATGCAGAAAAGACAGGAATAGATATGGGGTTGAATTTATGTTGTGGATTTCAGAGAAAATACCTCACAAACAACCATCCTGCTGTTGTTGCTGAAAAATTTTAACATCACGTTGTGAAATTCTTGTCAAAACTTAACGCTTTCTTCTTATGAGAACAACAGTTGTTGCATACTTCTAAGCGATTCCATTGACCAATCCCTCAATGTGTTTACAAAATGGGATTATTTTGGGTGACTTAAATAAAGACCTTTTGACACAATATTTTTATTCAACAGTATACATTTAAATAGCATGCTGAATATTATACATTTAAATAGCATGCTGAATATTATACATTTAAATAGCATGCTGAATATTACACATTAAAATAGCATGCTGAATATTATACATGTTAATAGCATGCTGAATATTATACATGTAAATAGCATGCTGAATATTATACATTTAAATAGCATGCTGAATATTATACATTTAAATAGCATGCTGAATATTATACATTAAAATAGCATGCTGAATATTATACATTTAAATAGCATGCTGAATATTATACATTTAAATAGCATGCTGAATATTATACATTTAAATAGCATGCTGAATATTATACATTAAAATAGCATGCTGAATATTATACATTTTAATAGCATGCTGAATATTATACATGTAAATAGCATGCTGAATATTATACATGAGCCATACGCATGTAACGTTTTATACATCCAGTCTTTTCGAGCCTATCCATATCACAAATACTTTCAACGTAATTACTTCTTGAATTATCCCATTTAATGGAGCTATCAGTAACCATAAGCAAACTTATCTTTGAACAGAATTATCTTATAATTGTACTAAATTGGATATGAGAAAATTATGGCTTTTATAAACGAGCTGACATACACAAACTGAGTGCAATTCTAAATCAAATTGATTGGGAAAATTTGTTCTCAACCCATGCCATAGAATCCGCTGCTAAATTATTCTCCTCAATGTTTATTGAAAAAGCAAAAGTATGTTTCTATTCAAAACTAGTTAGAATAAGGCTTGATGATAAACTTTGGTACGATAGCCTCATCCGAACGTTGACCCAAAAGGCCGTAAGAATAGATGAAGAAGAAGGCTGTCAAAGTGCCGATCCTGAACACTGAATAAAGTATAAAAAAGTAAGGAGTCATGTAAACAATTTTAGAAAATAGACAAAGACTTTTTTTAGCAAATTGTAAAAGTAATAATTGTCTTGGGTTTAACTCAAACGATTTCTGAAATATTAAAAGTAGCTTATTTTTACTCCTCCCATATCTTTCCTCCTTTAGCATCTAGATGTGATAATAAAAATCAAATTAAATGCGTTTTAGATTTTGAGAATGCAAACTGGATAAACGACTGCTTTGCTTCATTATCTACTGTAGATGATACCCAGCTGCAATTAAATATTTTTAGAGGTCGCACTAATAAGAAGCTTCACCTCATAAATATTTCACAACAAGATGTCCTCCATGTTATAAATAATATTCCTACTCATAAAGCTAGTGATCATGACAAATTGAGTCATCAAATGATAAAGGGAACAGCTCTTGCTGTTAGCAAACCCTTATGGTTACCTTTTAAACAAATCCCTAAGGGAACAGTTATTTCCGTCAACTTGGAAAACAGCAATTGATACGCCTCTTTTTAAGAAGGGTGGCAGAAGTGATCAAACAACTACAGACCTATTTCACTTTTGAGTTGTGGAGGAAAGATCATGGACAGAGTTATGTTTAAATACCAATATAATTTTCTGTACGAAAATAGTTTCCACTATAAATATCAGTCTAGATTATGTAACTCAACTTTTTTTTCAACTTGTTGATACTTTTTACCAAATTTCTTCAGCTATGGACGAAAATGAGTAGATGTGTGTCATGTTTTGTGGTATATCCAAGGCTTTCGATAGGGTCTGGCATCGTGGTCTCTTATTTAAAATGAGAATGTATGTAATAGATTATCCACTCTTGTAATGTTTTTAATGTTATTAATCGGACATAAATCTCTGCGTTCTATTCAATTCATACCTATAAGAATTCAAGCCTATTTGTGCTGGGGTTCTGCAGGGATCAATAGTAGGTCCGATTCAATTTATATATATATATATATATATATATATATATATATATATATATATATATATATATATATATATATATATATATATATATATATAAATGATATTGCTGTTGAAATACTCAGCGTCACGAGACTATTCGCACACTTGAATATATTCTAACTACGGATCTTGAAAACAATGGTTAGTCAAGTTCAATCCTAATAAACTTGACATGATGCTATTTTCTACTCACTTACCAGATTCCTATCCTATATTACTCTTTGATAATGAGACACTAGGCTTTAACTGTTCCCACAGGCATTTAGGGACAGCAGCGATGGAAAATAGTCATCACACCTAGATGAATAACCTAACTATTATTTAGACTGATATATTCTTTCAAGGCAAAATAAAATTAACATCAAGTAGGAAATCTTTAGAGAAATTATACTTGTCATTCAGATAAGCACGCCTAGTGTGTGCTGATGTTTTCTGGGACAGCTGTTCAAGAAAATAATCGGGTAGGTTAGATAAACAACAATTAGAAGTTGCACGAATGTCACTAGACTTACTAGATATACAAACACAGAAAATATGTACAAAGAGACAAGCTGGCCAAATTAATTGAAAAGAAAACTCCACAAATTATGTACCTTTCACATCATAGTTATTGACCAATGCTCAAAATACTTAAACGAACTACTACCAGCATCAAACGTTTATCGTACAAACTAATATCTAAGGATTCCGAACCGCCCACACCAAATGCTAGACTTGAATTAGTAAAGCTATCCTTTATTGACTCCATCATATCACTTTGGTACAACATTACCGAAAATATAAGACAAGCATCAACCATATCAGAATTTTAACGTCACATATCAAATAATAGCAAAGATGCACCACTCCAATGTAAATATGGTTTAAACAAATTGTCCATTTCACATACAAGAATAATACATCTAAAAAATACAGCGCACTAAATAAGGAGCAATCAACTCATTCAGTCACCTTTGCGCGATTGTTATGAAGCACCTGACGCAGCCTCATTGTTTTTCAAGAACGTAAACATTACGAGACCTGTCGTATGCAAATTATACAAAATCGCAATGAACTTCTGCTACTTGTATCAGTGGATCTGCTTATTGATAGATTCTCAGTTATTTCCAATTCTAAAAATTTTAAGTTTTTAATGGTACACGATTTTATGAAAGAAACTGGAAAATTTTCCCAGCAAGTATAATAGTGTGTTATATTTACGTTTACATTCCATGTACTATTTGCTATAATCATATCTATCTCAATCTGGGAGCCGCAGTAGCTTAGTTGTTGGAGCGTCGGACTCGTAATCCAAGGGTCGCGGATTCGATACCCGCCCATGGTAGACCGGGTCGACTGACTCTGTGTGTTCTTTGGACATGCACTTAGCTCCCATTCCTTCGGCATGATAAAGCCAATAATGTGCTAAAAGTGCCTCTCTCCCTCCCTCCCTCTCTCTCTCTCTCTCTCTCTCTCTCTCTCTCTCTCTCTCTCTCTCTCTCTCTCTCTCTCTCTCTCTCTCTCTCTCTTCACCTCTGCCTCAAGTATCCATGTTTAATAATTTTTGAAGGAGAAGGACATTAGCTAAGTTGATGAAATTGTAGTCCAAACCCTTTGCCTCGTGATACGCAAATAAACAATCTTTAACCTAAATATCATTTTTGTTTAAGTTCAAACTTTCCTCTATAAAATCATGTAACAGTGACCTATTTGTGCACGTGTAGAAAAATGACCAATTACCTGGTCCTTATATTACGTCACACTTTCACAAACAGCCTCAACGCACGAGTTCGTACTCGACTCACATTTGCGTCTTTCATTATATAAAAGGCAGAATTTTAATTTAATTTATTCTTCTTTTTTAAATCAAAACTGCCTTGTCGTCATTAGGCTTACACGGCATGACTAACATTTCCTTAAATTTCATGTAATTAGGGTTTCATTTAAATTATAGTTGAATTGGAAATGTTATAAGTCACGAGTCTAAGTTTTACAGTCAATTTTTTTTTATTTAGAATGATTTTTTTTTTTTCTCCAATTCCCATTTCATTGTTTTAAGAATAATTAGACTGCATGTGAATGTCATACAAAAGATCAGATGTAATAACAAATGGTTGTATGGAAGCATGCTATTTTTAACGGTTAAAAAGAACTCATATTGCCAGTATAAACTAAAATCATGCTTAACCACAAATAGTATATAATGGTCTGTGAAATGATACTAGTAGAATCCAGTTAACAAATTAAACAAACACCTAAGTTTAATAATTGTTGAAGCGAAAAGAGGGTTGATGCAAACTAGAGTTGTTAGTAAATTAGCTTCCCGCAAGATATTTCCATCTTTTTGTTGCAATAGTAAGTATGTTTGAACATAAAAAAGAAAAATGAAAACAAAAACTTTAAAATAGTTGACAGTAACCTAATTTTGGTATACAACTCGCTTCCATATTAAGATGCACCCAAGTTGCAATTTTGCTCTCTATAGATGAAAAAGTGTAGAATTTAGGGAAAATGCCTGGCGAACTGTATGTCTCGGTTCAGGTTTGTGACACAACCTTATTCCAGGTGCTCCCAATGTGCAAGTATGGTCTCAATAGGTGACGATACATCTACGCGTTATTTAAGCAGTATAGTTAACGCAGAAAGGACGGACGCAAACACAGGCAGAAGGAAAAGACAGGTACAAATTATTCCAATGTAGCCCATTCCTTTTGCAACGGAGTTATAATGGACATTTTACCATTTTTCTGTCCTTAACTGTGCATCTTCGCTAGCCAAGGTTTGTATGAAGCTTTACACATACAAACCTTTAACATAAACCAAGTAAATACTACTGTACCCGTGCGTATCGCATAGCCAGTTGAAGAGGTTTACTTCGACCAGTACAATTATTTGTTATATTCGCTCAAAAACTGCAGCCGTTTTCGCCGTAGAAGTTCAGAACAACACAATATAGCCGACTGTGGAAATCGCTTGTGACTTTAGAATTTATTGAAAAGCAATACCTATGAATCTGTTTTACTGCTCGCAATTTTACACACCTCCCTCATAATTAATGTAGCGACAAAATCACGCGATAACGCTTCTGCAAAAGAATTGGTTTTGTATATGCCAGATCTTCGTATGGTGATGATAACTGTCTTGTGACAATGGCATTGTGGGTTCTTTTTAAAGAATAATTACTTTGCTAAATGCAAAAGGAAAGAAAGGTTTGCATTGACAAAATTTTCGTTTTTAAACTTTTTAATCAACGTATTGACGTTCCAGAATCAGAAGCAGAGAGAAATTACTTGATACACTTGAACAGAGATCAGGACGTTAAGCTAGCTGAGTTTATTTCCACTTTGCAGATATTGTTTTGTAGTGTAATTCTTGTATCTTTCTACTCATTGATTTTTGAGAATTATTACATGATCAGGCCGGTTGTGTAAAATATGACGTGTGAGCTTTTGTAACATCAACTGTATTCAAATATAGGAATTTCACAAGTTGTATCAGTACAGATCTTTGTAGTGTTTAAAAACTCCTTTATGTGTGTATTTGGTATGTCATTTATTTACTTAGTGATTGATCTTGCAAAATTAACGATCATATATATATATATATATATATATATATATATATATATATATATATATATGGTTAGGTGTGTGCAAATGTTTGTTCGAGTATTCGAGAAAGCGTTTGAGCTGTCCGGCTCAAACTTCCGGTGCTCCGGCAAATGTTTATACATAGGAAAGCGTGTGTGATTCCTATATGCGTGGCTATTTCAGTTAAAATAGATAGAAAGATGAGAGATTCTTTTAAATAACACAGAACAGAATAGTACAGAAAAAAACATAACATATGTCATTTGTGAAAAAATATCTGTCATGTGTCCACACTATACTTAGTAAGCACAGACTCCCTTTACATACTACTGGCATTTAACATTAACAATCTACATAAGCCATGTAGTCGATATTATCGCTGATAAAGGGGTAGATGGCGGAGAGGGTGATTGCAGGATTTCGTTATGTTCACTAGTGCCTGCTTGTCTTTAGCTGTACCATTGGATAAGTTTTCCTTAATCTAGAATTTCTTATACAATAGACCTGAAATGCAAAATGAAAGTATTATTCAATCAATTAATCTTTTATTACACCATTTCCAGATAATGAGTTTAAACAAAATAATGGGAGAAATCTGCAAGTTGAAAACAAGATATATATATATATATATATATATATATATATATATATATATATATATATATAGATATATATATATATATATATATTTAACATAGATGATTATGACACAACGCTAGAATTACACATTTAAGTCTTGTAAATTGCAATATGTAGTAAGTGAATATTTCGTGACTCCTTTTGGTTTTTAAATTACGAAAGAATTCAAAATAATGAATAAAACACTAAAAGGGGCATTTGTAATGGCGAGCCGTAGTGGACAAATATTGTAATTTTGCTATAGAAAAAAAAGCTATAAGAATATTTTTTCCTAATTTTAGAAAACCAATTCATTTAGCAAAGCCATAATAAAATGCATTTAATTTTCTAACATTTGAAAATAATTGATTAATATTTAAAATTTTCTTATTTTGCAATAGCAGAAAAAGTTGTAATATTAAACAATCAGATTAATAAAACAATTTTCTTACCTAAGAAATGATTTTTTCAATATTTAAAAATGAGTTTAAAATAATACAAAATAGGTTATAAAAAAACAATGGGTACTGTAAAATATTTCTTTAAAAAATGCTTATTCTAGTCCACAATGTAATTTTTTTTCTTCTAATATTGGCGGTCTAATACGTTTGAATCGAAAATTAAATGTTATAATATTATAAAAATATTTTCCAATATTAAAAATATTTTTTATCATTTGGTAATGCTTTTTTTCTTTTGTGTGACTTTTTGTTGTTTTTTTTTTGGGGGGGGGGAGGAACGGCTTGCCATAGTCTTTATGCTTTAGTCTAAAAATAGACAGAGTTTGCTCTGTCTCGGATGGGTTTTTGCTATTTGGCTATGACTGTTATATTTCAGGACAGAGAGTCATGCATACAGTTGATGTGCGGAAATGTAGGACGTCTACCAGCAAAAAACAATGGCATAAGTTTTCAATGACTATCTCCATTTAACGTGCAAAATATGAAATACATGGTAAACCTAAACGTCCACCGTCAGTTCTAGACAGCTTATGCTCTAATCCAGCGTGAGTTTCCTTCTGTATTACTTCTTTTTGTTGAACTGACTCCCGTTGCGTTGTAACAAATCAGAGTAGGTAAACAGAGTGCCTGTTTGTCTCCTAATCTGGCCGACTTTTGAGTATATACAGACATGTTAAACCTAGCTGTTGCGCTCCACTCCTAAGCATGACGTTCTGTCTCGGAGTAGGACAGTAATAGCCCAAGAGTAAAAGACTATTCCTAGACAGAGCAGACTCGATCTAGTCTATAACTAAATAATCTGGGCTCTCATTTTTGAGTACTTTTTTTAAATTAAAATCATGAACAATACATATACAAAACTTTCATACAATTTACATAATAAACAGTAGTACTCAGTTTATGAACATATCAGAGAAATAATTATTTTTTATGACACTTTATCATTTATTAAATCTAGGATACAGTAGTCCGTTTAACTTTTTAAAAAAATCTGTTGCTTATCTGCAATTTCATAATATATATATATATGAATCTGTGACGTATACTCTTTCATTGTCTATCTACAAAATCTCTATATATCTAAACAAAATTCCAATACCCATGGTAAGATTTTTTCTATTACAGGGAAAAAGTTACACTCATCTTAAAATTTTGAAAATGAATATTGAAATTTTTATTTTCTGACTGATACGGTAGAAGAAACATCTTTTCAAAACATAAAATATTCATTAAACGGGAATAACAATTTTTAATAAGACTTTGGTCATTTGTTGGGTATACGGTGTACTTTATAAAAAAAGCCAGAGAAGAACAGTTTTAAAATATGAAATAAATCTTCCGTTTCATGTGTTGAGTCCTGCAGCTCCTCTGCTAGAGAAGACAACTAACGACAATCTCAGAACTATTGCTTATACACGGAAAAGACTAAGACACCTTCAATAAAAATGGACTCATCAGACAAAAAATGTTTGCTTAACTTGCATCGCATAAAAATATTAAAGAACTATCAACGGTATGCGCTTTTTATTTGTATCACATGACTACTGCCTTAATTACATTAATATACTCATAATTTTTATATATGTAACAACACCATATGACGTCACAAATTATGTCATAACGTTAAGCGAAGGAAAGGAGTAAAGACCGAAGCATCCGATTGTTTATCCAAGGCTTGCAAAACCTGGAAATTATTCAACTTGTTTCATAAATTCATTATTAAATCATTACCCATTTGAGATCCTCCTTTTATCACACAGTTATGCTGTATAGGATAGTGATGAATATTTTGACTAGCTTTTAGCTTGGAAAATAAAATTTAAGGAAATTTAAAGAAAGGGTGATTTTGTTTAGATATTGTAAAAGAATTCAAGTCACAAACTAAAATAATTTTATGTTCTATTTTTAGGACTTATTAAGAATGATAAAAGAACCAGTGAGTTATCCAAATATTTGAAAGATATGTTTGAAAACCTAAACATGGAATTAAGTAATGACAGTGAAATAATAAATTATAAAAGAACAGTGTATGATTCTTTGTGAGAGCAACAGGGGCGACCACCAATAATCCATGGGTGTGGAGAGAAACCATCAGAGCCTTAAGATATAACAGCAAGATTCCGAGAGAATGGACCATTTAATAGTCAAGAGTCTTAAGAGAGATTATTGCTGAGAGTGAAGAATAAGAAATGGACGACGAATCTCTATCCCGAATACAATAGAGAAAGTCATAAATCTGCTATCACGAGATAAACTGGATTTAATATTGACAGTAATGAAATGAAAAGAAACAATTTTAGAAAATATCGCTTGATAATTCAAAAGAAAGACGGATAACTGAGGATATAAATGTAAATATTTCTTGGAAATATGTATTCCGAATATTGCAAGATCTGAACAAGGTCATTCTAAGCGATTAAATAAATATTATCTTTACTACCAGTATGACAGGTGATGTGATTTTTAATCTCAAAACATTCTGTAAGAAAAAGATATTTTAATTAGTTAAAAATTGTGAGAAAAAAGGATTCAAATTTACTATCAGTTATTTTAACGGGGTTGTACGTTTTTTTGAAAAAGTGAAGGCCTACCTAAATTTATTAAAAGTAAACGTAGGTTTATTATACGTAAATTGAAAACTATGAAGAAATTTGCGAAGAATTAGGATTCAGAGTTCTGTATTTGTTTGTTTGTTTGCTTGTTTGTTTGTTTGTTTGTCTATCAGATATCGTGTTGTAATAATATGTACACCTTAGCTGATGGTATAGGTAGGATACATTGTACCTATTAGATTGTTAAATAGATTATAATGTTAAATTTTGAAAGAATAAGTTTAAATATGAATTGCAAAAGGATTTAAATAAATGTAAATTGCTTTATTAACTGTGTTTTTATTGTTTATGAGAGCACTGATAATAACTATACTTTTCATCCCCCTAACCAAAGGTGCGAGGATATATCGATAGCGATGTCCGTCTGAAGCAGTTCTAGTTTTGTTTTCTCAGACTGATATGTACTTTATCTATGGGTTAAGAATAGCTAATTTGCATGCACATAAAACGACCTTACTGGATGGGTTGTACAAAACAATTTACACACAAATGTGGATAAAATTGTAATTGTCTTATTTGGTATTATAGCAACATCCAATATAATTAAAACTGTAAAATAACTAAAATATTTCATCGTTAGAAAGTAGAAAGAAATACAAAACAGTTCAGACTTTTTGCAAGACATGAAACGTTGCACAAATTCCGAAAAAGGCTACATAAACCAAAATGTATTGAAAAAGCACGAAGCTAGATGTATTTAACCCACGGAACTGTTGTACACGGCAACAATCTGTGCACGTTTAAATAGCCCGTAGTAAACTCTATCATAAGGAAAGGAAGTAACAGTTTAAACAATTCCTCTGAAGAAACTCTAGACGGTGGCCATATCCTGCAATGGACTAGTTTTGCAGCAACATGATGCATGAAACTGTTAAAACTTTGTCTAATGATGCATGGTAATGATATTTATAATATTTGTTGTTGGGTTTTGTTGCTGTTGTTGTTGTTCTTGTGTTTGTTTGGTTGGTTTTTATGGATTTTTTTTTCTCCGACATGCAAAATACACAAATCTAAAATAGTTGAAGGATATAATAGTTGTTGCTAGTTTGTACTGTTGGTAAGCACGTACTCTGCTATTGGACTTTGCATAGGTTCTGCCTTTTTGTTTTCATGTTCTATGGTAGTGAATCCAATTTGTAAACGACATAACCGATATTAAAAACCAAAAAAAAATTGGACATAGACAGTGTCCTAAATAACACCATTTCCCTTTTTAGTTCCTCTATTTTACCTGCTTTTAATTCCTCCTCCATTGGTACGAGATCCTCATCAACTCTAATTCGTTGTGCTCTGTCTTTTACACAAAAATAATCTGCTCAAACTACATTTTTGGTACTGTAGTCTATGAAATCAACTATTTTTTAGTATCTTGTATGCCTCTTCTGTTATTATCTTTCTGTCTTCTTCCGCCAGGCTTTATTCCATAATGTTTTTCAATTCAAGCTGTTGTATATCCTCTTTCTCTCTTTCTTCTGACGATTTGCTAGCTGTTTTAAGTGTATTAAGCTCACCCACCTCGTTTGCTTTTTACATGCTACGTTAAATTTTATATAACCCTTGTTGTGTGAGGACAATAGGGGCACTCTTTAGGTCCTTGTTGTGTGAGGACAATTGGGGCACTGTTTAGGCATACTGAGACTATTTAGGTAGTGAAAAAATGAAACTACCTGATTTTGTTTCGGAATGCTACTAATTGTTTTAATATAGCTATGTACCCCATTCCGGTTTAAGACATGGCGTGTCAAATAAAGTAAAAACCTCAAACCCAGTTTTCAGTTACGGCTACTTCGTACTATATAGTTAAACCTAAAATTTAAAAAAATTACTATATGGGGTGTCATAGTTTTATATTTTTGAATGCAAGACCACTATCGGATGGAGGTGGATCATAAATTGTCTCCTTTAGTCTGCTTAAGTCTAAGCTAGATTCTAATACATCAGTACGTATTTTGTGCCTAGATACAAGTGTAATGCATCATTTACTGTGTATAGGATTAAACAAAGTAAAAACTAAATTAAACATAGATATGCAAGTACTCCTCCCGGTCATCAGGCTCTTACCTCCTCCCGCTCCTCGTATGGTATGCAATCAGAGTTCGGAGACACTGAAGCGACCGACGACTCGAGGATTGCAATATCTGTTCTAATATCTTCCTTGTTTCCTATACACAGTAGTTAAAGCGTCAAAGGCTCAAATTACATCTTGTTGTATTAGGTCCTAGCCCAGACTAAAGCTTTCTTATAACGAAGATATAAATAGTGTAATAGAATGGTCGTAATAGTGCGTTGGCATATTTACTCACAACTCCAAACCATGATCAGTAGATAATATGTTATGCTTCTGACATTGTCAATTTTTAAAACATAAATTCAATAGTAGTGTTTAGAAAAGAGGTTTCTACAATACTGGTGTAGTATCTACGCTAGTGTAGTCCCTAGTATCGTGATAATTAAATTGCTCTACTATAATAAATGAAGATGACGCATTGCCACAATTGTGATACTGAAAATTCACCAAACGAGATGGAAAGAAGGAATATCAAATACCAACCTTGTAGATCATTTATTAAACAGCTTGATTGGGGCAGATCGAATGCATATTACTATGTGCTAGATGAATAAGGTGATTTGCACACTTTTAAATGATGTCAAACAATATGCAAATCTCGGAGAGCAGACAAAGCATGACACCAACACAAAATATATTGAATTTTTTACACAACATAAATAATTAGTAGTGAAATATATGTTTCAATATTTTAAAAAAATAAAGAAATCAGTGATGAATACTTCGATACTTGATTCGCCGATCTCAAAGCATGTGAGAAACGATTGAAAACTCTTAGAATATAAGAATTAAGACGTATATATATTAAAGCAAATTCTAAACAGATTCATCACAAAAAGACTTGGAGATAAAGACTTAGAGATTCATATAAGAGAAATGTAAATAACTACAGATTTTATGGTGGCAACAATCACGCCGTAAGGGAATTTTTCAGTGACATTAAACCATACTTAAAGAAAGTCATCATTCAAAAAATTTAACAATTTGGTTCTACGAAAGTAGAAAGACAACAAGTGAAATTGAAAGAAGACAACCAAAAACGTGTATTTTCTCTAACATCTTGGATTACAGAGTTATACGTTTGCACGAAGCAAGTTTGGTAAGGTTAGACTTTTTTTACATTCATCAATGTTGCCAGAGTCATCAATAATAAAGAAATTATTGGTTCCTTGGTACACATCAACCAATAACTCTAACCACTTATATAATTTATCATCTCGATATATCATGATCACCTTTTGATCTTAGAGTAAAAACTTTATATCGTAGGTCTTGTTACAAGGTAAACACTTTATATCGTCGGTCTTGTTACACGGTAAACACTTTATATCGTAAGTCTTGTTACACTGTAAACACTTTATATCGTAAGTCTTGTTACACAGTAAACACTTTATATCGTAGGTCTTGTTACACATTAAACACTTTATATCGTAGGTCTTGTTACACAGTAAACACTTTATATCGTAGATCTTGTTTCACAGTAAACACTTTATATAGTAGGTCTTGTTACACAGTAAACACTTTATATCGTAAGTCTTGTTACACAGTAAACACTTTATATAGTAGGTCTTGTTACACGGTAAACACTTTATATCGTAGGTCTTGTTACACTGTAAACACTTTATATCGTAAGTCTTGTTACACAGAAAACACTTTATTTCGTAGGTCTTGTTACACAAAAAACATTGCTGCATATACAATTAGATTTATATCAATTATATTCTTATTCGATTTGAATGCATTGTAATCATGTAGAAATATTTTACATTCAGACAAAAGTTTTCTCATCTGGAAAAAAGCTTGAAATATTTATACTGATTTGACTAACTCTGCTACCTTTGCCTATCAAATGAATTAAGGAAATCTGACAACCACCTGTTGCCATCCACACTGCCCAGTTTAGTTGATTCTGCCAAAATATCATGCGACACTGTGACCTGTGTCTTCTCATAGATTCATCACTGTCAAAGTTTAATGTGTAGTTATACAAAATAATGTTTAGTGGTTTGTATGCGAAAATTTGAGTTTCTGTCTAGTAAATTTTTATCTTGATAATTCATTTCATATGTTAGCATGGTTAACCATTTTAATGCATTGAACTAAGTTGTTGAATAAGGCTAAAGCGCTGTATGGGTCAATCTGAAGTCCATTTATCCCAGATAAAGTGTTGGCTGTTGCTAACCCAGGAATTCGATTTTTGTAAAAAGTAAGAAATCGGCTTTTCTTGTGCAAATACATTGATCCTCTGCTTACTGTTCATCGACATTCACATTTAATTCTCGATTGATTTTATATTTCGGTTATACATTTCCTAAAAACCTTTTCTCTGTTGCGTTTGTAACATTTTGCAACGGCTTTTACTATTTGTTTGATTTATTTAAATTACTATCAAATGAAAGTTCTGTGAAAACTCAACATTCTGTTATGTATATTTAATCTATAATGTGTGTTTAAATCTTGCCCATGAAGGTAAGTAGTACTTTAGATTTTGGTCACTAGTAAAAAGAATGTTTTCTAGCATTTGAGTTCAAGGCCAGTCTTCTTGACAGTTAGACTGTTTGTTTTGTTTTGTTTTTTTGTTTTTTTTTTGTTTTTTTTGTTTTTTTTAATTGAAAATCTGTATAAATAGGGATTTTGTAAACAAATAATTCACTCCTGTTTTAGATCAATCTGTGGGAATCCATTTGTGATCAGATTTTATAATTTGTGCCACTGAAATCAGATATATTTTGAGAGGAATTATTTACTTAATATATTCATTGGAATTACTAAACTTCTCATTGACTTTTGAATTAATACATTACTTTGGACTTTTGTGAACTCATTCAAAGACATTCTGGATCGTATCATTGTGTTATATCAGGACATTCAAGACTACTGAAACTCATTCGGAACATTCTATATTTTTGGACTTGTGATTAGGACATTTATGTTTATTTGGATTTTGATTTAATATTGTAAGTATCTCTTGAATTTCATTTTGTATTATAGGGAAATAAATAGCTTGTTGATATTATTTACATTGTTGGTTTCACTTTCTTTCTGTTACATATTTTTTAAGAGCTAGAATCGTATCAATTCAGACTCTATCTATCCACACACCGTGAAAGGTGTACTTGTTTTTACTTCATCGAGATGATGTCCAAATTCTTCCCATATAGACACAATTTAGTTAATTTTGTGATAATTCTTTGTGATGAACGTTTTTATGAATGTCTTTGCAATTGAACATGGTAAATGTTTTTCCAGGAAATATTGAGTAGTTTTGTGAATCGCTGCTATACATTCTTTGAATTACTGTATATACTCGCGTATAAAGCGATACCAACTGCAAACTGCATAGACCCAGATCTGCCGTCGCATAATGCGCCGACAGATCTGGGTCTATGCAGTTTGTAGGGACTAATCATTAGAACAAACAACACAGACCCTGATCTGCCGGCGCATTATTCGACGGCAGATCAAGGTCTATGTTGTTTGCATTTGGACCCGGTTTATTCGCGAGTATATATGGTACGTTTGAAAGCAGACTAAATCTGTTAATGATTGCATTAACGTCTGTGTTATTCTCATTACCCTTTAACTTGTTCAAGATCTCGTAGATCAGCTTGTAGTCTTTTACATTGTAATTGTTTTCAACTTTTTTAAAATATAAATGAAATAATTAATATTATCTCTTTTCATTTCTTTTGTGATGTCATTTATTACCCAGGTAGGACATTTTTGCCTACATTGTAAACGACTTATCAAGTTTGTCATATGTACCATTTGGTTGTTTATTGTATGTACTTTCTTTTTCTCCTCAGGTTTTGTGATCAATTAAAATTCGCGTCACGTGAATGCTTTAAACCCTTCATATTCTAATGTACTGTTTGTTTTACATGTCACATTCTAGAACTCATTATCGTTCAAAAACCCAAAGTTTCCATGCTTGTTGACACAGTTATTTATATATTGTGCTTTCATCATTTATTTTAACGGCAAAATAGTTTCTGCTGACTCCCAACTGTTAAACAATTGATAATATCCCTTCCATTTCACGTATGTATGTATGTATGTATGTATGTATGTATGTATGTATGTATGTATGTATATATATATATATATATATATATATATATATATATATATATATATATATATATATCATCTTGTTTTGACGTATAGAGATAATCATTGTTGGCAAAACATACCCTCAATATATTTTCCCTTTATGTCTACAGGTTTGTAAACAACCGGATCACTTGCTTGTCTGATTTTAAATATTTCGTAGGTAAACTTAGGAAGATATCCCTTTGCCCTTTGCAAATATTGGTTTGTATTTTGAAATTCTGACTGTTTTGCCAATTGTTTACTTAGGAGTTTCAAATGTATCAGTTGTCAAATAACCAATTAGATATATCCATACGTTTGATCTGGCTGTTTTTCCTTGCTGTCTATTGACGTGTGACGAGTGTCATTCTATCCCTCAATTAGCTTTGGCAAAATGTCAAACCATTTTCTGGTTTCGTTTTGAGTGAAATACTTCCACATTCTAGTTTTCAGAGTTTTCAGGGTTCTGTTAAACCTTTACACTACATATTTTTTTTTCTAAGTAAGTTGAAAAGTATTCCATGTTTTCCTTCCCAACATATCAACTTCCCTTTTGTACAACTATTTTCCTTCATCAAGCTGTATCTTTTACGGCTTTCTCTCTTTGAAGATTTCTTTGAAAGTGTCGAAGATGTCATCTCTCTTATTTGTTTTACCTTTCTAAGCACAAGCATATTTTGAAAATACATCTATCACTGTGAAAATGTATTTGTATCCATCATTGTATATTTGATTGGATGTCAATAATGTCTGCCTGCCACTGGTGATCGAGGTGATTTACAAGATCTTTCTAAATCGAAAACATTTTCTAGTTTGCCCGTGTAATGTGTAGGTAGACTGTTCAGTTAATCATTCTGCAATTCAGCTTATTTTCTTTTATTTTTGTCTCATTTAATTTGTTCCCCAAGTGATTTATGTACATTCAGAGTCCTAAACCGATGTCTTAAGTATTGTTCTTTGTCTTGCTCTTTAAAGTCTACCTTTGCCAGAGTCAGACCTCGACTTTGTCGATGAGGCTACGCTTTCTCTGACGTCAGTCATTTAAAACTGTAAAAAAAATGCAGTAAATACTTTACGCTTGCCAGATTGTCTTTAGCCGTTACCAACAAGCCAACAGGACATCCGTCTGCAACGGGGACTTTTATTTTCAGCAACTTACAATATTACTTCAATCCTTTCAAACGTATCAATAATTTTAGATTTATGTCAAATTCAAAGACAGCTATTTCATACACCGATTCACCATGAGCTATTTTAAAACAAAGCTTATTTTCCATTAATTATGTCTCTGTTTTTGAGGAATCGTTGTACATCGATCACTTAAAGTTTACGAGATCTTCCAGTTATATTGTAAATTTAGCCGAATACAAATCTGTATATTTGTCCGCATTAAACACGTAATTTTAGCTTGCATTCGTACTGCTCTGTTTTTGGTCATTTAGGCAGCAGTGTTAATGCTGCTTATCTCGATGCTATGATCATTGAATGCAATCTCTGAAACATTGCCTGATGTCTTTTTTATGTTTGAAATCGACAAAGCAACATTTTTTATTCCCATGTATGTAATTTTGTAAAAACTCGCTTTGACCATGCTTGTACACCATCCAAACTTGTAAACTAAAGCAGGTTATAACTTGATAATGAGATTGTTGTTTTAATGTTACACTCACCTCTTGATGAACTGTTCAGTTTGTCACAATGTAGCTGTGTTCCTTTATTTATGTTGTTGTGTTGTGATCATGTTATACATGGACTGCGTTGTCATGCTTTACATGGACTGCGTCATCAGGCTTTACATGGACTGGGTCATTGTGCATTGTTTGACGTCATGTAAATGCGTACTCGTTCAAATGTTTCTAGCACATGGTGATATGCTTTCGATCTTCCCAAGTCCAGTTGCTTCCTAAACGAGCAGTATCTTCATCGTTGGTATTTGGTATTCCTTCTTTCCATTTCGTTTGGTGTGGTGATCCAGGTGCATTGCGTCATCTCCATTTATTGAAGTAGTGCGATTTCAATATTACGATAATACGGGCTACAAAACTCGATCCGCCACTGTTGTAGAAACCTCTTTTATAAACACCCTACCACAGAATTTGTGTTTCAAAACTCAAATGTTTAGGTATCGGCACCTATTATCTATTATGATCGATCCTTAATTTCGAGAGCTGTGCACGCATACAATTGCCTACTTTCTTTGATCAATTAATAGGGTATTTAAGAATGATACCCAAGAAATAAATTCGGCGTACACTTTATTCCTTTTCGCATTCTTTGTAAACAAATCATTTGAATTTAATTTAATCTTATATAATTGATACGGTGTCTCATATGAGAAAAGTAGAATAGAATAGAAGAGAATAGAGTAAAGAGAGAATATGATAGAAAAATACACAAATAAATAAAATCGGATAGAAAAGAATAGAATATAAAAAGAATAGTAGAAATAATAAGACAGAATAGAATAGACAAGTACAGAAAGAAACACAGAGTATAATGGAATGGACTATTCCCATAAAACAACACAGAATAGAACAGGATATAGTACAAGGTGAATAAGATGCAGTAATACTGAAAAAAATAGAAGAAAAAAGAATAGCAAAGAAATAAATAGAACAGAACGGAATAGAATAGAAAAAAGAATACAATAAAATAATGTTGAATAGACTAGATTAAATATCACAGAAAAGTACAAAACAACATGAAATAGACTTACGCAGACTATACTACTGTAGGCTAGACTAGACTAGACTTGACTTGGCTTGAACAGAATAGAACAGACTAGAACAGAATAGAACAGACTAGAATATAAACGTTTTAGTCAAAGTACTAAAGAGGTAATCCTTACTTGCAATAGACGCCGTCAGAAAGCAGGCCACATTTCCCGCTATCATGGCCCTCAGTACCATTTTAGAAAGTTCTGGCTTTCTGCTAGGGGCCAAAGCCCCTATTACGCCTAGTGTGATCCCTATTGCGCCAAAGTTAGAAAATCCACAAAGTGCATAAGTGGCTATTACTTCAGACCTCACCTGAAATGAAAAAATACGTTATGCTAGTTGAGAGTCTAATGTCATAGAAATAGTATCCTGGAGTCATCGGTTTTGACGCACTGAAGGACTTGCCTTTACCTTTTCAGAAATATACTCCACTCAGATTGATATTCATTTCAGACATAAGTTCTTTTAGTAAAGCATGCATATAAATTATGAGTGATATGTTCTCTCATACTCCTCTTGGGCATACTTACAGCCAGGCGACCCCGTATCAGAAAAGTTTGTGTTATTTCACGTGTTTTGACGCACTTCCTTGAATTTACTTCTGTTCGTTATACTGTTGTTCATAAGATCCACGGCAAAATCAAAAAATAATGTTAAAGAAAAGTTGATAATTTGCCATCCGATAGACTAAACTATTACTTTGATAGAAATAATAAACAAATTTGAGGACTCTGAATTAACAATGAAATACATGGTAAAAATATGTATCTCTTGTAAATATGCACACATTATAAAAAGAAATAGCCACATCAGAACTCCAGAGACGACAGCCTCCACATAAAACTGTATAATTCAGTACATCATTCTGAGCAGTGTTACTGAAGCAGTTATAGACTGTTAGTCGCGTTGTTATCACGTTCTCAGCCTCTGACTGAATGCCTGTTATGGCCGGAAGTTGATTCGCCCCGTCACAGCAGTTAGTAAGGAATTTTCAGAGGATATACTGATTGGACAAAAAGAGAAGTAGTCACATGGAGTTATTTTTATGTTATATATCTTGGTTTAAATTCGCAACTGTTAATGACAGGCTTTTCCAAAATGTTTCTGTTCATGTAGAACAGTGTTGAAAAGTGTAAACAATGTTGAGGTAATGACGTCATTGAAAGATGCGTTTTCTCCAGAACGGGGAGTTTATTACACTGTGTCAAACAAAGGAGCGTCAAAACAAGAAACTGGAAGACAAGTATTTCCTCGAAGTAACGAGATTGAAAGGGGTTAGTAATTCTTTCAAAACCTCAGGTGTTAAGTTATATATTATTTTATATATAATAACAAGGTTAGTTCTTTTTCTTCTTGTAATAAATTATCATTCAAGGATTGCCGAGAAGCATATTTTTCGCAATCTGGTTACAATCCGTACTGCTTCGTGATTAAGTTTTTGCTAGTTTGTCAGATTCAGATAAAGTGCAACCATCCCACAAAGTACTAGCATATTCTAAAATAGATCTTTGTAGGAACATATAATTTCGATAAAGGTCACTGTCAGATAATCATGTTCGCTTGTACCTTTCTTTAACTTGCAATTGGTTGGAACATATAGATCACATTGTATAAGAAGTGTCTGCCAGATTAGCAAACTTTTAAATTTATACGAAAATTTTAAATATTGCCAGACTGAACGATAGTGATTCCAGTATTGCCGTATCTGAGTTCAGGCATGGTGTACATTTTTTATTTTTAAAGATCATAGCTTCGTTTTTATCGGGAGTCAGTTTCAGAAGCCACAGATTCGAACATCGTAGCTATGAATCCAGATCATAAATAATTGCTATTTTAATTTTTGCAATAAATTGATATGAATAATTAAGGAACGAATCGTCGGCAACCAGTCTCGTAACGGAACTAATTCCTTCACAAATATCATTAATATAGATCATACACAGCAGTGGCCCTAAAACAAAGCCCCATGGAACACCCACACTAATAAGTTTTCATCTGACAAGGAGACTATTATTATTCCTCTTTGTTTTCTACGAGTCAAGTAATTATGTAACCAACCTAATAGATTGATTACCAGATTATACCGTATTAACGTAATTTAAAACTTAAGCCTTGATGCTAAACTCTATCGAAAGGTTTATAAAATTCACAGAAAATAATGCCTAATTTTTTGGAGTATTTTAATGTCTGAAAAATAGTATGATCCATTTAATAGGAATTATTGGTAATCGATTTCTTAGACATAATACACAAAAGACTCCGCCATGATTCATCTGTATCAAGTTGAGCTTTCACCATCTCATATTTGCTCATGTGGTGGCATTAAAACCGTCCAACGTTTCCTTTTTCATTGTCTAAATTATCTAGCATAAAAGCAAAACCTTAGAATTCGCTTATTTTTTTTGTTTCAGTTATTACTCTTAAACATCTTTTAAAGGGAATGATAATCCCACTGAGACAAAAACAATGTTTGTGCATGTTCAGAGGTACATTACAAATACTATAAGATCTTAAGAGTGATCTGCATCGCAAATTCTCTCTCTCTTACTCTCTCTCTCTCTCTCTCTCTCTCTCTCTCTCTCTCTCTCTCTCTCTCTCTCTCACACACACACACACACAAATTTTGCTGTATTGATTAATAACTTTTTAGGTTTACTATGTGCCATCTTGTTTCTTATCTTTCAATTCGTATATTATATAGGGCGAGGACGATATAGGTTGAGACAGCCTACATCCAATCCCACTCTGTATTATCTGGCAATAAAATACATTTAAACAAAGCACAGTGCATATATACCTGAATATCGGAATCTTTCAAAATGCTGAATTGATTGTATCTTCTTCTTCAAAAAAAAAAAATAACCGCGCGAGGTAAAGCATTACTGAAAAATTCAGCAAAGATAAACAAAGCAAAAAGTAAAAACTGCACATGAATTACTTACTTTATCTAAATGATAATAGATTTGCTGCACACAGTATGATTTTTAACATACGGTAGAATGATAAAAATATTTAATGAAGAAGAACTTCGCTATCATATCAAATGAAAGCATTATTTTGGACACGACATAGTGGTATTATTAACAAAAAATCTGAGTGGTTGCTACTGCCAAGCTAAACTGAAATCTCAAAATAGTCAAGCTAAGTAACGATATAAAAAAAAAGCTTTATCAAAAATAGTTATTTTAGAATTATCACCATGACACCCAACCAAGCTCGATTTAGATATGTTGGAAATTGTCTTTACTCACCGAAATCACGCCTCCTTTAAGTGTCTCGTTTGTGATGTCCAGCACTATATTATCTCCTTGCCATGACCAAGGACCTGTCCCATTGAAAGAGGCCGTATAATTATCCAGCTTTTGTAAGTTATTTATGAGGTCGCTCAGGGCTCCATAGGCTATAAATTCGTTGGTGAAAGTTTTCATGCCGACCAGTTCCGCCAGTTTTCGGCAATCAGCAGGTACCGTGCCCATCAAGAACGCCACTGGGTATAGGACGTAGGAGCAGATGAACTGTAACGATACCACACTTGATAATTAACATTCAAGGTCATCATCATCATCATCATCATCATCATCATCATCATCATCATCATCATCATCATCCCACTACTACCACCACCATCATCATCGTCGTCGTTCTCTTCGCTATCTTTTTTCTTCTTTTTACTCGTGCACGAGTAATTTAAGAAACACTGAAATCACATCTAATTCAAAAAATTTGTTTCATTTTTGGCATCTAGTTGCCGTGCATTAAATCATTTCTACATATTTAGATCAGTACAAAAGACGTGGTTATTTCCCCTGCCTTGGTGTCTAACAACAAGTTTTCGTCTACACAACAACATATTAAACTGTCATTCCTTTTAATGGCACGATCTAACTTTCTTGTGAAAACAGATTGAATATTCTTCTGAAGCAACCAAAAACTGCGTCTCTGAAATAAACAAAACGTTCCTTCATAATTTGATAACAATAGATAATTTTCCAATGTACAAGAATAACGGTTCTTATCTACATTTTATCCGTTATTCCCCGTAGAACCAAATCTACTATATCCTTTTTCGAGTCATCTAACTGATAATATCATATGGAGACATAACGATTTTAAGCACATTAGGTAAATTATTAATGAGAATTCTTATTAATAGACTCAATACACAGGTTGAATCGTATAGTGTATACATTGAAAGAGTGTGAGTTTAGATCTGGCACGTGTACTACGAGTGACGTTTTTGTTTTGCATAACTAGATTACACATTTTGTTTAACACGCCAGGGTAAATATTGTACTGTGCATTAATTGACTATGCCAATGCTTTTTATTACGTCATCAGAACAATTTAATGTGTCAGCTGATACAGCTAGGAATAAGGGATAACCTTTTAAATATTATCAGATCGATGCATCAGTCAGCCAAATCACATCTTTTTATATAATTGTTGTTTGTCAGATCAGATCGATGCATCAGTCAGCCAAATCACATCTTTTTATATAATTGTTGTTTGTCAGATCAGATCGATGCATCAGTCAGCCAAATCACATCTTTTTATATAATTGTTGTTTGTCAGATCAGATCGATGCATCAGTCAGCCAAATCACATCTTTTTATATAATTGTTGTTTGTCAGATCAGATCGATGCATCAGTCAGCCAAATCACATCTTTTTATATAATTCTTGTTTGTCAGATCAGATCGATGCATCAGTCAGCCAAATCACATGTTTTTATATGATTCTTGTTTGTCAGATCAGATCGATGCATCAGTCAGCCAAATCACATCTTTTTATATAATTGTTGTTTGTCAGATCAGATCGATGCATCAGTCAGCCAAATCACATGTTTTTATATAATTGTTGTTTGTCAGATCAGATCGATGTATCAGTCAGCCAAATCACATCTTTTTATATAATTGTTGTTTGTCAGATCAGATCGATGCATCAGTCAGCCAAATCACATGTTTTTATATAATTGTTGTTTTTCAGATCAGATCGATGCATCAGTCAGCCAAATCACATCTTTTTATATAATTCTTGTTTGTCAGATCAGATCGATGCATCAGTCAGCCAAATCACATCTTTTTATATAATTCTTGTTTGTCAGATCAGATCGATGCATCAGTCAGCCAAATCACATCTTTTTATATAATTCTTGTTTGTCAGATCAGATCGATGCATCAGTCAGCCAAATCACATCTTTTTATATAATTGTTGTTTGTCAGATCAGATCGATGCATCAGTCAGCCAAATCACATGTTTTTATATAATTCTTGTTTGTCAGATCAGATCGATGCATCAGTCAGCCAAATCACATCTTTTTATATAATTGTTGTTTGTCAGATCAGATCGATGCATCAGTCAGCCAAATCACATCTTTTTATATAATTGTTGTTTGTCAGATCAGATCGATGCATCAGTCAGCCAAATCACATCTTTTTATATAATTCTTGTTTGTCAGATCCTCTTATCCGTACTACTCGTGTGAGACAGGGAGAATGTTTGTGGCCCTTTTTCTTCGCAATGTATATAAATGATTTAGAGATGGAGTTTATGTCTAAAGGTATAGAAGAAATTAATATGAACATGTTCAGATATTTCATTCTATTGTACGTAGATGTTATAATGTCTAATATCCCCGTAGATTTAAAGTTATGTATAGGTACTTTATATAATTATTGTCAGAGATGAAAAGTCTCAGTCAACATTGAAAAGTCTAACATAATAGTTTCTCATTCTGCAGATTTCCGCAGAATTTAGAATTTAAACATGGAAAAGTAAATTTAGAGATTGTAAACAAATTTATTTATTTATGTATTATCTTTTCATGTAGCTGGTCGTTCTATTTAGCATAAAAAACTCTTGCAGAACAGGCTCGAAAACTTTGTTTAAACTAGATACATATTTCCATTTCGTTAATTTACCACCTTCTCTAATATTCTCTAATATGTGAACTTTTGACAAGTTCCGATATTCAATTATGGAAGTGAAGTGTGTGGTTTTATAAAAGGAAATTAAATAGAAAGAATACATTATGGAAATGAAGTGTGCAGTTTCATACAAAGAAATTCAATATAAAGATTACATTATAGAAGTAAAGTAAGGGGTTTTATACAAAGGAATTAAATAGAAAATTGCATAATAGAAGTGAAGTATGTGGTTTTATACAAAATAATTCAATAGAAGATTACATTATGGAAGTGAAGAGTGGGATTTTATACTAAGGAATTCAGTAGAAAGATTACATTATAGAAGTGAAGTGTGGGGTTTTATACAAAGGAATTAAATAGAAAGATTACATTAGGGAAGTGAAGTGTGGGGTTTTATACAAAGGAATTCAATAGAAAGATTACATTAGGGAAGTGAAGTGTGGGGTTTTATACAAAGGAATTCAATAGAAAGATTACATTAGGGAAGTGAAGTGTGGGGTTTTATACAAAGGAATTCAATAGAAAGATTAAATTTACAGTTTTGTAATAAAAGAAACAAAAAATACTGCAAATTTACCAATCCACTCAGAATGATTTTGTGCACGGGGAACATGGTCGAATGCCTTTTCTATGTATTAAACACTTTCGGATAATTAAATACTGGCTCAAAAGATTAAACTAATATGAATAAATTGATCTATATTTCATATGAAATAATGCTACAGGATCTAATTCTTAATTAGTAAAAGAATTAAGTGAGTTTTTTCAGAAAACTTTTGGATAATTTGGGATTCTCTGAAGCTTGGGCTTATCAGGAGGTTGGGGATGAAAAAGATTTTTGGGTTTGGTTTAATCACGAATTAGGGATACGTTCATTTAGGACTGGTAATCTAGATTGTCGTCCTCAACAAGACCTCGTTTAAATGTGTATCTTTCAGATTGTTTGGAATTTAAATAATACAGTAATACTGTTAAAGTTTAGAATATATATTTAACTTCCAAGATGTAAAGTCTCTTCCCACGGATTTAATACTGAAACTGTAAGATGGACTAAACCACCAGCCACTATTATATCCGATAGAAAATGCACTCTGTGTAACATTTCTGAAGATGAGTTCCACTTTGTTTTGGAAATGTTCTTTAAACTCTGACCTTCGCTTAAGATATGCACCTAAATACTTTAGAACCAAACCAAATATTCCTTGAATTATTGTCTTTGGAAGTTTGTCAAAAAAAACTCCTTCAAAACAAATTTTTAGTAGCTATATTTATAAAGCTTTCATATTAAGAAATAATTTCCTACACCCTTCTTGACTGAAATTTAAATGGCTTATTTTCTAAATTTACCTACATTGTTAGAGTTAATCACTACTGCATATATTATTGCTTGAAAGATTAAGCAGCAATACTTTTCTGACTTTCTGATGCTTTGTTTTACTTTGTGGTAATTTCTCCCAGTTGTAGAGAGACATGTTATGAATGTAACTGATTATTAAAAATATTAATGTGTTAGTTCATGACACCTATATAGGTAGCTTCGTTCTTTATTACTTAACGTATTTGCTTAATTCGCAATGTACTCAAGTACCAGTTGCTCTAAAGCAAAATAAATCCATGTTTATCAATCTATGTGGCCGATTTACTTGCCTGAAAGGATAACCCATGTACGCCGACTCTGTCCCCAAACCAGACCAGTGTAGCGTTCACAAACTCCAAAGGGGACAGAAAAGCGATGAGGTTTGCAGCAATGGCGCCCACTAGCTTAATGCTAGCCGTGGCACCGGCAGAGGCCGCCTCGATCAAATTTCGCTCTTGTCTAATAAATAAATAAATAGGCTCCATTTACCTTGACACGCCCATTTTAATCCTGGTCTATATGTACAAAACATATATTTTAAAGAACGTACATACATGCATATGGCATTTTGCTACAAAAGTATCATGGATTTTATGAATAAATTATATCAAATTTGTCTACGTTCATGGCCTAAGTTCGTCTTTACCATGAAACTCAAGGGGACAGGCAAAAATGCACAGTAAACTTACATTTTTTCCATTCGTGAGAAATCCCTCGATGATGTCTTGAAATGCTCTGTCTCTGGATAGGCCAACTTACTGATGGCTAACGCCGCTGGGGCGGACATCACCGACGCCGAAATTAGATGTTTGACGGGCACCTGTAAACGAAAAATAAATCCATCACACTTTTCAAGTGATTAGTACACCAGGTTCATGATAACCATCCAAACGTCACATCATCAAACAATAAATAAACGTAGAATGGATAAAGAGGGAAAATATCATAAATTACTTTTTCCATTCCAGTGTGCTTGAATGTACTTAGATGACATAAAATTGTTGGAAACAATTGTATTCCAGGACCTTTCTGAACCCCGTGAAAATGCACTTACATGCATTGTTGATTTTAGTAAGAATAATTCCGAGATCCTTAAAGTGGAAATAAGAAAACAAGAAATTGCAGGGCTGAGGTTAAAAGTTTTTGCTCCTGAAATTCATAATTTGTCGTGAATTAGATATTTTCTTGTCCGATATGTATCATATTCTTCTTTTAATCTCTTTGTTCTTCGTCGTATCGAACAATTTCACTTTTCAACGAAAAGGCATATACGCCATCTCTTTCATTGTTACGTCATCGATCCCCATGATCACCTCAATCTGTAACCCTGTAAGCGTCACACGTAAATAAATGGATTTTTGAAACCCACCGGTAGGCTTAGAATGGGTAGGTACCATATCACACACACACACACACACACACACACACACACACACACACACACACACACACACACACACAGACACACACATATATATACATATATATATGTGTGTGTATGTATATATGCATATATAGATAGATAGATTGATTGATAGATAGATAGATAGATAGATAGATAGATAGATAGATAGATAGATAGATAGATAGATAGATAGATAGATAGATAGATAGATAGATTTTACAGGACATGAAAAGGCAACATGGACATACGCAGCTAACACTGTTGGAACAGAACTTCATTGGCAACTCAGATTTATTAATAGACATATGAGATTAAGTACAAATACAAACTGATAATGATGGTGGTATCACGAATAAAGACAAGTAGAAAGAAAAGTGTAGAGAGAGCCTTTGCAAAGAGGCTCAAATTTGGGGGTGGGGTCAAAACAGGCAAGCCAGAGGATGTGATTAACAAACACGGACTTATAGATGACACCATATCGAGCAAGTAATTTTGATATTTGATGAATGTTTAATTTGGAAAGAAGAAAATGTCAATTTAATTTACAAATAATGAAATAATATTGTAGTCATAAATAGTTTTATCTTGCAATAAATACTTTATGCGGAATAATTTGTATTATAAGTTCAAGAAAAAAGACATCGATAAAACGTATGCCAAGGGTTTACTAATAGTAATGAATCAGGGATTCTATGACTAAGTTAATTACATTGTAAACGCTTACCCCAAAGCCGATGTAAACCCCCAAAACATTGCCAGCAACAGATGCAAACCCACCGGTCATGACGGCATGTAATTCGGATTTCGTCATGTCCTCTAGAAATGGTCGAATCATCAAAGGGGCTTCAGTCTATTATAATAATAATAATAATAATAATAATAATAATAATAATAATAATAATAATAATAATAATAATGCATGTTCAAGAAAGAGTGACGATGAAATAATGATCAAGAAAGAAGCGACGGCTATAATAAGTCATGCAAAAATTAATTGTCTCAGCGATCACAAATGCGTAACACCTCTACTTACCATACCAACAAATATATTCCCAGCGGCATTTACAGACTCAGCTGGTGATGTCTCCATGCAGAAAGACAGGAATCGACCAATATAGCGGACCACAAACTTAATCACGCCAAGGAAATACATTATATTTACGAAGCTGACGAAAAACACCACAACGGACAGCACCTAGAAAAACGATCGATTGTGAAAATGTACCGTCAGTCAGAAAGTAGCAGTATTCCTTTCTTGTAAATGGAAGTTGAGGTTCTTGATTGTAGTCAACATTTTTATTTCAATCTAACTTAACCCTATTCATATATAGGACAGTCAACAGACGCAAGCTTAAAACTGAAATAGATCATAATCAGGAAAACTATTTCATGCAGAGTAAGAAAAACCCGTAAGTAGAGTCTTAAGCACTTCCCATTTGCATGCATTTGGAACTTCTGAAACAGTTTTTGGGTGATTGTCTCTCCATTTCCAGGAGATTTTCTAAAGTATATGCACAATAAATAAAGAAATTCTTAATTAGCTATAAGAAGGTTTTTCTTTTTTCCTCATTTCTTGGCGAACTTTTAGATTTGAAAAATCAAGGAGTCTTTTGATGATCCGGAATGTATGGAATGTATTCTCGCAATATCTGATATTTATTCCCTGTTGTAGCATTTAAAGTAATAAAAAATAATTTTAAAAATATTCACACACAAAAAAAAAATTGCTGTTGTTATGTATTTAAGATTCTTTTGTTTTATTAAGTATTGATTTAGTTTCTTTCTTTATTTTTTGTGCCTCCTTTGTTCCGTTTCCCTCTCATTGTCTCTTGTACAGATTTTTCCGCTTTTTCTTTCCATTCTTGTTATAAGCTTATGTGATTGCTCTGGCATTTGGTCGGTAAATAATAATAAAAGAGCAATATGATATTTGTTCCATTTTAAAGCATTTAAAACACGAATAATATATATATATATATATATATATATATATATATATATATATATATATATATATATATATATAGTTACGACTCTGTGTCTTATAATAATGTAACAGCAAGAAAGTGAAACCAACAATGTAAGTAAAATCAACAAGCAATTTACTTCTAGACAATTAAAGGGAAGATTCAAAAGACACTTACAGTAACATGAATTAAAATCCAAATAATCCAATAATTCTAAGTGTCCTAATCACAAGTCCTAAATATAGATTGTTCCGATTGAATTCCAGTAGCCTTGAATGTCCTGATGTGTGGGTAGTCTTGAATGTTCTGATATGCCTGAATGATGTAATCCAGAATATCTTTGAATAAATTAACATAAATCCCAAGTCAAGTATTAATCAAATACGAGATCAAGCACTTTTAGTAATTCCAATGAATATATAAAATAAATAATTCCTATCTCTGAATTTGCTCTGATTTTCACAACTGTAACATCTGATTACTAAAATATATTCCTTAATAGACTGATCTTAAGAATATGAAGTTTAGTATAGGAATGAAATCTTGTTAACCAAACCTGTATACATATAAGGATAAGTCACCTGACAGAATATTCTAGAATATGAGTAACTCTAATGGAAATTGCATGTTCGTACCTTTCTTTTCTCACATCAAGATACGGAAAATTCCAATCTCATTGTTAAATGATATGTAAACAAGACTGACCTTGAACTCAAATGCAGTGAATATGTTGTTTATCAAATTTCTAAAGTACAACTTACCTGATGGGCACATATTAGAAATTCAATATACATAATATATATATATATATATATATATATATATATATATATATATATATATATATATATATATATATATATCTGTGTATGCGTGTGTGTGTGTGTGTGTGTGTGTGTGTGTGTGTGTGTGTGTGCATTTCCAATATAAGAAAGCTTGTCAGTAGCTTTCCGTGTGTCGGTGGTTCTTACCGGGGTCTTCCCGGATTCTTTCTTCACCACAAAACCAAGCATACGATAACGTTATGTTGTCATTAATGCTTTCTAGCGTCTGCGCCATGGAAAATTACTATTTATATCTGAACAAATGTACTCATATCTCAGAATGTGAACCGAGTTAAAAAAAATAAAGATAGTGTTCCGTTCTTCTACTAAAGAAAGTGACAAATAGAAGAAACTTTAACTCTCTTCCCCCAGCTTAGGTCTTTACAAACTTTTATTGAAATATATTAAATTATATTAACTTTTTCAGTAATATACTTATACCAATCACTTGTAAAATATAGCCTATCATTCAGGATATCGTACTTATACCAATCACTTGTAGCCTATCATTCAGGATATCGTACTTATACCAATCACTTGTAGCCTATCATTCAGGATATCGTACTTATACCAATCACTTGTAGCCTATCATTCAGGATATCGTAGTTATACCAATCACTTGTAGCCTATCATTCAGGATATCGTACAAATCAAGACTTAAGATATTTGCTTCGTCTATTTTCGGTCAGACTTAAATTTCCAATTGCTGCATTCTTACAAAATTTAAGTCCAGATTAAAATCATGCTAGGTCTATAAAGGCCTAAATAAATACTAGCTGAAATATTTTAAAGCTGACCAAAAGTAATTTCTGTTCGTTTTTCTTTTATTTGGGGGGGGGGTGTCTGTTTTTTTTTTTTTTTTAATTTAGATCATTGTGATCTAAGAAAGCAATAATATACCATGGTACAAAATATACATAATATTCATCAGAGCTACAAGAAATATAATAAGATAATTGTCAGAATTAGGTATTGTGAACCATGTGCACATAAAATATGTATATAGAAATTATCTTTGCATGTAAGACATTATGGTGTATATTGGAAACTTAGGTTTGAATGTACTAAGAAAAAACTGTATCATCTTTAAATTATAATATAGTTTTCATTTGGTCTATGACTGTATAAAATAGTGAGTCACATTTAAGTTAGGTTAAGTTGTACTTTAGTCATTTTATAAACAACATGTTGACTACATTTTATTTCAAGATCAGAGCTGTTTACCATTCTATGAGAATTTTTCCACTAAATCGACGCATTTAGTATTGCATTCTGGGTCGTAAAATTGCACGTTTCCTGTTGTGAAAAAGGTCATTTGCTTAGAGTATATAAGACCTTGATATAGGCATTATATTCATTCCAATTTTTAATCCTGTTTGAAAAACATCTGTTTTTTTTATTATCAGCTTTTGGAATCATCAGATGTTTGCAATCATAGTCGTGCTGTAATCTTGTAGTTCTGTAATGCGTAATGTTGTATTGCTGTATACATAATTCGAAAGGAATTATTTATTGGAAAATTCATCGGAGTTACCTAAAGTACTCATTAATGTTTGGATTTATATTTAGGACTTTTGGATGCCTGTGAACATTCTTAAAGATGATCTGGATTACATATTGTTGGTACATCAGGACATTCCAGACCCATTCATTCGGAACAATCTTTAATTCGGAACATTCGTTCATTTACGAAGATTCATTTGTTCGGAACGTGCATTAACTCGGAACATTCATTCATTCGGAACATTTTATAATTTTTATATTTAGGACTTGTGATTAGGAGACTAATAATTATTGGATTATTTGGATTTTAATACACGTTACTGTAAGTGTCTCTTGATTTTCAGACTAATTATTTAGAAATAAATTGTTTGTTGATTTTGCAAACATAGTTGATTTCACTTTCTTTTTGTTACGTTTTTCTTACCATCGAGTCCTAACAGAAAATGGGGGCTCGTCCGGGATCTCGAATTTTATTTGAATATTTTCGGGCTAGAATTTTATTTGAATATTTTCGGGATTTGAATTTATTTAGGTATTTTCGAAGTTTAATATTTCAGAGATTTTGATACTTCGGATTTTTTTTTTTTTTTTGAGATTTGAATTTCATTGTTTGAAATTTTAGTGGTCTTTGGTATTTTGATATCCCAGTTGAGAATTAAATAGAGAAACGAACAGGCTTTCGTCATGACATCCAAAGTAGAAAGTTTTATAGCTGCTCCCACCCAGGAGAAATTTGAGTCCTTAAAAAAGGACGAGTTACTTCAAATTGCCAAACATTATAATCTTACTGAAACGACGGCTTCCCTTTTGAAACAAGAGATCAGGAATATTTTGAAAGACTATTTGGTATAAAAAGGTGTTATTGAAGGGAGTGTTTCGAGCTTAAAGAGTAAATCTCCGTCTAGTTTAGAAAGGAAATTAAAGATAACGAAGGAAGTAGAATTAGAAAAACTTCGACTTCAATGGGAGCAGATGCAAGAAAGAAAGGAGAAGAAAGATAGGGCAAGACAAGAAAGAAAAGAGGAGAGAGAGATAGGGAAATACAGGAGAGAGAGAAAGAAAGGGAAATAGAAGAGAGATAAAGAAAGGGGTAGACAGGAGAGAGAGAAAGAAAGGGAAATACAGGAGAGAGATATAAGGAAAGTGAATTTAGATTAAGGGAATTGGAATCGACCAATAAAGGGCACTCTCATGGCAATACGGGTTCATACTTTGATCTAGCCAAACATATCAGACAGGTCCCCCCATTTAGATAAAAGGAGGTAGACAAATATTTTTTTCAGTTTTGAGAAAATTGCTGAGAATTTGAAATGACCGAAAGATTATTGGACCTCATTGTTGCAGAATGTGTTTACTGGTAAAGCTAGTGATGTTTATACTGCACTCTCATCTGCACAATCTGCTGATTATGAAGTGGTCAATGAAAGTGTCTTGAGGCCTTATGAGATGGTACCTGAGACGTACCGTCAAAACTTTAGAAATTGTAGAAAGGAAACAACCCAGACTTATTTAGAATTTGCATGCGAAAAAGAGCGTTTGTTTACGAGATGGGGTACATCCAAGAAGGTTGATAGGGATTATGATAATCTCAAGCAACTTGTATTGATTGAAGAATTCAAGAATTGTGTCAGTAGTGACATTAGAGTACACCTTGATGAGAAAGGTGTTGAGACTTTAGAAAAGGCAGCTAATACAGCTGATGAATATTCTTTGATTCACAAGGTTCCATTTGTAAATAAATCTTCCTCTCAACAGGGTTTTGTTAAGAAACCATTTCCGTCTCGTTTGAGTACTTACAAACCTCCAAGTGGTGTAACTGTGAAGAATCAAATTTCTGATAAGACGGATCAGAAAAAATTATCTATTCCCACGTGCTCTTTTTGTAAGAGGAAAGGGCACGTTATTTCTGATTGCTTTAGGGTGAAAAAAAGGCAACGAAATTATAACCGAGTAGTCCCAAATGCTCTTGTTTATAAGAAGTCAAGGTCAGGGTTATGGATTGAAAGAAATACTTGTGTGGAAGCTTGCATTCCTCCGTCTGATTTTGTCATGGAGAAATACGAACCATTCATGTCGAAGGGTTCAGTGTCACTTGTTGGTGACTTGGATTAGACTACTCCTATTAAGATATTAAGAAACAAAGGAGCTTCTCAGAGTCTTTTGTTAGAAAGTTCTTTGCCCTTTTCTGAGAAGTCTTCTTCTAGTGAAAGTGTCCTAATGCAGGGGTAGAATGTGGATATGTTAATGTCCCTCTCCATTGTGTTAATTTGTCATCAGACTTAGTTTATGGACCAGTGACCATAGGAGCTGTGGCTTCTTTGCCTATAATGGGCATTCATTTATTACTAGGTAATGGCCTAGAAAGAGGTAAGGTCGTGGTTAATCCACTTGTAACTGACAAGCCTTGTATGGATCAACGAGTTGATCCTATCGAAGTAGAAATCCCTGGTTTATATCCAGATTGTGCAGTTACTAGAGCTATGGCAAAGAGTGCTCTTGAGAATGATGTTGTTGAACAGGATGTATTTCTTTTAGCGGACACCTTTTTGGGTCAGGCTGTTAATGAGGTCACTTTTGCTCCTAGTCTGGATCAATCAAAAAGTATTGATTACATTGATACTCTTTCAGCTACATAATCTCATAAATCTAATCAGGGTGATAAATGACAATCACTGGTCTTACAGAAAGAAGATCCCGAGATATCCTGTTTGTTTTCAAGGGCTATTAGTGAAACTGAAGCAACACAGGAAGGAACTTGTTACTTCTTGAAGAATGTTGTCATTATGAGGAAATGGAGACCACCTGAGGTACCCACTGGTGACGAGTGGTCAGTTATTTATCAAATTGCGGTTCCTAGGTCATATCGTCAGGAAATACTTAGTCTAGCCCATGAAACGCCGTTGTCTGGTCATTTAGGAGTTAGTAAGAAATATCACAAGATCTGAAATAATTTTTACTGGCCGAAGCTTAAAGTGATGATTCTAAGTTTTGTAGATCTTGTCATACTTGTCAAATGGTAGGTAGGAAAACCCAATCAGAAGATACCCAAAGTTCATCTGTCACCTATTCCTGCGTTTGATGAACCATTTAGTAGAATAATGGTAGATTGTGTCGTCCCTTACCTAAGACCAAGTCAATACGTTTTTTTTTCTTCATGTGCCTGGTAGTAAAAAGAACTGGTGCACTTTCAAGTATATAGAAGTACTATATTGTTTTATTTTGTGTATATTTTGTGTAATTCAGTTTAATGTCGTTTATACGACATATTACTATGCGATTTTGATGATTGCATTATTATATGCATATTTGATTAATATGTAAAAGAAAGCTTTATTGCATAAACTTTCTTTCTTTTAAGGGAGAAGGTGTTACGGAATTATGTATTATCTTTAAATTATAATAAAGTTTTCATTTGGTCTATGACTGTATCAAATTGTATAAAATAGTGAGTCACATTTAAGTTAGGTTAAGTTGTACTTTAGTCATTTTATAAACAACATGTTGACTACATTTTATTTCAAGATCAGAGCTGTTTACCATTCTATGAGAATTTTTCCACTAAATCGACGCATTTAGTATTGCATTCTGGGTCGTAAAATTACACGTTTCCTGTTGTGAAATAGATCATTTGCTTAAAGTATATAAGACCTTGATATAGGCATTATATTCATTCCAATTTTTAATCCTGTTTGAAAAACATCTGTTTTTTATTATCAGCCTTTGGAATCATCAGATGTTTGGAATCATAGTCGTGCTGTAATCTTGTAGTTCTGTAATGCCGTAATGTTGTATTGCTGTATACATAATTCGAAAGGAATTATTTATTGGAAAATTCATCGGAGTTATCTAAAGTACTCATTAACATTTGGATTTATATTTAGGACTTTTGGATGCCTGTGAACATTCTTAAAGATGATCTGGATTACATATTTGTTCGTACATCAGGACATTCCAGACCCATTCATTCGGAACATTCGTTCATTACGAAGATTCATTTGTTCGGAACGTGCATTAACTCGAAACATTCATTTATTCGGAACAGTTTATAATTTTTATATTTAGGACTTGTGATTAGGAAACTAATAATTATTGGATTATTTGGATTTTAATACACGTTACTGTAAGTGTCTTTTGATTTTCACACTAATTATTTAGAAATAAATTGTTTGTTGATTTTACAAACATTGTTGATTTCACTTTTTTTGTTACGTTTTTCTTACCATCGAGTCGTAATAACACGTTTAAAGGTATTGCTATGGAAAATATTACATAATATTTACCCAAAGAAAAATCCTACTAAAGAAAATTGTCCATGTTGTGATGAAACAGAATCTTCAAGTTATTTTTTTCATATACTCTTACTTTAAAAAAATTATTTTGTAGTAAATGTTATTCTTCTAAAATGAATTTAAAAATTATGGCATCGAATAATATATTGTTTGGCATGCTCCATGTCAATTTAACTATTAATTTCTTAATTTAAATGGATAAATTAAGTATCAACAAGATTGATTATGGAAGCATACAAATGTATATGTCATACCTGAAACGGAAATGGCTCTTAGTTACTACTCGTTTGGAAATCTTCCATTGGATATCATACTGTGGAATACATGAGAGTATCATATTATAGAATACATATGAGATATCAAATGATCCTTTTGATATTTATCTAAGTCATGTGAATTATACTGTATGAAATTATGTAATGGGCATTGGATTGCGTTTGTTTTTCATATTGTAATCATGATTATTTATTTATATATTTATTTACTACTACTACTACTACTACTACTACTACTAATAATTATAATAATAATAATAATAATAATAATAATAATAATAATAATAATTGGAGCAACTATTTTGTATTGTGTATGGTATTTTGAGTATTTATTGCAACACTGTAAAATATTGCAAGATGGTACGTGGGATGATTCATACAATTTTGCCCACCCATGCACAGGGACAATAATATTGAACAAAAGGTACTTTGGGAAAAATTTTAGGACTGACCAAAAGTAATTTCTGCCCAAATCCGTATTTCTTTGAAGAAACTCTCTGATAATAGTGATATAAAAAAGCAAAAAATAAATAAATAAATAAAAGAACTATGTCAACTAAAAAAGTTCGTCTGATAGTATTTTCGAAATTGTGATTTCTTTTAGATAAAATGTTAGTGAATACGTATGTTAAACACAATAATGACGTAACTATTTCCCTTTTATGAACGCACTATTAGCTCTATCACATTATTTCATTTTGAAAACATGTATTAATTGTAAGATAAAATCTCTGCAACCTTCTTTTTTATGTCGTAGGTCAAAAGATTTTATGGAACGTTATTTAACTAATGCAAAATCGTGACTTAAATCCATTTTTCCATCTTTATATCGGTCCATCTGTTTGTCTATTAGTCAGTCTTCATCTTCATCCGTTTGTTTATCCGTCCATCCATCTATCCATCTAAGAAAGTAAAGGGTAGAAATGTAGCGTCAGAATGGTAGTATAGCATCCAAGGGAATTTAAGATTAGTCCATAGATTTAATATGATGGGCCAGTTTAGTGTCAACGGGAAAGGTAATGTTAAAACATCCACATAATTAACATGATGGGCCTGTATGGCATCAATGATAAAAATGTAATATCAAAAAGGTCCATCGGTTTCACCATTTTTCTTGACAAAAAAAATTTTGTTGTTGTTTTTTTTTTTTTTTTTTTTTTGGGGGGGGGGTACAAAAATGGCACTATGATACGAAGGAGAAATATAATGCTGAAAACGTCTATAGGATTAATATGATGGGACTGTCTGGGGTCAGAGGGAATTGAACTGGTTATGACTGACCAACACTCACACCTACTGGCCAACACACAGTGTTACTGGCCAGCAACCAGATCTACTGACAAACACCACCTCTACTCACCAACACCAACACCTACTCACCAAAACGCCGTCTTACTGATCAGCACCCACCTCTACTCAAAACACCCACATTTACTCACCAGCACACAGTGTGGAAGGGGATGTAAAATTGGTAGTAGAGTACGGAAGAGTAACACCTAGGGCAGACAAAATACAATCCTACAACCCTACACCAAAGTGACGGAGTGTAAGAGGAAAAAGGGTAGGAATGCACATACTATCATACTATCAAACACAGATACTACTCAAAATATTGCCAATATTTGTTTTTATGTATGTATGTCTTTGTCTTTTGTTTATTGTTTTATATTTCATACCAAACTTAAGCCCTCTTATACCCTTATGTCCTTTTCATGTGTGATAGTATATAAGTATGATAGTATGTTATTGTGCGAGCATTCCTACCGTTTTCCCCCTTACACTCCATCACTTTCGCGTGGGATTGTAGGGTTGCATTTTGTCTTTTTTTGTTTAAATATGGGGTCAAGGGAAAATGGTTAAATCTAAGGAAATGTTTCAGATTACATTTTCCCCCTGACGCCATACAGTTCTATCATGCTAATCCTATTGATGTTTTTAACATTACCTTTCCCATTGACGCCATACAGACCCATCGTTTTAAACCTATAGACTAATATTAAATTCCCTTTGACGCCATACTGTCAATTTTTACGCTCTATCGCCACCCTTTATTTTTTATCTATCTATGTATCTATCTGTCATCTTGCTCTCTTTCTTTTGATTTCCTGGTGCTAAGATACGACACTTGACACATTTGGCCAAGATGTCTGAACCGCAAACAAACGTCAAAAATGGTAAACGTAGACATAGAAACTAATGCTAAGTAAACGAGTTGTGTTCACACTATTCATGAAGAATTTCTGAAACTGCGGGTTGCGTTGGCAAACCAGGCGTTTTCAAATGAAAATATCTATTTCAGCTAGTGAATTACTCTCCGAAACATTCTTTTGATGAATGCAGGAAGCTGAACATGCTAAATTATTTTATCTCCAAAAGCTTCGATTTTATTCCTCTACTAGAAGACTCCAAGTTCCGTAAAGGAACGGACAACATACACTGGACGGACGAGAATGCGGCTGCCAACACTCAGCATTGGAGAATTTTTTTTTAATAGGTTTGTAATCTAGACTAGGACCTTCTGTAGAAAATCTTTCCAAGCTCCACGTTCTGACTTCTGCGGATCACAGTTTATTTTCAAAAGGTTTAAATGTTATTTCAAACATTTAGATACGTTGAATGAGCTTATAGAAAGTTTTTAAAAAGACGTTGTATGTAAAATTTCATTTAACATATTTGGCAACTCAAAAACTAAATAAGCAAGCCAAATGAACATATTTTTATTTAAACCCTTTGGATCAGAAACAGTTTTCACATGTTAAAGATACAAATGATTTTCTGGAAAAGCTAAGTAGATTTTAAACCTCCAATAAACTGTATTCTATTTACAGCCGATATTAACAGTATCTATACTAATATTAAGCGTGATCAACATTTGGCTGGTAGTAGAAAAGTCCTCTTTGATAATCCGGATCTGAATCGACCGGATGAGAAAATGTTAAATTTACTGAAAATTTGTCTTAAAAGGAACGACTTTATTTTTAATTAAAATATTTATCTCACAAAGAAAGGCACAACTACGAGGAAGAAGTTTTATTCCAGCTTATGAAAAGACTTATGGGGCTAAGTGGGAGACATGTATATTGCTAAGGTCCAAAAGCTACCATTTTTCTATGTTAGGCTTCGTGGTGGTTTTTTTTTTTTTTGTTTTTTTTTTTGTTGTTTATATTGACCCATTCAATAGAAAAAAGAAAAAAGTTTCTTATTTGGATGAATAACTACCATTTATCAACTGAAGTTAAAAGTAAAACTAGTAAAATATGTGTAGACTTCTTCGATGTCCAAATCTACAAGGGAAATAACTTTGCAAAGGGAGACAATCTGTATAAAAGAGTATACTTCAAAGAAATTGCTACGTAAAAATCATTTCCATCGACGGAATACATTCAGGAGAACTGTTAAATCCAGAATACTGAGATTAGTTTGTTTTAGGTGTGAACGTGATGGTTTTAACTTATGTGATTAGTTAATTTAGACATGGTACAAATATTAAAAACAGGCAGATAGAAATTAAAAAACAACATATATCATGTGATACACAAAATTTGATCTATGTAGTTTATTGTTGAATTACAAAAATAGCGGTATATATATGTGAAACTGAAAGAAGTTTGCGCTCTAGAATGGAGGGGCACTTTTGGACGTACGACAAATAAAACATCTGTCGAAACATTTTAGGACACATTCTAGTAAAGATCATTTGAGAGTGATTGGCATTGAGCACACCATCTGCTAGTCTAAAGAGGATAGAAGAAAAAGATGAAAATTCTGGACTAATATTTTAGAAGCTGACCGTAGTCATGAGCCATATTATGTTTTTCTTTTCAGACCTGTTACTATATATTGTGCGGGACCATTGAAATATATATGTTCTAGTTCTATCGTTATCTCTCTCTCTCTCTCTCTCTCTCTCTCTCTCTCTCTCTCTCTCTCTCTCTCTCTCTCTATATATATATATATATATATATATATATATATATATATATATATATATAAATATATATATATATATATGTGTGTGTGTGTGTGTGTCTGTCTGTCTGTCTGTCTGTTTCACTGTCGATCAGTCTTCTTATCTACATCTACATCTCTCTATCTGTATCTATCTATCTCCACTGAAATACGTATACTAAAATGAACACTAATTAATGTGTTATAAAATATTACCTTAGTGTGTTTCTTTTGCTTCATATTATGATTTATGGATTAAATAATTGATTGGTGTATAAAGGCACGTCAGCAATTGAAAGACTATTTAGTGCCGAGTCAATAATCGTAAAGTGCCACCACGGCTATCGACCTTGGCTGGTCTGAACAGAAATCGAACCCACAACCCACTGATTGAGTCCAAGATGCTAACCACTCCACCTCTCCTCCCCGGCTTCCTGCATATAAAAATATATTACTTATGGACTGCCTTACCTTAAAAGCGACGAAATGCTGAAACCACAGATCTCCGAAAACGAATATAATGCCTGCATTGGTGTATTCCATAAACTCTGTCACACGGTCCCCTAACCACTTGAAAATGTCAAATCCCCAATGGGTCCTCAGGATAACCAGTGCAAATATGTATTGTAGAGCTATGCCCCAAAAAACAGGATGCCAGTTGACCTGTGAAAATATGTCAATGAAATAACGCCTTAGAACTGAATGTGTTAATTGACACATAATTAAATAAAATAAGATACATTGCCATAAAAATCCCCACATTATAAGATACATTCCCATAAAAATCCACACATAATAAGATACATTCCCATAAAAATACCCACATTATAAGATACATTCCCATAAAAAATCCCCACATTATAAGATACATTCCCATAAAAATCCCCACATTATAAGATACATTCCCATAAAAATCCCCACATAATAAGATACATTCCCATAAAAATTCCAACATTATAAGATATTGAATCACCGTTGTAAAATCATACCTACCGTATATACTTGCGTATAAACAGGTGCCAACTGCAAACATCATAGACCCAGATCTGCCGTCGCATAATGCGCCGGCAGATCTGGGTCTATGCAGTTTGCAAGGACTGATCAGTAAAAACAAACAACATAGACCCTGATCTGCCGTCGCATAATGCGCCGGCAGATCAGGGTCTATGTTGTTTGCATTTGGACTCTTGGTATACGCGAGTATATACAGTAGATTTACTGTCGCCTATACGGCAATATCTCTATTAAAATAACATACTTTCTATCGACTAGGCAAACTTTCCCTAAATACTAATTGTCTACCTGCCGTATCCGTGCTGCCGCGACTCAACGATTTACCTCTTACCAGGCCTGTATAAAAATGTTTCGCTTTACTTCGGAAAGCGAAACATAATTGTCTGAGCGTTAAAATTATTCTTAATGGCGCTTTACCACGAGAATAGATCACATGAGTTTAGATGAGCTGTTAATGTAATGCTTTGACGGGATGTTTTCGTGGGAATTTGGTCACATTACACACACACACACACACACACACACACACACACACATACAGGGTTTTTGCTAGTTGTATTTACGTCTCCGTTTAGAGATTCGTTACATTTTAGCGATTATTTTTTTATTTTGGGGAGTTTGTGTTGAAAAGCTATTTCTCAAACCGAGTAATTAGCCGATTACTAGGAGTAGACGTCATGATGTACAGCATTTACGAGACTTTATGGTAGCGTGGATTAGTTTCGTAAAGTATATATATATATATATATATATATATATATATATATATATATATATATATATATATATATATATATATATATATATATATATATATTCATATATATATGCGGCTTCTCCGATGTCTTACATCATTTAAGTAGAAACTACATGCAATGTAACGGAGGAGAAGTACTGAATTCTGGGCCAGATCAAGTACTCTCACGTACCTGTCCGACTTATTAGATAATGAATGTGTTACTTAAAAGACTTCCCATTTCTTATGCAAACGGTTGCACCAGTCACTTTTTAGCCATGTCCCTTTTGCGGAAGAGTTGATGTGTTCCCAGATTTCTCTGGTCCATTTAAGCAGCTCCAAAAAGACCACAGGCAGTTCACCGTAACTGCCCTCCTGAGTGTTCCTGAGTGTTTCAGCTTTTCCGTTACGGGTATTAACCGTTTTATTTCCTTATATATTTCAAATTCTTGTTCTCATCTTTATTTTTAGTCTGCTATAATATCAACATAATCGATTTACATATCTAAAAACATCGTAGTCATAATTTTAATTTTATCTTTTTGAATTTCTGAGCTATTGTACTTCTTTTTACGGTTATGATGTGAAACTGTAAAATATGGGGTGTCACGGATTGTTTTACTTCTGTCAGAAATGTATATCTTGCTGAATTTATATTTTGGAATAAGGAGAATAGAGTCATGATAAGAATTGACTATATTTTATCAATATTGTTTGTTATTACAATATTAAATTTGTTAATATACACGATTTCCGCTGCCAACTTCATGGTTTACGATGATTAATTTAGGATATTAATATTTTCATATTACAACCTTGACATTTCGGCACTTATAGTCTAGCATTCGAAGCTTGTATTCATTTGAATTCATACACAACGATTTGATTATTAATTAGAAATAAATATTTTCTACAAAACCTGTAAATATAATTTGGCTACTTTTGAGTTGATTGGTTATTTGATTATTTACAGACTTTTTATATGATGTCTTAAATACAGAAATTCTCGGAAAATATGAAGTTGCTAAGCAACTGTACTCTTGGGGTGATGACTAGCATTGGTATTTACCACTCAGACACAGTTTCCATAGTTACCACTCAGACACAGTGTTCCATAGTTTTATCGTCTTTCCTGTAAAGGTGTTGTCTATGTTTTTTTCCTGGGCGGCCATGTTGTTGGTACTGGTTTCTTTTTCTTTGTATGTCGTAATATTAATCAAACAGGAAGTCGATTTAGTATTTTGTACATTTTCCTACCAGGTAACTTACAATTTTTTATGCAAAATGTCTGATTAAAAGCCTGCATCAGGTAGTCAGCTCTGCCTAACGGCAACATTTTTGCGGGTGTTTGTTTTCACACAGTATAAATGAGACCAGGTAAGGGAGATGAGAGGCCGAAGAGACTGGTGGTTAAACTATATCAAGCCAACATTTCTTCAAATCAATACATTAGTCGGATAAACGGAAGTAAATTTAAAGATATTATACTTTACAATCTAGATTTGATAGTCCGACTTTCATATATCCAACAATCAGTTTTACTCGACTCCACGAATGCAAGACTGTATTGAATACCGTTCTAACTTAAACCCATTAATCTGAAGATTGCATTTATTCTGTGTTTTTAATAGGGATTATTTTGTGCCAGATTAGTGAGATTTTACTGTAATATGAACCTTCTTACGTTGTATAGAAAGTACGTGACCGTCAATCCTGTAGCGTAATATATTCGACAAACTTTCAATGCCGATTTCATTATACGATAGTTGAAACCTATTGTAACCATACGATATTATTGGTAGGTGATCATTGAGAATTTCGACTGGATGAAAAAGTTTGATTGACAGATGGGTGGAATTAGTAATTTGTATATCTGTCTTCATATAGGAAAGACGTCAATTGAAATAGTGCCCATCTCGAAAAAAGCCTTAGTATTCATAAATTGAATGAAATTCCCAAACAGAGATAACTTCGTCTACTAATTAGTATAGTTTCTTTAAAAAAAATCTAAGGTTTTCTTTCTACAAATTCTTCAACCTTATTAGAGAATATTGTTATGTTTATTTTGAAGTTATACCAATATTATTTTGTACACGTTATATAGTGAAATTTTGATTAGCGTCTGACCATCCTTGACCCACGCTACTTTATAGCAAACAAGCTTAGCATTCCAGACATTATTACGTAATGATTCACACATAATCCAGCTGGTGATTGGTCATCGGTCTATTAGAATTTTGAATAAACTACTATCGACTGACAGCTAGTGGAAGGAAGATGAAGTTTGGCGATTCATAGATTTTAACTTAAGGCAGTTATAAGAATATTTTGTGAGACACCCTCCCCGCTCCAAACCGGCACCCCTGTTTTGGTGTCTTATGTCACAGCAATACTTGTTACATTATATCGTGCCGAGGCAAGTAAAATAATGTGCCTTGCCTAAGGGCACACCATGGTAACCGATCCGAGGTGATCCAATGATGGGAATCGAACCCGCACCCTTTTGATCACGAGCTGAACGCCTTAATCACTGAGGCACTTCGGCTACTCTGCTTTTTTAGTAAATATTATTATTATTTTTTAATTCGATTTAGAGGGTTAAATTTTGGCAGTTATCGGTTCCCGAGGTCCCAATATTTACGAATGCTCATGGTTGTTCCTACATGTCGTATATTTTTTAACAAAAGAGAGAGAGGTTCTCACCTTTGCGGGGTTGACAGAGGTAAGGTAGAAGATGACGATGTAGAGCAATAATCCGATCAACGAGATTAAATTTCTTGGCTGTTCTATGGCGATATCCACGATACAGTAGACGACCAAAAATATAAATACTCCAACTTTCAGAAACCTGTACATATAAACGATACATATTTCCATAATTATATCCACCACTTTTTCTTTTATGTAAGGCATCATCAAAACATCACTTATCCTAAAACAATGCTCATTTTAGATGACCCCCCACCCCCACCCCCAACATAAAAAGCACAATTTGCGACAATCTCTGTACATTCTGCTGAAAATCTACATACACTGTTCTTTTCAGGCCTTTAGACAATCTCATGGGACATCCCACACCCCCATCCATACCTCTTTGCCCCTTTTACTGACCAGATGTCCTCAAGTTAATCAGGTTACACTGACCCATATTAAGTACATGCATAATAAAATTAATTGAAATAAAGTAGTATAAATAAAGTTAAACCCCACTTTTTTTAACAAGACATGATAGTTTTTGCTAGTTTTGGGGCAAACATTTTGAATTCCTGAAACTTACCCACCAATAAAACGCCACAACGAAGCGATTATAGATTGAGTATATCCTTTACTTTTTACTTGTTGTAATAAATTTTACAAAAATACATACCAAGATGAAATGTATATTTTATATCAATCAAGATAAAATTTTCAAGAAAACTTGTTTTACTTTCTATATAACAATAAAGAAATTATATCCACCACTTACCATCTTGTTATTGTTCTAACCCTCATCGACTCCTTAGATCTCAATGCACTTCCCACGCTATCAAGAAAGGTGTCAACATTTTCCTCATACATATTGAAGAAGATTTTTCCAATAATGAGAACGACCACAAAAATAGTGAATCTAAGAAGTCTGTAGGAACCCTCATCTCCAAAACGATAATACATAGCATAGCCAAAGTATGCAAAATAAGCAGCAACCAAAATAATAAGGATTAGGTATTTGATGTTTGTTTTCTCTGCTTTGATACACTCATAACATCCCGTTTGTAGACTTAGAACGCCCCTTTCGCATCTATTCAGGTCTTCCTCTTTTGCACTGGCTTGTATATTTTCAAACGGCACTTCCGGATCTAATTTTATATGCGCATTGGTTTGTATGATATCTACCATGTCAATATGCACATTGTTGAATTCAACCTAAATGTAGAAAAAATATACATTATTGTTGCTTCCCAAATCATTGTTCTTTGCAAGGATTGATATGACTGGTGACAATTGTGACAGATGTGTCACAGTCAGCTGAAGAACTGTAGCAGCCTTTTAATCATAACAGTTCTAAAGAATTCCTGGAGCACTTTAATAAAGTACGCAAAGTTGAATCGAATTGCCAATTTTAAGATGACGTGGAAAAGTAATTAAATATGGCAAATTTTACCTTACCTTTAAGGAAATTAATTATTGTACATTGAACATTTGTTATGTATGGCTTCAAAGTAAATGGGTAAGTCTCTCTCTCTATCTCTCTCTCTCTCTCTCTCTCTCTCTCTCTCTCTCTCTCTCTCTCTCTCTCTCTCTCTCTCTCTCTCTCTAACCCCACACACACACACACACACACACAGATAGATAGATAGATTGATTGATAGATAGATAGATAGATAGATATAATAGGTAGATAAATAGAGATATACAGACAGACAGACACAGATAGATCACCATATTGACTGGTAGATACCTCATGATTATCATCTGTATTGAAGGCGAGGTTCTCGTAGTGCAACTCTTTCTCTGAGAGTTTATTTAATTGTGACCTTTGAACTCCAGACATGGCGTATTATTCTGTCGTAATCTTCGTCAATTATCTGATAATAAGACAATTAAAAATAGAATAAAAAACATATCCTAAATATAATTTGTTTGGATACATGCTATTTTACTTATTTTGCAAGAGGATGCTTACGGAACATTACATCTACTTTGTAAAAATACTCGTTGCCAAACAGTCCTTCACTCTACCTCCTGTCTAGATAAAGCATATTTTGAAGTGATGAAGTATGCTGTTGTCATCACATTTAGTGTACATTTTCCTTCTTTAGATTCACACACCATCACACACACACACACAACAACAACAACAACAACAACAATAACCATCGTCCATTTGTCACATTACTACACCAATCAGAACATCCTCGGCCTTTTCCGTTAAGTCGAGAAAGAAACAACAAATGTTATTCTCCGCCACTTAGAACAATATTCTTAACTACTTTTGTTCTCTTGGCAAAAGATGTTGGCAAAAGGAGTAAAAGTCACAATCATAACATGTCGGCTTTTTCTGTCGGAACATACGTGGTGAGGCTAATCAAGAAACACATAAAATGTATGCATATTCCTACACCTACATCCTACACCTATATATATATATATATAGGAAAATTCTCCTTAAGAACTTTTATGGAAAAAAGAACCTTGATATTTTTAATAATAAATAAATCTCTGTTACTGAAAAATGTAAAAATATCCTACTGAGAAATTATGGAAATATTGAGAAACATTTATTATATGGACGTGAAACTCAATTGTAAAAGGGTAATATTGGGGATATTTTCTATTTAATTAATTATTCTTTTCCTTAAATACGGCTGTGAGTCCAGTTTTTGTGAATATATACAATTGAAATAAGGCTATGTTTTCAAAACTTACCATACTCATTGAGAACTTTGCAGAACGTTCGTCGCACCTGTGTGACATCAAAAGCATCTTTTTGAACCATATACATACCTTGGGTGAGTTTATAATAAATTCACGAACACTGGATTAGGTTAGTTGTTGGGGTTTGATAACCATATACTTCTAAATGAAATAAGGATATATCTGACAAGGACTTTATGCTACTTGTAAAGAACTATTCAGCAACGAGTAAGTTGATTGCCACTGTCACTCCCAACGGTATGACTGGTTGGCCAATCGTTGAACCGCGGTAGCTCATTTGTTAGACGTCAGACTAGAAATCCAAGGGTCGCGGGTTCAATACCAGTCCAACGCACCCCGTTTGGCTACCTCTGTGTGTCCTTAGCCAAGGCACTTAGCTCACATATCCTCGGCGTTATATAGCCAATAATATGCTCAAAGTGTCGTTAAAAAGCAACCAAATACAACAACAACAACATTTCATTCAACCATGTCTTACGTAGCAATTTTGAGCTCCTCTATTAGGGAAAAGCTGTATTTACTAAGTAAATGAATAAACATGGCAATACCTTCTATTATTCAATAGGTTAATGTACGTCTTATTTGTTTCTATAAGATCTTTACATTGAGCAACGTGGGAGGATTAGTCTCTGAAACATGGAGCAACTGGTAACAGGAATAATTTTATCTTAGAAAAAAACTGTCTTACTAAACAAATACAGCCTATAAAATTGAAGGAAAAATATCAAAACGGATTAGAAAATGCATGCATGCATGCATTCATCCATACATATATATATATATATATATATATATATATATATATATATATATATATATATATATATATACATGCTGATTATATACATATCTGGACTATGCAGATACGAAGGTTAGTATGTACTGTGAGAGTTAATTTTCTTGAGTCACTAGTGTGCTTTTTTTTTTAATAGAGTGCGCACGGAAAAGTATTATCTTGATCAACCCTCAAAACCCACGAATGCAGTCCCTATCTATTTTTAGGCATTCTTGGTACTGATTTAAAATAAATTGTTTGTGAGAATTATGGTGCGATTCACTGTGTGTATTATGGCTACAGTGCACAGCGAGTATTCAGACACTGATGCTGTCCCAGAAGAGACATTTTGTAATCTGTAAAAATGGGTAAATGAAAAAAATGTATTGAGTTAATATTAGCAGCAATGTTTGGTTTTTTTCAATGTAATGAGAGTATGTAAATATACCTTTTATACATGTATTTTACAAACTTTGTAAAGTGTTTTGAAAAAGCCATCGTGCACATTTTATATGCAAATTCAAAATTCAACAGTAGTTATTAGGGGCATTTTGAAGCCATATGGAAAATACATTAGGAAAAGGGTCGATATACTATGATGACCTGCGGCCATTGGACATGGATGGGATAACGTTGTGCCATATGGAAATTTCTGATGGATAGGACAGTTATGGGCCATAAGGAAATTTAACATGAATGAGTCACATTGGGAGAATGGGAAATTTAACGTGGATGGGATACTATGAGGGAAAGGGACATCTAACATAGTTTGAAAATACCTGTATAGACTGACAAACACACAGAGAGAATGACAAACAAATACATCTTACATAGAAATACGCAGATAGATGAGCAAACACACGCCTATGACAGACAAACACCTGGACTCCAGGCAAACACAAATACATTCTGACAAACGAATGTTTTAGAAGAGAAGGGGTATGTTATGGTATGATAACTAACACACATGCTTACAATCCAACATTCATCCTTGCAAACCAATATCTAGGCGGTATGATATGATATGGCACGATGAATAACACGCACTCTTACAAACACTCGTTCTTACAATCTAACCGTCATCCTTACAAGCCAATGTGTAGAAAGAGAAGGAGTATGGTATGATAACTGACACACATCCTTGCAAATCAATGTATAGAATAATGGTATGGAATGATTTTTAGACTCTATTTTTAGAACTAAGAAAGTAACATGGAAATTCCAAATGTAGTTTTAGAATGATAGTCATGTCGGCTGATGTCTTTATTTCAATGCACTCCTAGACTCCGCTATATAACCATTTGTTTATATTCTTTGGTTATAGAATGACCCCATTACTCCTCTACATAATCCCATATTCCTATATATTTTAGGCAGATTGGTAAAAGACTTTATTTCAATGTACTCGATGATTTCGCTATCTAATCCAGAATTCATAAATGTTTTATAGAATCATAGGCAGATTTGTTGAAGACTTTATTTCAATGCACTCAATATATTTTGTGTAATATTGGTGCATTTATTCAAACTTTCGATTCTCAATTTTTACGTTTACATCATTTAACTTAAAAATTAAAGAAAATTTCAACAACAAAACAAAAACTTAAAGAATGTTTCCGCCTTGTTTGATAGAAACAATTTTGTGTACGAAAATTATTTGAAAATTATTGTTTCAACTGAGATAATGCGACTCAGAAGAAGCATTGTAAATTGAATGATCAAGTTTTAGTTTTATTACCTTTTGTTCTTCTTCTTGACTGTGTTATTGAGAAATGCGACATCAGATTTGCTACACTTTGTCCAAACAAGGTACATTGTTGTTGTCAAGATTAGGATAGTAGGCGAAGAGTGTCTGAACTTGTTAAGGAATTAATGATTTCAGCTGTATCTTGGGAAAAGAGGAATAAAGAGTAAATATCGCCCACGTAAAATCACTGTTTGAGAAATATTGTTTAAACTTTTCAAGGAAAATAGACAGCAAATACAACTGGTATCAATTGATCAAATAATACAAGTATATTTGAGCAAACCGATAAACGTTTCAAAGTACGAAAGATTTTTCGCGACAGACTGGACTTACAGTCTTGCAGTGGAATAGTGAAAAAAAAAAGATGACCCAGTTTAGCATGACGTTATCTAGATACTACGTCTTTTCATGGTATATATATATATATATATATATATATATATATATATATATATATATATATATATATATATATATATATATATATTGTTACGACTCTATAGTCTAAGAAAAATGTAACAGAAAGAAAGTGAATCCAACAAATCAGGTAAAAATCAACAAGCAACTTATTTCTAGGCAATTAAAGTGATATTCAAAAGACACTTACAGTAATGTGAATTAAAATCAAAATAATCCAATAATTCTAAGTGTCGTAATTACAAGTTCTAAATATAGAATGTTCCGAATGAATGGCTGTTGTTATGTATGATATTTATATAATATTATAGATATTTTAGGAAATTATAAATGTTTCTTGACTTTAATATTTGCTTAATCTTAATGTTGTTTATGAGAAGAAAAAAAACATGTTTAATTAGTGTCCTTGAATTAGGTTGTTACTTCAGATTTGAGCTAAAGGATAGCTTTGATAAACAAAATGTTTACCAAATTTGAGATCAAGGTTGATTTTGTTTACAAATAAAACTTTTTTAATTGATGATTTTGGAATTTATGTGAACTTATTCAGAGATATTTTGGAGTACTTCAGCACATTAAAGACTACTAGTATATCAGGACTTTGAAGACCATTGGCACATCATAACATTCAAGGATACAGCCGCGAATTCGGAACATTCTGTATTAGGACTTGTGATTAGAACACTAATACTTATTGGATTATTTGGATTTTAATACACATTACTGTAAGTGTCTTTTTGATTTTTTATTTTATTTATCTAGAAATAAATTGCTTGTTGATTTTTACTTGATTTGTTGGTTTCACTTTTTTTCTGTTAAATTTTTTTAGTCCATACAGTCGTAACAGAAATTGGGGGCTCGTCCGGGATAGAATTTCTTTAAAGTATATTAGAGATATTAAAGTTATTTTTGAAATTCATATTGATTTTGTCCTGGAATTTTTTTTTTGTCTTTGGCAAAAATTTAAAATAGAGAACTTTTTTTGTGTGAAACCAACAAGCATTCACAATGGCCTCTAATGTTCAGAATTTCATTTCAAAACCTACCCAGGAGGGGTTAGAGTGTACGAGAAAGGATGAGTTGCTCGAACTTGCCAGAAAATACAGTCTGTCTGAGGCAAAAGCATCATTGACAAAACAGGAGATAAAGATTATTTTAATTCAATATTTAGTAGGAAAGGGAATTTTGGATAATAGTGCTTTAAGTTTGAAGAGAAAGCTTGTATCTGGTTCTGACAGGAAATTAAGGGAATTAGAGCTAAAGAACCAGATGGATTTAGAATTGGCAAAGCTTCAGATTCAGAGAGAGAGAGAGAAAGAAGAGAGGCAGATACAAATGCAGATGGAGAGAGAGAAAGAAGAGAGGCAAATGCAGATGGAGAGAGAGAAAGAGGAGAGGCAGATGGAGAGAGAGAAACAGGAGAGGCAGATGGAGAGAGAGAAAGAGGAGAGGGAGATGCAGAGAGAGAGAAAGAGAAGAAAGGGAAATGCAATTTAAATTAAGAGAATTAGAACTGGCAAACAGAGCACACTCCACTCCTTTAAACACAAGTTCAGGTTTTGATGTTACTAGGTATATTAGGTTTGTACCCCCTTTTCAGGAAAAAGAAGTAGATAAATACTTTCTTCATTTCGAGAAAATTGCTGAAAACTTGAAATGGCCCAGAGAGCATTGGACTTTGTTATTACAAAGTGCACTTATTGGCAAAGCTCGGGAAGTCTACACTTCACTGTCAGTACAACAAAGCACTGATTATGATGTGGTTAAGGAGTACATCTTGAAAGCTTATGAGTTGGTACCAGAGGCATATCGACAAAGGTTTAGGAATTGTAGAAAAGAAACTGGACAAACTCATGTCGAATTTGCAAGAAAAAAAGAACAACTATTTGATAGGTGATGCTCAGCCAGGAAAGTTGATCAAAATTATGATAACCTCAGACAGCTCGTATTAATTGAAGAGTTCAGGAGGTGCATCCATAGTGATGTTAAAACCTATCTTGACGAGCAGAATGTGGAAACTTTGGAAAATGCTTCTCGTATGGCTGATGATTATTCCTTGACTCACAAAATTTCATTTGGCAATAAGTCATCCTCTCAGCAGTTCTCTGGTAAAAAAAAACATTTCAATCTCATACGAGTACTTCCAAATTTCACAACAGCACAACTGTTAGGAATCAAACATCTGATAAGACTGATCAGAAATCCTTATCGCTTCCTACGTGCACTTATTGTAAAATGAAAGGGAACGTTATTTCTGATTGCTTCAAGTTGAAAAATAATCAACAGAGTAAAGACAGAGCTTTTAGAAATGCTCTTATTTCAAAGAGGTCAAAGTCACGGTCTTGTATTGAAAGTAATACATTTGTTGGGGGCTTATGAACCATTCATGTCAGAAGGTTCTATATCACTTATTGGTGATTCTGCAAAGCCTATCCCAATTAAAATATTAAGGGACACTGGAGCTTCTCAGAGTCTTTTATTATCAGGTACTTTGCCTTTGTCTGAGGAGTCTTCTTCAAGTGAAAGTGTTCTTGTTCAGGGAGTTGAGTGCGGCTTTGTAAATGTTCCTCTCCATTTTGTAAATTTGGCATCAGACTTAGTTTCCGGACCTGTGACTGTTGGGGCAGTGACTTCTTTACCCATAGAGGGTGTTCATTTATTACTAGGCAATGACCTAGCTGGAGATAAGGTTGTGGTTAATACACTTGTAACTGACAAGCCTTGTTTGGATCAGAAAGTTGATCCTGTCGAAATTGAAATCCCTGATTTGTACCCTGCTTGTGCAGTTACTAGAGCTATGGCAAAAAGAGCTCGTGAGAGTGATGTTGATCAGGATATTATTCTTTTAGCTGACACATGTATTGGTCAGTCTTGAGGTCACATTTACCTCAGGTATTGATCAATCAAACAGTACTGATCACAGTGATCCTCTTTTGGCAACTCATTCTCTTTGTTCTAATCAGGGTGACAAACGACAGTCCCTTGTCGTTGAACAGGAGCAAGATCCCGAGATATCTTGTTTGTTTCAGAGGACTATTAGTGAAACTGAAGCCACACAAGTTCAAGTGTGTTACTTTGTGAAAAATGGGGTCCTTATGAGGAAATGGAGACCACCTGAGGTACCCGCTGGTGACGAGTTGTCAGTGAGCTATCAAATTGTTGTTCCTAAGTCATATCGACAGGAAATTCTTAATCTAGCCCATGAAACTCCTTTGGCTGGTCATTTAGGAGTCCGTAAGTACTTATCACAAGATCTTGAGTCATTTTTATTGGCCGAAACTCAAAAAGGATGTTTCTAAATAGTGCAGATCTTGTCACACTTGTCAAATGGTAGGAAAACCCAATCCGATGATACCTAAGGCTCATTTGCAACCTATTCCTGCATTTGATGAACCATTTAGTAGAATAATGGTAGACTGTGCTGGTCCTTTACTTAAGACCAAGTCAGGCAACCAATACTTGATGACCATCATGTGTGCATCTACAAGATTTCCAGAGGCAATTCCTCTTAGAAATATAAAAACTAAAACTATTGTTTTTTACACTTGTTGGCCTTCCCAAATCTGTCCAGTCGGAACAAGGATCAAATTTTATGTCTGGAATTTTCCAACAAGTTATGCATGAATTAGGCATTCAACCGTTTAAATCTTCTGCCTATCACCCTGGAAGTCAAGGTGCTTTGGAAAGATTTCATCAAACTTTGAAGAATATGATTCGATCATATTACTTTGATACAGAAAAGGATTGGGATGAGGGTGTTCATTTGTTGTTGTTTGCTCTTAGGGAATCAGTTCAAGAGTCTTTGGGTTTTAGTCCCTTTTACTAGTTTTTGGTCATACTGTCCGTGGACCATTGAAATTATTGAAAGAGAAACTTCTTTCAAACGAAGATTCAAAGATTAATCTTCTTGATTATGTCTCTGATTTCAAATACAAGTTGTCAAAGGCCTGTGAAGTAGCAAGAACTAATCTTCACACTACCCAGTCAAAAATGAAATTAAGGTATGACAGAAATACACAGGAAAGGAGTCTTAAACCTGGTGACAAAGTTTTGGCTCTCTTTCCCATACCTCAAAATCCTCTTCAGGCTAAATTGTATGGTCCTTATACCGTCGAAAAGAAAGTAAATGACTTAAATTATATCATTAACACTCCTGGGAGACGGAAACAGAAACAACTTTGTCATATAAATATGTTAAAGGGATATTTTGACAGAGATAGCCCAGCTTATTATTCAGTAAATTTAGTTGTACCTGTCCCACACAGTGAAGATATCAACGATGGAATACAATCAGACTATAGTGACTCTGGTATAATCAATCTTCGGAATTCAGAAATATTGAACAATCTAGACCTGAAACTTTCACATCTACAACAACAGGAAAGAAATGAACTAAAACAGCTAGTACATTACAATGAGCACTTGTTTCCTGATGTTACAACACGAACAAGTAAAATTTATCATGGCTTTGACATTGTAGATTCTGCGCCTGTGAAACAGCATCCTTATAGGATGAATCCTCTCAAACAGAACTATTTGAAGAAAGAAATTCAGTATTTACTGGAGAATGATTTCATAGAACCAAGTTAAAGTAACTGGAGTTCACCATGTATTCTTGTTCCCAAGCCAGATAATACATTCCGTATGTGTACTGACTATAGAAAAGTCAACAGTGTCACCAAAACTGATTCATTTCCAATCCCAAGAATGAACGATTGCATTGATAAAATTGGAAATGCGAAATATGTCACCAAGTTTGACCTTTTAAAAGGATTCTGGCAAATTCCACTGACGGAAAGGGCAAAAGAAATATCAGCATTTGTAACTCCAGATGGACTTTATCAACATATAGTCATGCCGTTTTTAATGAAAAATTCGCCTGCAACGTTTCAACGTCTGATGAACATGATGACATCTGGTCTTGAAAATTGTGATGCTTATATCGATGAAGTCATTATCTACAACAACAACTGGGAAGATCATTTGGAAACCATTCGAAAATTCTTTGATCGACTCAGCGATGCGAATCTGACAATTAATTTGAGCAAAAGTGAGTTTTGCCATGCTTGTGTCAAATTTTTAGGACATATTGTGGGACAAGGTCAAGTTAAACCTATAGAAGCTAATGTCAAAGCTATCTCTGAATTTCAAGTACCAATTTGTAAAAAGCAACTGATGCGATTTCTAGGTATGGCTGGATATTATCGGAAATTTTGTTCAAATTTTTCCAAAATTGCTGAACCTTTGACAAGTTTATTGAGTAAGAAAACCAAATTTCATTGGTCTGACAAGTGTCAGGAATCTTTTGACAAGTTAAAGGCCATGCTTAAGAATGCACAAGTTCTTTCTGCACCAAATTTCAGAAAATCATTTAAATTATCTGTTGATGCAAGTGATGTAGGGGTTGGTGGAGTATTGATTCAGGAAGACAAAAGTGGCGTGGATCACATTGTGTGCTATTTTTCTAAAAGACTAAACAAGCACCAGAAAAATTATTCCACAATTGAGAAGGAGTGTTTGGCTTTGATATTGGCTTTACAGCATTTTGAAGTGTATGTTACCTCAGCTCTTTCTCCAATTATTGTGTACAGTGATCACAATCCCCTTACTTTCATCAACAAAATGAAAGATAAAAATCGGAGATTGTTGAGATGGAGTTTAATATTGCAGGAATATAACATTGACATCAAACACATCAGTGGAAAAGACAATGTGATTGCAGATGCACTCTCACGCGCATAGAAATGTTATATTGCTTGATGTAATTAAGTTCAGTATCATAAAACATTTTCTTATGTAATTTTGGTTATTATAGTATTAGATGTATATTCAAAAGAAAGCTTTATTGCATAAATCTTTCTTTTTCCTTATGAGGGGAGGTGTTATGTATGATATTTATATAATATTATTGATATTTTAGGAAATTATAAATGTTTCTTGACTTCAATATTTGCTTAAATCTTAATGTTGTTTATGAGAAGAAAAAAACATGTTTAATTAGTGTCCTTGAATTAGGTTGTTACTTCAGATTTGAGCTAAAGGATAGCTTTGATAAACAAAATGTTTACCAAATTTGAGATCAAGGTTGATTTTGTTTACAAATAAAACTGGAAATACCGTACGAGTTACCTGTCAATGGTCACACGTACATTTATTATTCTAGAATATTCTGTAATGTGACCAATCTTTATATATACCATGTTTAGTGGACAGTTTTTCAGTTTCGACATTACTATCAGTCTTGTAAAGAGCTATTACAGTTGTGGAAAGTGATTCCAAATTCTAAGAGAGGAATTATTTTAAATATTCATTGGATTATAACAGTGCTCATAAACTTTTGGATTTTGGATTTTTAATTGATGATTTTGGAATTTATGTGAACTTATTCAGAGATATTTTGGAGTACTTCATTTTGACATCAGCACATTAAAGACTACTAGTACATCAGGACTTTGAAGACCATTGGCACATCATAACATTCAAGCATGCAGCCGCGAATTCGGAACATTCTGTATTAGGACTTGTGGGGTATTTTTTTTTTTTTTTTTGTCCTTAGCATGCAACAATAGTCCTGAGAGAGATAGAGAGAGAGGGGGGGGGGTAAAACTGATATGCTGACAGACCAACCAACAGAGAGAGAGAGAGAGAGAGAGAGAGAGAGAGAGAGAGAGAGAGAGGAGGGAGACTTACCATACTTATTTTTTTAAAGTCCATACCATACTTATTTTTTTAATGTCCATACCTATGTTTCTCTGTTGGTCATTTAGTCTGCTGCCTGACCAACCAACACATACAGAGAGAGAGAGAGAGAGGAAGTGCGGCCTTCAGGCATTTCAATATTTAAAAATGATCTGTTTTTAGAACCTTATTGTAGGTTGTTGTTTTTTTAAGTATTAAATAGATCACGGTATGTGTGTACCTCCTAGCCAGGAAATTTACAGTACGGTCTCGACTGGCTATAACAACTTTGCATGATTGGTATTGTCAACACTGTAGATAAATCCCGTGGAAAGGGTACACATACCATTCCGACAACCCAGATTATTGAACGTTACTTGGTGCAAGTTCAAGTTCAAGATTTTCATCCGGTTCAAAAAACTTGTTCTCTCTTACTCCACAGATTGTTTTGTTTTTGTTTTTTTTTTTTTTTGTTTTTTTTTGTTTTTGTTTTTTTTTTTTTTGTCCTTTATGCATGAGAGAGAGAGAGAATGGAAAACAGAGGGGATTTCAATAAAATTGTGTGCCTTGTTTAATTCATTTAGAAAACGGGTATTATTAGTATTTTTTCTCGTTATTTTCTTATGTCAATAATGATTAATAAGTGGAAATTCATCACTGATCTAGAGAGTATAAAAGTAATAGCCTACAGTTGAAACCATATTTATATGCGTATTCATACGCAATGGGCGGATCACAATTTGACTAACCACAGTATTAGTATATCAAATTGCTTTATACCAACACTTTAAAAGCCGTGTTATTTTTCATGTGTGCGTCTGTGTGTGTGTGTGTGTGTGTGTGTTTATATGCAAATAAAACCAGAAAAAGACTGGTTTATTTTATTATAATATTTCTTTTATTAATCTTTTGTAACATGCCCTTAGTTGGAACTGAATTTGATGCTGAAAAAGTCTGTCACTTTCTGAATCTTATGTAGAGGATTTTCCCATGTAATTCTCTAGGAATATTGGTGTCATTGTGTCATTGTAGTTGTACTGCAGGAACTGCATCATGGACTGAAATCTATCTCTTGACATTATCCAGGTGAAAATAACAATCAAATATTTTCTATTGAAGCAAAGGTTTTATTTTGTTTTTCATTTATGTACCACCAGTACATCTATTGTAGATGATCATGCAAGAAAAAGAAAATAATAATTAATGGCATTATTAACTTTAGCAACCACAAACTTTAAGATTACAGGGAGATAACTCAATGTGGTTCCCCATCCGATAGAGAAAGCAAATTCACACATGTTAGTACATTGTTTTGTTTTGTTTTCTTTTTGTTGTTGTTTTTTTTGGGGGGGTGGAGTGGGGGGGAGCGGAGGGGTCTTCAAAAAATAAGTAAACTCTACAAATTAATGACACTATAATGAATTAAAAGAAAATTAACTTAAATAAAATAATGAATACATGTCGCAAACTTGCAATAATAGTAATGTTTTGTATCATTTCTTTACAAACTATAGATAGATAAACGCTGTGAATAAAAAAAAAACAAAAAAAAGAAAAAGATAAAGAAGGACAAAATCGGATCACAGAGATTAATGTTAACTGCTCCACTCTGTAGACTGTTTCTGTGTGTGTTGATTTTTTTAGAAACAAGTTAAATCATTAACTGTGGCATCGCCTGTGATTTTTTATTCTACCTCTATGACGCGATAAGGAACTGTTCTTAGTATTTTCACAGGAATAGACATGGGCGTTTTTTTTTAAAAAATCTCAATCAACATTATAAATCGTATAAACAATAAACTACGTAATTTTTTATTCACATTACAATTTAATTAACGATTACCGTATATACTCGCTTATAAGTCGAGTCCAACTGCAAACTGCAGAGACCCAGCTGGGTCAATGTAGTTTGTTATGAGTAATCAGTAGAACAAATAACATAGAGTCTGATCTGCTGGTGCATTATGCAACGACATATCAGGGTCTATGTTGTTTGCAGTTGGACTCGAGGTATACACGAGTATATACTGTATAATGCACATATTTATAACAGTATTTAAATCGAAAGGATTGTAGTCTTTTAGCTTTTTGCTTTTCATGACAGGTCAGTGTTTTCAACATTTTGGAGAGTTGCATATATGTCAACATAATTTGAAACAGAGATTCATGCCAAAATATATCTTATCAAATTTCTATTAATTACACGATTATTGCCAAATATAAACAGTATGCCATGAACAACGTAATCAGAACAAAAAATGCATAAAAGTATTGCAATTATGAATTCACAGATAAAACGGCGTGTTTACACTTCGCATTTACACTTGTAAAACTTACAACTATATAAGACACGCCAATATGGTAAAAATTATTGTTTTTCATCTGTTTTTCTTTCAAAATGTAATGGTGCATTTAATTGGTATCATTCTATCTGTATGGCACTTTTTAATTAATCCTACTGAACAGCGCGTATGTGTTAGCAACATTTATGTTAGCGACATCTATGTTCTATGCTTTATGTGTGTTAGCGACATTTATGTTATGCATGTTATATGTTTTAGTTATGTGTGTTAGCGATATTTATGTTATGCGTGTTATATGTTTGATTTATGTGTGTTAGCGACATTTATGTCACTACGGCTCTCGAGCTGAAAGTGACATATATGTCATCACGGCATCCAAGGGTTTAATGTCATCTTTTGCTTTGTTAGTAAAATAATACAATATTTCTTTACGGCTCAACCGTTCTAATGTTAAATTCCCATACGAGCAATCGTTGGATATACATTTCGGCAAAGCAAACGGACCAAGGTTATCCAAAGCATTCAGTCATATGCGAAGTAATCCCGACAAGTAAGATTTATATTTCGTCCATCATAAGAAAATGTATAAACATATTTCACCGACTGAAATATTATAGACACTTCCTTTCAATGGCCAGAATTCGTGTGTTTATTTTAAAATACTGATGATATGGCTTGATTTTGGTAAATTAATAAAACTTTTGAGCTTTGTTTATAAAATTAAAAAATACTTTTGTAAATGTTACAAAAGCGGACACTTTAGGACTGTCAATCAACTAAAATTTTCGTAAAATCCTTATGATGCTAAGTTTTCAAGTTCACTATTAAACATATGGTATTAGCTACTGAAGCATAGAAGACTGGATAATACGACAGACCAAACAGGATCTTTCTCTCTCGCTATCATTCTAAATGTATGTCGCATAAAAATAAAAATATCATCTATAAAAATTAATTTATATACAATATATCAAATTGTCCAATGATTTTTTTTTTCTCTCTCTCTCTCAGGATTCTCTATACACATGCCATCTACATAACAATATATGTAATGTGTTCACACTATAATTAGTCAGCACAGACTCCCTTTGGGTGATATTGTCACTTTACATTCACAGTCTACACAAGTCATGTAGTCAGCATTATCGCTTATAAAGTGGTGGGTGGTTGGGATGCGTGGTAGCGCACGATTTTGTTCTGTACACTGGTGCCTGGACATCTTTAGCTCCACTTTTGGACACGATTTCTTTTATTTAAAATTCCTTATACAATAAACCTGAAATGCAAAATGAAGGTTTCATTTTAAACTATAAATAGATCATGCGTTAAATATGTTGACCATACTGAATTGTGGGTTACGAAAGGTTATTCATTTCAAAGCAAACTAAACCTTAATATATTGAATGAATTTGATTAAGGGTATTATATACACTAGGTTGGAATGGAAATTTCAAACCTTGTAAATTAGAATGCGGAACATTTTACAGTATTTATTCCTTGACTTTTGTTTTTAAATTGCGAAAGGAGTAATATCTGTGAAAGAAATACTAAAATCGCCATTTTTTTTTATTGGCAAGCCGTGTTGGACAAATAATACCATTTCTCTACCCTCTACAACCCCCCCCCCCCAACTCCACTCCTCCAAAAAAAAGGAAAGAAAGAAAGGAATATGTTTCCTTTATATTTGAGAGAGAAAATATTTCCTAATTTTACAAAACCGGTAATTTTAATACAGACATAAGCAGTGGCAGCTCGAGTTTTCGAGGCGCCGGGGGGGCAATGTTCTTTAGTGGCGCCCCAACTATGCCAGGGTGAACAGTTTTTTTTATGTCAGTTGCCAACCTCCACCCCCCCCCCCTCCCCCATCTACGCCCTGGTTACAGCTGCAATAAAAAAAGCTACCGACTGCACTTCTCACCCCGACCCCCCCCCCCCCCCCCCCCCCCCCCCCATCGTGCGCCACCGGAGATAAGAAAATGCGTCTGACTTTCTACCATTAGGAGGGAATGGTTTTGCAATATGAAAAAATCATTTTAATTTATTACAGTTCCCAGATAAAGTCAATAGGTAATACAGTCCTATTTTTTATATTAATAAATAAATCTTCTTACATTATAAATGATTTTTCAGTATTTAAAAACTATTTTATAATCTTACAAAATGGATTCTAGTATAACAAAATGTCTAATGTCAAATATTAGAAAATGTTCATTTTGGTTGACACAGGGTTGCTGACAAGAAATTGTGGACACAAATGGGTATTTTGTAATAATAAAAATCATTCTTGTATTAGAAATTCAATATTTAATATTATAAAATAATTTTCTAATATGATCGATCGTTAATTTCGAAATCTGAACACGCATAATGTTGCCAACATTCTTTTTACAGTTCATGTGGTATTCAAGAATGATTCTCATGAAGAACATGCGGCGTATACTGGAAATAAATGAATTGTATATTGGCTGAGATTGATCTGGTTTAAAATGAACAAAGGACAATGTATTCTTGTTCGCTGTCTTGGTAAATACACCATTTGAATTTATTTTAATTTTATATGGTTGATACACTGTCTCATATATGAAAAAGTAGAATAGAGTATAAGAGAATAGAATACTAGTAATACCGAGAGAATAGTATAGAAAAGTACAAAAAGAAAAAGAATAGAACATAATAAAATAAAAGAGAATAGTATAGAAAAAACAGAAGGGAATAGAAAGGATTGGTACAGAAATAAACCAAACAGAATGGAATAATACAGAAAGAAATAGAATATAACAGAACATGATAATCTATAATTGAATAGGACAGATTAGTACAGAAAGAAATAGAACAGAAGAAAACAGTACAAAAATAAATAGAACAGAATGGAATACAAAAAAAAAGAATTTAAAAAAAATTATATACAACAGAGTAGATTACAAAATATCGGAAAAGTACAGAAAAGAATGAAATAGACTTCAATAGACTAGACTTGACTTGAACAGAATAAAACAAAAAAGAATGGACAAGATTTAGGCAGAGGATTATAAAGGTAAACCTTACTTGCAATACACGCTGTCAGAAAGCAGGCAACATTACCCGCTATCATGGCCCTTAGTACCATTTTAGAAAGTTCCTTCTTTCTATTAGGGGCCAAAGCCCCTATTCCTCCGAGTGTGATCCCTATTGAGCCAAAGTTAGAAAATCCACAAAGTGCATAAGTGGCTATGACTTCAGATCTGACCTGAAATAAGTATAATTTTGTCTATTAATGAGTTTTCGATTTTGAGAAATTTTTAAAATGATGACTAGACACAGAGCATAGTGTCCTTTTTTGTGTTTGTCGTCAAAGCTTTCTTTTTAAACAAATGAATTACCGTCTATACTCGCGAATAATTTGAGTCCAAATGCACACAACATAGACCCTGATATGCCGTCGCATAATGCCCCGGCAGATCAGGGTCTATGTTATTTGTTCTACTGATTAGTCCTTACAAACTGCATAGACTCAGATCTGCCGACGCATTATGCGACGGCAGATCTGGGTCTATGCAGTTTTCAGTTGGTATCGGTTTATACGCGAGTACAGACGGTAGAGGCGTTTCTGATATTCTCGTGAAGATCATTCCACTGTATTAATGTCGATAGAAAAAAAGACTTGATGCCATTGGGAGTCTTATGTAATATGAATAGTATGTATTAACACGCCCGAAACTGTATATGGAAGAACTGGATTGAAAATAAATGTATGTAGTTATATATTATTTTATACGTTTTAAAAAGCTTTAGGTTTTTTTTTTTTTTCCTTTTTGTGATAAGTTCTTCCCATCCAGTTTCAGCATACAAAGATTGCAGAGAAGTATCTTTTGGCAGTCCAGTTAGCATATTATAACATAGGTCTTATGTAGGAAACGTGTAATTTTGATAAAGTTCCTTGCTTCAGGAAATATTTTAATTTTCGTAAGTTTTACTAATATGGCAGACACTCTTTTGCAATATGATCTTTAAAAAACGATGACTTAAAATTTGAATTATGGTACAAACCAAGATTATTCTGTGACTTCACGAAAGTCAGGTCAATATCGCCGTGATTTCAGGCATGGTGTAAAGTTGTTTATTTGTTAAGAGTATAAATTCAGTTTTTTCGAGATTAAGTTTCACATACCACTGCTTCAACCATCCTAGCAAGGCATCGAGATCATGATTCATTATCATTTCAATTTTTGCTATATACGGAGGTGAATAAAGCAGGGACGAATCGTCGGCAGACAATCTAGTAATGAAACTAATTTCTTAAGAAATATCATTAATATAGATCGCAAATAGTAGTGACCTTAAGATAGATCCCAGTGGAACACCTGCACTAATAAGCTTTTCATCTGATAAATAGTATTTCATGACTACCCTTTGTTGTCTACAAGATAAGTAACCTTAAAACCAACATAACAGATTACAAAACATATAATATTGACGTAATTTTTTTTTTAAATTAGGCCTCAATTTCAAACTCTTTCGTAAGCTTTAGAAAGTCAGAGAAAATAATACATGGATTTGGTGAATCTTCTAACATTTAACAAACACTACGATGCATTTAATAATAATTATTGGCAATTGTTTAGTAGACATAATACACAGAAGACTCCATTACGGTTGCAGCGTCATTCGTGGTGATCTGTATCAAGTTCAACTTTCACCATCTCTTTGTTGCACATAAGGTGGCACTTAAACCGTCCAGCATTTGTTCTTCATTGTCCAAATTATGCAACATAAAGGCAAGGCATCATAAATCACCTAGTGTTTGTTCCAATTATTACGTTTAAGTATCTTTTATGTAGTAATGATAATCAGTGTGAGACAAAAACAATAATTTTGCATGTTCAGAGATACGTTAAAGATATTTAAAGATTCGTATAACGATCTACAATCAAAACTTTCTCTCTCTCAATGTTTGCTGTATTGATTAATAATGTTTATGTTTAGGTTTACTATGTGCGGTCATGTTTCTTATCATTTTATTTGTATAAATTTATTTGTATCATGTAGGGGGAGGACGATGTAAGTTGAGATAACCTATATCCAGTCATATTGCGCATTATTTGACAATAACATATGTTTAAACTAAACGATGAGACAAAATACTGAATAGAAATATTTCAGTGTGTTTCACGAATCATATTTCCTTCAAACGATAACAAAAACCACCATGCAAAGCATTACCAAAGAAATTCAGCCAAAGTAAACAAAACGATTAGCAAAAATTAAATTTACTACGCGAAAATGTTCCCCGCTTTAATTTTAATTACTTAGATTAATGGCTGACTTAAGCGTTTACATTCTACCTTATCTGAAAGACAATCAATTCGCTTCACACTGTATGATCTTTAATATATGGTAGAGGAACGAAAATCGTTATTAAAGAAGAAATTAGCTACCAGATATTAGCTACCAGATCAGACAAAATAATTACCTTGAACACAGCACAATGGCATTATTGAGAGAAACTCTGGCTTTTTAATACCGCCAAGGTAAAGTGAATCTCAAGGTAGACAAACTAAGAAACGCCCAAAAGATAAAGCTTTATCAAAAATATTTCTTTTTGAATTATCTCCGTGAAGCCCAACCAAGCTCGATCTAGATATGTCGGAAATTGGCTTAACTCACCGAAATCACGCCTCCTTTAAGTGTCTCATTGGTCATTCCCAGCAATATATTGCCTCCCTGCCATGACCAAGGACCTGTCCCATTGAAAGAGGCCGTATATTTTTCCAGCGTGTGTCTGTTATTTATGAGGTCCCTCAGAACTCCATAGGCTATAAATTCGTTGGTGAAAGTTTTGATGCCGACCATTTCCGCCACTTTTCGGCTATCTTCAGGTGCCGTGCCCATGAAGAACGCCACTGGGTATAGGACGTAGGAGCAGATGAACTGTAACAATACCACAGACGACAATTAACATTGGTCATCATCCTTTCACTACCATCATTATTGGTATCTTTTTTTGTCTTTGTTTTTTTTTTGTTGTTGTTTTTTTCTTAGACATGAATAGATGTTAAGTGTCTTCTGTTAATAATGTCTGATATAATAGGGAATTCCAGAAGAAATTTCAACAACGTCTAGATAAAAAACAGGTTTTGGTTATTAGTATCGGAAAACAAGTTTTCATCTACACAACTAGATATTAAACATTTATTCCTCGTATTGAGACAATCTTACTTTATCGTGATATTGTGTCATGAAACCAGTATAACATTGTGTCCGTAAAACAAGAAGAAACGCCTTCATAATTTGCTAACAACTGGTTATTTACCAATGTCCAAGAGTAGCACAAAATCCACACTTTACTTCTTGTAGTCATCTAAATGAAACTACAATTAAAGGGTTTTGCTTCATCTCACATTGGCAAAACTCCCCAAAATTGTACAAAAACATTTGAAATCTGAATAGCATTCAGATGAATGGTAAAATGTTAAAGCTAATGAAAAATATTGCTTTCTGAACATTTAGGCATGACATTTGTTATGTCTAGTCGAATGTTGATTTTTCTCTTCTCTTTCGGAAAGAGGGAAAAATTTGCACCCAGTTGTTTATTGGCACACGATCAGACTGTAACTTAGTAACTCTTTTTGATTTCTTTTTCGCCCGGCACAGCCTATATTAACATACAGGAAAATCTACGTTTATCAATATTTATGGCAGATTTACTTGCCTGAAAGGAAAATTCCGGTAATCCGACTCTGTCCCCAAACCAGATCAGAGTGGCGTTCACAAAAGCCAAAAGGGAGAGAAAAGCAATGACGTTTACAGCAATGGCGCCTACTAGCTTGATGCTAGCGGTGGCACCAGCAGAGGCCGCCTCGATCAGATTACGCTCTTGTCTAATAAATAAATAAATAAATGAATAAATAAATCAATCAAGAATTAAAGAGGTTTCATTTACTTTGACAGATGCACCCTTGTTCTTATCTTTGTCTGAGCGTACACCATTTTTTTTACCAAAACATTTTTATACATAGGTTGTACACTAAGATAAAATACTGGAATTTAGATCATTAGACAAATAAACAAACAATTCGGGTAACAGATGATCAAATAAATAAATTAACAACTAAAGAATACACCAGTAGACAAATACGCATACATACATACATACATACATACATACATACATACATACATACATACATACATACATACATACATACATACATACATACATACATACATACATACATACATACATACATACATACATACATGCATGCATACATACATACATACATACACATACATGCATGCATCCATGCATCCATGCATACATACATACATACATACATACATACATACATACATACATACATACATACGTACGTGCGTGCGTGCGTGCGTGCGTGCGTGCAAATATGCATACATATATATGACATTTTGCCTCGGAAGCTTGATGGATTTTATTCATAAATTATATACAATTTGTCCACGTTCATGGCCTAAGTGTGATGTTACTATGAAATTCAAGCGAAAGTTCATATATGTGAAATGAGCTTACGATTTCTCCATCTTCGAGAAATCCGTTGATGATGCCTTGATTTGCTCTGTCTCTGGATAGGCTAGCTTACTAATGGCTAACGCCGCAGGGGCGGACATCACCGACGCTGAAAGTAGATGGTTGGCGGGCACCTGTATGTGAAAGAGAAATTCATTACACTTATCAAGTAATTTGCGCGTCACGTGCATTATAAACCATCTAAACGTCACATCATGAACACGTCACAACAAATAAACGTGAAAGGAATAAAACATAGAATGCGACAAATGTAGACGCAGACATTAAATAAAACAAAAATATTGTAAAATTACTTATGATATTCAAGTGTGCTTGAATGTACATAGATAACATTAAATTGTTGCCAAAAATGTATTCTTACACCTTTTTATAACCATGTGAAAATGTACTTACATGTATTATTCATTTTAGTAAGAACAATTGTACTCGATCCTTGAAGTGGAAACGAAGAAACTGCATGGGTCAGGTTCAAAGTTGTGTTCCTGAGTCTAATAATTCCTCGTTAATTCGATATTTCCTTCTCCAGTTTCTATCATATTCTTCTTTTTTATATTTTTGCTCTTCATCGTATCGAACAATTTCTCTTTCCAACAGCATGGCATTTAATTTTACTTTTTTTCATTGCTATGTCATGGAACCCCATTATCACATCAATATGCATCCCTCTAAGCGTTACGTGTCATTAAGTGGTGCTAAAGGCGAAGTTTTAAAACCGACCGGTTACAAACTACCTATATGTTTTGTGGATCCCTAAACAAAATTATCTGACCACCGTCAACTAGAGAGATAGAGTGATCAACTCGACCTTGATCATGAATTCAAGGTGCGTGTGGATTTCTATATTTATAACTCACAACCTATCCCTGCACTAAGTAGGGGAGCAACGGGACGTTGTCTTTGTAAGGTGGAGGAAACCTGAGTACCCGGAAGAAACCATAAAGCCGTTGGAGTATAGGCCGACCCTTCCGACATATCACATCTGCGCCATTTCCTGGGCTCGAACCAGAGAGACATTGATTTGCGGCCTCACAGAAGTTCATATGTTATATAAGAGTTATGCTAGGTCAAGCAGGTGTAGCTTATCTATCTACCCGTATCTGCACCCCCACCCCAACTCACGTGATCTAGTCCTGGATCATTCCTTGGAATCTATCAAGAATCATATCCGACAGCATTTATATATATATATATATATATATATATATATATATATATATATATATATATATATATATATATATATATATATATATATCCACAGAGCACGAATTAAAATTCTCTAACCTTTATGATAATAATTATTTATTCGTATTTAAAACGTGTAATTCTCTCTCTCTCTCTCTCTCTCTCTCTCTCTCTCTCTCTCTCTCTCTCTCTCTCTATATATATATATATATATATATATATATATATATATATATTACTGGACATGAAAAGACGACTTAGACATATGCAGCTAACATCGGAACAGACAAGAGATTTATTTCCAACTCATGTCTAACAACAGACATATGAGATTAAGTACAAGTACAAATTAATAATGGTGGTGATATATCGGATAAAGAAAGATAAAAAGAAAAGAGTAGAGAGAGCCTTAACAAATATGCTCAAATTTGGGGTGTGGTCAATACAGAAAAGCGTGAGGAGGTGTTTAACACGCACAGACTTCTAGCTGAACCTAATTAGGGAAATTAACTTCAATATTCGATGAATATCTAATATGAAAAGAAGAAATCAATTTAATTTTAAAATGATGAAATAGATAGTGTGGTCATAAATAGCAATAAATACTTTATACAGACGATTTGTATTGTAAGTTTAAGATAAAAGACAATGATAAAATATATGATAAGATTTTACTAATTGTTATAAATTACCAATGTTATGATTCAGTTCATTTCCTTGTGGACGCTTACCCCAAAGCCAATATAAGCCCCCAACACACTGCCAGCAATAGTTGCAAACCCACCGGTCATGACGGCATGTAATTCGGATTTCGTCATATTTTGTAGAAATGGTCGAATCATCAAAGGGGCTTCGGTCTATAATATAAAATAATAATAATAATAATGCATGTTCATAATAATGCATGAAGGATTGACGAAGAATTACAAATCAATAAAGAAACTACGGCTATAGTAAGTCATACAATATTTTTTTGAAATTCGATCACGAATTATTTCTTCAGAGTTATCATTCAAATGAGTGCAAATCCAATCCGAACAGCATCCATCTGGCATTGAAAAAGGTTCGACTTACGTTGCCACTGTTGCACCACATTGTTTCGAAAATCACGAGTGCATAGACTGAAGACCAACACACTCGGTTGCAAAGTTCCCACAGTCCAAAAGAGCCGTTCCACTTAAAAATCACGCATGTGCCACTGTATCCATATCTATATTTTCTTCGCGGGGCACATGCAGCTAACATAAATTAAATTACAACCCGGAATCAAATATCACGCTTACTATTTAAATAGATCACACATTATTATTAGTTTCAAATATAGTGCTTTTTTATCCGACTTAACCTCGGTTGTTTGTAGCTCTTTAAGTATCAATCACGTTACATATATGAATATTACTTCCTTCCTCTCCATTTCATCAAGGCTTTGATTTTATGAGAACTTCATATGTGGATTTCTCCTTACTTGAGTTTGGTTAATGTTTATGTGTAATAATGATGATTGATATCATGTGTATATTTTAATAGTTATCTGTGTGTGCTAAATTTAATTACTGCATATGCAGCTAATGTGATAACTTATGCCTAATGTAATATATGTTGATGTACCAGTTTAACTGATGTATATACGTACGTAGACTGTACATATGTATATAATACGTACGTAGACTGTACATATGTATATAAGGACTATATTGGAGACTGGCTTTCAAGCTAACTATGCTATCTTCATAAAATAAAGACATTATTATTATTATTATTATTATTATTATTATTATTATTATTATTATTATTATTATTATTATTATTATTATTATTATTATTATGTGCTTCTTGCCAATTCAGTTTAGTCATACGTTTTGGTATTAGAAACTATACATAAATCTATCTAAATTAAATTGAAGTATGTTGCATGTTAGAGAAAAATATGTAAGCCGCCAAGAATAATGCATATATATCGAAGACATGAGGACATCCATTTAGTAACACAAGAGTTTCGCAGTCATTATTAACAAGGCATGAATCGGGTGAAATATGTCCCTTATGTATGTGGCTTCGCGTGCAATCGACCCATGAATTTTTATATGAGTCAGGAGTGTAGGAGATGAAACCGTCTTAAAGAGGATATTAGTCCTTATTGGGTCATAGGGACCTTGACATTTTAACCTAAATCACTTATTGGGTCATAGGGACCTTGACATTTTAACCTAAATCACTTATTGGGTCATAGGGACCTTGACATTTTAACCTAAATCACTTAAAATCAATAGACTTTTTTCTAATCTTAAGGGCAGATGACCCACGGAATTTAGTAAAAAATATGCAGTAAAACTAACATGCTCACGGAAACACTCTATCCCTTCTCCTCCTCACGGTAACTTTGACCTTCAATCAGTATAAAGGGCGCCTACATCAGTAGATTTCTTTGTACTTTTAAGGATACATTTTCTTGTGAACCTTTTTTTCCGGTGTGACTAGTGTAACTCAGGTATGATGAAACGTATATTCAAATGGGCAGATGGTTCATCAGAAGATAGTTTTTGTCAATCTTCATATAGTGTGGCGAATCCGTGGAACAGACTGAGAAATGGTATGGTTACAGTACCAAAACTTAATAAATTCCAATGAAAACACAACATACATTGGAAGAACGAGAACTCGTTTCCGATCGTTATTTACTTATCAAATTACATGTAAAACGTGCCAACTTGTCTAGATTTGATATCAAGTATATTAAGGTGTTCAAACGTATCCAGAACTCACATATGACTAAAGTCTTTTTGGCGTAGGTAAAACAGAATTTCTGAGATTTAAAATGTTTGTCTTAAAGTTAGGTCAAAATATTTCAAATTTAAATTAAGACAAAGAAAATATGCATGGGTGTAATCGAGACCTGAACTTATTTAATAATTGGTGGATTTTGTTGTTCTTGTTGTTTGATTAGACTTGCTTATTGATTAGACTTGCTAATTGATTAGACTTGCTAATTGATTAGACTTGCTTATTGATTAGACTTGCTTATTGAAATGGACAGAAGAATCACAACCCGCCTTCAGGGATCAAAATGGCGTAACACCACTACTTACCATACCGACAAATATATTTCCAGCGGCGTTTATGGATTCAGCCGGTGACGTATCCATGCAGAAAGACAGGAATCGGCCAATATGCTTGATCATAAACTGCATCACGCCAAGGAAGTATAAGATATTTATGAAGGTGGCAAAGAACACCACAATGGACAGCACCTATACAGAAAAGTCACCATCAGAGTCAGAAAGTAGTAGTATTATTTCCTTGTAAATCAAAGTTGATGTTGTCAGATTATTGAGAACTTTCTTTTGACAACCTGATTTAAAGTTATTGAACTAATGGACAACAATAGACGCAGATCTAATACTGAAAAAGGTTAAAATCTTTCAAATTATTTTATGAAGAGTAAGATTCCGGAACAGCCTTCAGAGATAATTTTGACTTAACTTCCAGGAGATTTTTAAAAGGATATACACAATAAATAACGAAAGTCTTGAGTAGTGTCAATGATATGTATTTTTATTCCCCTCACTCTTTTGGCCGATTTTTAATTTGAAATTAAAGTCTTCCTGATGATCAGGGAGGTAGCTAGTGTATTCTGTAATATTTGTCCACCGTAGTAGCTTTAAAAGTAATAATAATAAAAATAAACATTATGCTATTTTGAGTTGACATTTTGGATTTTTTTGTTGTTGTTTTTTTTTTTTTTTTGCTTAATTTGTTCTTTTCCCCTTTCCTTTTTGCCTTGTACCAATTTTGTTCTCATTTCTATTGTAGTCTTATTATAAACTTGTTTGAGAGCCCTTAAATTGTTGGACTTAAAATACGATAAATTTATTTTGTCATTAACGCTTTCTAACGCGTATTGCTTCTGACACATGTAAAACTAACATTTTTATGTTAAAACTGTATTCATATATCACGATGTGACTTGAGTTGAAAAATAAATGATGTGTTTCGATCGTTTATGCTAAGAACGTGAGAAATATAAGAGAATGTAGCTCTCCTCCCATAACTTATGTCTTTTCAAACTCTAAATGAAATTTTTGATGATGTTTACCTATTTCAGTAATGCACTTGCATCAGTCACTTGTAACTTATAGCCAATCTTTCAAAATGTCCTAGAAATCTTGACTTAAGGTCAGTTTTAGGTCAGACTTAACCTTTAGGTCGCTACATTTTTATTTAAGTCCAGATTCTATTGGTTAAATTAAAGTCAGGTCAATGAACATACTTAAAGGCCTAAACAAGTATTATTTGAAATAGTTTAGGACTGACCAGAATAATTTTACTTGAATCCGTCTTTTCAAAAAATAAATTTCAGATCATGGTGATCAAAGAAAGCAATAATATACTTATTGTTAATAATGTACCTAATATTCATCATAACTACAAGAAATATAGAATATTAATTGTTAATTCCTAAATGGAAAAAAAAAAAATTCCAAAAGTGATATAGCCACTCTGTCGATAAAAGTGGTATCGCCACTGTGGCGATATCATTTTCCTACCATTGATATATTTCAATATTTCACTATGAAATATATTATAATACCTAATATTTACCCTACAAATATCATACCCTGGAAAAGAAGATATTCATTTTGATCTTACGTAGAAAAAATTCCTCTGATATATATATATATATATATATATATATATATATATATATATATATATATATATGAAGTTTACATGATTATTATTATTATTATTATTATTATTATTATCATCATCATACATTTGAGCATATGAGGAACTATTTCCCCGTCTGTGTTGAAGTCGAACCAACTGATTGAATCCAACACTCTAACCACTTCAAGCCCACCCCGACAACACCACACTCCCATTCTCCCTGCAGCGAATTATGTCATATATACTGCCTTACCTTAAAAGCGAAGAAATGCTGAAACCACAAATCTCCGAAAACGAATAGAACACCTGCCATCGTGTATTCCAGTAACTCTGTCACACGGTCTCCTAACCACTTGAAAATGTCGTATCCCCACTGGGTCCTCAGGATAACCAGGGCAAATATGTATTGGATAGCTATGCCCCAAAAAACGGGATGCCAGTTGACCTATGAAAACACGGCAAGGGAATAATGCTTTACAATCGAATAAGTCAAAGGATACAAAACTAGAAATAAAATAAGATACTTTCCAATAAAAATCATATGATTATACAATACTGAATCACTTTTGTAGAACCATACATAGACTTAATGTCTTCCTTATTAAAATAACATGGATACGAAATAGGTAAACATAATCAAAAATTTCATTTTTCATTGGGAACTTCATTTTTCATTGGCAACTTCTCGGTCATTCCTACTGTCGACCAAGCAAACTTTCCCTAACACCAATTTTCCCTATACCTCTACCTGTCGTATCCGTGCAGCCATGACTCACTGATCTGCAGCTTATCAGGCCGAAATAAAATGTTTTCACCATTCGCAACTTCGAGGTCAATCCAACGAATCATACCTCGAATGTATCCCGATAGCTGCCATTAGCTGCCGTTCGGACCACCTCGGTTTTTTACGAAACAAGGATCGGCGAAAAGTTGCGAATGCATCGAACTATTTTTCATTGGCAACTTCTCGGTCATTCCTACTGTCAATCCAATCATAGAAATAGTCAAGGTGATCCGAATATATTGTGGTGGGGTTTTTTCACGAAGCAATTTCCGGCGAACAAAATGTATGCTTTTTCTGTAAATTACTGAGCCGACATATCTCTGATGCATATTGTTGTCTCGCAGAAATAGTCGAAGTGGTCCGAATGATGTTTTCACTTGACGAAGAAAAGCGATAACTATTTGACTGAGCGTTACTATTTTACTCAAGCGCGCTTTTGTGCGGGAATATGTCACTTGATTTGAGATGAGCAATCAATGCTTTTGCGGTATCACTTCGAAAGGAATTTAGTCAAATGTGTAAGCTTTTTTATTTAAATCTAGCCAAACATCGTGCAGGCTACATAAATATCCCCAACCCCACCAAAAAAAAAAAAAAAAAAAAGAAAAAAAAAAGAAACATTCTAAAACAACAGAATTTAATTTTTTTTATTCATATTCATTAGATTTACTGTTCGTATTTCATATTATTTTTTTACATCGGGATTCGGTCACGTGCCCTCTCAGTAGACAGCATAGGCATTTGCCACAGTGACACGTGTTCCCAGAGTGATTTATCGCCTTCTTGTAAACATCTGGGGGTTTTTTCTTGGGCGGTCATGTTGTACTGTTTTCTGTTGTTGTTGTTTTTTTTTTTTGTTTTTTTTTTTTTTTTTTTTACGTGCCATAATATTAATCAAATGCGAAGCCGGTTTAGCATTTTGCAAATGTTGCCAGCAGGTAGAGTGTAGTTTGTATACCAAATGTCGTATTAAAAGCGTGCATCAGGTACTCAGCTCTAGATAGCGGCAAATATTTGATATTATGTCCTATAGATAAGACCAGGTAAGATAAATAAGAAGCTAAAGAGACTGGTGTCATGTTTAAATCATACTCGACATTGTGTCGTATCAATGAGTTTAAATCATACTCGACATTGTGTCATATCAATGAGTTTAAATCATACTCGACATTGTGACATATCAATGAGTTTAAATCATACTCGATACCGTGTCATATCAATGAGTTTAAATCATACTCGACATTGTGTCATATCAACGAATTTAAATCATACTCGACATTGTGTCATATCAATGAGTTTAAATCATACTCGACATTGTGTCATATCAATGAGTTTAAAGGTATTATATTATACAATCTAGTTTTGATAAACCGGCTTTTATTTATCCGACTATTTTTTGTATTCGACACAATGAATGCAAGATTATATTGAACGTTATTCACAACCAAACTCATTAATCTGAAGATCACGTTTATTTGACGTTTTCATTGGCGATAGTTTGCGACTGATTAATGAGATTTGACTGTACATGAATGTACATATGTTATGTAGCAAAATACGTGAATGACAATCCAGTGCTGTAACGTAGTAGATTCGACACACTTCCTATGCAGATTTGATATCGTGATAATTGAAACGTATCCCTGGTGGTTGGAGTTAGCATTTGTAAATTATCTAGTGTGTGTATTTGTCTTCAAATATCACGAAGAAAAAAATAGTGTTTGTGAAAGACGCAAGCTTAAAAAAGACGCGTCGATCTAAAAACAAAGCCTAGCTATACCAACAATTTACGAATCCCCAAATCAGATATACCCATTAGCATAATCTTTTTCTATACAATCTAAGGGTTTCTTTCTATAAATTATTAAGTCTTTTTTATAGGATATTGTTCTGTTAATAGTCATGAAAATTCAAGCAAACATTATTAAAGTTGAACCAATTTTAATTTGTAAATGCTATTCAGTGAAATTTACATTGTTATCTCACTATCGTTGAACCACGACACTTCATAACAAACAAGCTTAGCAACCCAGGTTATATTGCGTAATGATACACACATACTCCGGCTTGAGATTGGTCAGCGGTCTATTGGAATTGTGAATAAACAACAAATGATTGACAGTTGGTGGAAGGTAAGATTTTAAATCAAAGTAGTTGCACTATTAATTTATGAGGATTCATATCCCCGGCCAGTCCCTGCTATTTTAGTGCTTTTGGTGTATTAAGGCACATTAAAACATTGAAGGTCATAAGTAGAATTTAAACTAAACCCCTCTGGTCACGAGTTCAACTCCTTAACCACTGAGTCACCGCGGTTCGCCTTCTGTTTTAGTAAAATATCTATTTAGAGGCCTAAATTTTCGCAGTCTATATTTGTTCCCAAATCGCAAATATTTACCTTTACAGAGAGAGAGACAGAGAGAGATGCAACTAAAGAGGTTCTCACCTTTGCCGGGTTGGTAGAGGTAAGGTAAAAGATGATTATGTACAACGCTAGTCCAGCTACCGAGATTAAACTTCTTGGCTGTTCTATGGCGACATCCAAGATAATGTAGACAACCAAAAATATAAAGACTCCCACTTTCAGAAACCTGTACACATAAACAAATACAGAGTTTCATAATTCATCGAACTGAACGTGCCATATACCTCAATCACTCCATCGGTTACTCACATACTTACAGAAAAGTTCTGAATAGGACCTCTACATATCGAATGCAAACATTTACATATAGTATTCTCTATCTCTCTTTCTTTTTCTCCTTCAGTCGATACATAATGACCGAACGCGGCCGCTAGTTCCATTTAAAATTGTCTGAACTTTGTGCGTGGCTGTTGCGTACGCACAACAAATAAAATAAAATGATTTACTGATTAATTCAAATTACTTCTCTGTCATGCTCTCTTTGTTTATCTATTGTGCACATCTACCTTCCAATATGTGCATGACTGCACGATGCCACCAACCTTACTAGTGACCCCTCCCCACCCCAAGATGTACATGACAGCACGAGGTCACCTACCTTATTACAGCATGAAGAAAAAAGAAAAAAAACACAAACAAACAACAAAACAAACCAAAAAAATCTCACAAATGAATGCGAGACCACTTCCTAGACTTTTAGAATGGTAGTGCAGAATCCTCATATGCCTTACTACTGTAACACACAAATACTATTGAAATCTCGCTACCGCCTTAAATGAAATTGATACAAATGCTAACATTGTGGTATTTCAAGATCGTAACACGAAAACAATTGAATTCTTTAACAACATAATGATGGACCAAAGCTTTATTGTGATCAACTCAGCAGTTTTCAGAGAGGTGTTAGAAATGTTCACTGAGTTCAATATAAAAGCAACAATCTCGGTATCGATAGATAACGTGCATTTGTTTACGAGTTTAGATGGGATTAAAGTGTGGTCAAAGTTAGTGGTAATACAAAAGAACATTTAAGATAATACAAATGTTGATTTTCCTATTTCAAACATCAAAAAGATATCCCACAGTTTTTCAGGAACAATGTTGATTTACATATTGCATTAAGTTATAAAAACATTGGGATAAGCAGTATTCAGGCCCTACAGCATGAAGATAAAAACTGTGCAGTATGAAGAAGGATTAAATTACACATTGATGTGGATAAATACACAAATTTGCATTCGGCTAACTTCAAGGAACAACTCGAATAATCTCATGAATTATACCAGCTCAGTATACAAAGACTCGTCAAAAACAGAGAAAGAATTTGTGGAAAACAAAGTTAGATTCAAAAGTGAACATGGTGACTCAGTTTATGAAATGGAATGGCAAAATTTGACATAGATCTGAAATTATTCGTACGTTTAAAAGAATTGAAAAATCTTGCAAATTCTTTATAACAAAAAGTTCCAGTTGTTGTTGGATGTTCTGTTGGCTTGTTGATCACGCCAAAAGAGAGTCTGTTAAGTATTAAATACATACTTGATCATTTCTATACCGTTTTAAATGATTGACAAAAAGAACATTATTGAAGACACCTACATTATGATCCTGAAAGTATAGTTGTTTACACAAACATCAATCAATTCTGGGAACAAATTAAACCCGACAAAATTAAAATAAAATATGCTGAATTGAAAGGCTGGTTAATTGAACCTACACGTTACACAAGCAAGAGAGAAAAAAATATTCCCCTACAGAAGGGTCTATGTTACTCACAAGGATGACCAAACAGAGATTGTTGACATGTTTTACAAGGAAGAGTTATCTCTATACGACAAACAGGACGTTGTGTACAAAGATTAAAAGATTCTGAAGAACAAGAAAATGAAAGGGTAAAGTATGTACTCTTGAAATAAAAGGGATATGATGAAAAGTTTAACACTTGGGAGCCAGCAGAAAACATTATGCCATTAACATAAATGGTAGAAACGCAGTACAATAGCAGTATCAAGCAGCGCTAGAACACTGAGTTTTTGAAAGATACAAAGTTGCTAGAATGTCACAGGTGTGGTAAAACAGTGCATTAGAAAATGTGAGCGTTTAAACCTGCACAATCATGCAAATTTGTATTGATGGATAAAACTCAATTATGTGCACACAAAAAAAACCGTACAAGGCGAGTATGATGTAGCTGTCTTGTCAAAAAGTAACTGCCATCATAGAAGAAAAATTAACAACAATGGGTTGATTCGAGAAGAGTTTCAACAGCATGCTTTATAGACCAGTTCATCTTCATAGTGTGAGGATATATATATTTTTGAAAATCATGTTTCACTGATATCCAGTAGTAATTCAAACGTAACTACTTTAATAAAGCGTAGCATTTGATGTTTCAGCAATTTTAAAATGTCACAAATGTTACAGAGAAAAGCTGGTGGAGAAAATGGAAAAACATAATACAATTTACTAGACATGCAGAGATTGCGTAACACACGCGTAATAATATGGTATTACGATGGAAGAAATGAAAGGTTCAGAGATCGAAATTTACAGAAATTTACAGGCGAGTGTTAAAAACAGTAAACAGAGGATTGATGTATTTGCACAATAGAAGCCACTTTCACATTAATTTCTTGATTTTAAATAACCGACGTCAGATTTTTTTAAAAAAAGTAGCCAGTACAGCGCCGCATTAGCCACGCATTACATTGGTTAACTCATCTTAGCCATATTAACATAGCAAATGAATTTAACGAGATAAGACATTACTACTATAAAGTTCGAATTTTTGTATACAAGTCACTGAACAGTGATGAATCAAAGAAAAGATACAGATCGCAGTATCACATGAAATTTTGTCAGATTCAACTAAACTGGGAAGTACAGATGGCAACACTTGTTCATACTGGCATTTGATAGACAAACATGTTCCAGACACCGTTTCAGTGTTAGCGAAATCAGTATATAAATTTTATAAGGAGTATGTGCAGTAGGAAAAAAACATCTTTTGTCCAATTTACTATTGTTGCGGCATTATGTATTATCTTTAAATTATAATAGCTTTCATTTGGGTTTATAATCATTGTATTATAATTCCTTAGTTCAGTTGCCTGCGCTATTTTTAAAGTACAAATGAGGGTCAACATGTTTACATAAGTCAGTGTTTTTGTCTAGAAAATCAATAATTATGTCGATCAGCTTAACGCACAATGGTGAATCACGTGGTTGGCGAGTGCAAATTTATGACCTGAATCCAATGTCGACATCTTGTTGATTTGAAATAGGGTATTTTAATTGTAGTACAAAGGCACTACAAGCAGTAACATGCGCGACCTAGTTTCTGATTGGTTAAAGAAGGTTGTTGACAGAACTCATTCTAAATCGTAGTATTAGAGTTTTAAATTCTCTTTTACGCTGTAAGAGGCTATATAAGAGGATTTAATCACTGCGTTCCTCATTCTTTAGCAGTTCTCCAGAATCATAAGGTTATTGAGGGAGATTATTGTTGTTTGTAAAATCAGCTGGTGAAAAACTATTATCTACATAGTACATTTTGGATTTAAGTACTATTCTTCAAGGAACTTAACAATATTCTAACTTCACATGAGTTTACCTGGGATTAATAACATTTGGATTTAAAACTGTGTTTCTTGTGGCATATAAGCACTTTAATGATTTCATTCTGATAACCTTTGGACATTTCCGGATTATCAAAATTTAATAGGACATTTAGGATTATTTAGGACTTTCTAAACTGTAAGTTATTTTTAATTCTTTCAATTTGTTTGTTTGAAATATTTAATATTTTAGGAAATTAAATTTATATTTTAGAAATTGTGAAAGCTTGTTTGAGTCGTTCTTTCTTTTGTTACATTTTCTAACCCCTAGACGTAACACTATATATAGATCAATTCTTGATACTGTCACTGCAGCTTTAACAGCTATCGTTATTCCCTTTTCTTTGAACTGTTGCTTACGACTTTCATCTAATGGCAAATTGCACCCTTGTCAACTATTCTGTGCTGCCTTTTTGTCTGGGTCTTTTTTTCCTTGCTAATGTCACTATTTTAGCTCTTCATTATCTTTTCGAACGTTTCAATACCAAGTTTCATGAATTCGACTTTTACTTTTACATCATTCACGTATCCCTTTAATTCTTTTTCCTCTTCTGTCGTGAATATTTTTTTTTCTCTTCAGGTGAATGTTCTACACATGGAATTGTTTCCGTGGTAATCATCAATTATAATCTCTGCTTCTCTAAAATGTTCATGAAAGGGCTCATTTGCATTTATTCTTCGCATCTCTGTTTCCTCCGGTACTTGTATTTTGTTTCTGATAGTAACATATGGTTCAATCTGATATTATTTTTCAATGTTGCTAAGCAATTGATTTTTAAAACATTTCCAGTTTTTTCCGTGTTTTGAACTTCAGTATTTACATCATCATCATTTCCTGTTTGACGTCGCGGACTTGCCTTATTATCATCTTGATATTCAGGATTTTCAAGTTCTTTCAGAGCGAAATTGTCATCACCTTCAGTCAATTTTCAGTTATTTAGATAGCAAAAAAAAAAAAAAAAAAAAAAAAAAAAAAAACCACATAATTAATCTGGTGCTTTTTAAAAAGTTCAAGGATTTGTTTTTACATATGTATTTCTACTAATTACTCATGATTTTGTTTTCTTGCAATGAAATGAACGAATTTTGCAAAATCTTTTATGCCAACATAATGATATGTTATTTTCCATCAAATAGAATCAACATGATAAGATGATTTTCTTTTATGTTTCTGTCACTTTAATTTTAAATTTTATCTTCAACAATTTTATACACATTTACGATGAGGTCACATTCGAAATCATTTTTTTTTATGCACTGTAATGTTATATGGTGTTTGTCAAACCAATGGCTGTATCTAACCAAATTATATTTTGACGGCTTATATACATGATCAATCGATACATTTAGTACAGATTCAACTCCATACAAACAGCATCTGTCATCCTAATTATCTTGTACGTTTATACGCTATTTTGTTTCTAACCCGTTCAGGTAAATCAAAATAGCAGCTTCTTTTTATAGATTAATGTCTGTCTATGTCCAGTGTTAAATATTCAATCCTGTCAAACGTCCACCTCTGGCTTTCACTTATTTCCTGTCTAAATATAGTATGCAAAATGTTAAACAAACGATCCTTGACATAATCCATTTCAATGCTGTTCATTATATTCATAGGTCTTGCACTGTGATAAAGTTCCATATATTCAACCTCCTCTAACTCCTGTGTTGGTCTTTTCATTCGGCAAATGTTCAATAAATTGTTCTACTGCTAACATTTTAAATAGGTGTGAAAAAAGTTATATTTGCCATATATTTTGAACAAAATGTCCACCTAATTATCACACTTCTTGTTTGCAGATACTGTTTCCCACGCGATTGTACTTTGTCCTCTCATATAGGCCTTTTTATGTTGTTAGTTTCAAGCTACTCTATTTGCAAGTCATACATGAAACTTCCTTCCTCCCAGTGCCTTTCTGGCTCACCTGGGCTGCTTCATTCGTACAAATGATAGCTCATTTAGCATTTTGTTTATGTGTGCATTTACCATTGCGTCACGAGGCTCCCAACGCATGTATTTTTCACAACACCAGCACTTTCCCATGCCTTTCTTCTTCAAAGCACCTACGTAGCAGCTTACAGTTTTTATTTTGTTTTGAAACCGATTGCGTAGTCTTGATAGGCATTTTATGCGATAAGAATTAGGTACTAAGGTGGTACTCAGTTATATATGCAAAATATTGTCGCGAAAGTAAGACTTGATGCATCAACTTTTGGCTTAGAAATCCAACAATTATACCACTGAGCTAATTAAGTCAGTTACTGTTACTGTATGTTCTAGTCTTTGTGAAGATTGGTATTCTCTTTCCGTCTGTGCACTATGTATAAATCAGTGTTGATTAAATTTTTCAAATCACAGTGCATATACTTGTAGAACATAAATGTCTATCTATCTGTCTGTGTTGCAGTGTATATATGTATCTAAATTATTGTTATCAGTTATCAGTGTTTGTGATGTTACGAATATAGATATTACCCATTTAATCTATATGTGAAGAGCCTCTGTAATGTATAAATTTCCAAATCTTTTGATCCTCTTTAGAATGTTCTAGAAAGGATAATAACTCAGTGCTCTCCTGTACATTGAGAGAGAGAGAAAGAGAGATTGGGTTTTCAGTTTGACATAATATGTAAATAAAATGAGGATAGCTGGTATTTTATTTAATCGGTCAGTCATTCGTTTCAATTAATGAAATCATAAACCATGATGCATTTTCTCTCATTACACGGCACATTGGTTTGTATTAGCTGGATTACAGAGGCATTGCATTTCTTTTTACTTTTGGCTATCATTTTGTATACCCTTTTTTGAATGTATCATTCATTTGCCTGTTAAAATGTTTGTTTGTATTTTTGCTTTAACACGTTGGTGGAAATATATGTATTTTGTGGTCCTAGCACATATACACATAAATGTCTAATCATCAGGTTCTTTTAGGATGTAAAAAAATAAATAATAGGTTTTTAATCTTGCTTTCTAAATGAGCAGTCTTTGCATCGGTGGTATCGAGTATTCCTAGGTTCCATCTCGATATGTAATTCTAAAGCACACAATTCCAGTATTTTAGCAATTCCATGTAATGGAGCAGTAAGATTTCAATAATATTTGTGAGTTTCAGCAGTACATTGCAAGATAATTCTGGACCACTTTTTTAAAAAGTCCATTAGTTGCGGAAGGGGCTCGCACACATACTGTTTTGGGTTGTGTTTTGTATGCAATTGTAAGCTGTAAGGTATGTTGGCTCGTGCTGTCATGCGCATAATGGGAGTGTTTCTGTAGTAAGGTAGGTGGCTTCGTGCTGTCATACACAAATGGGTGAGGGTAGGTGTACATAGTAGGTGAACAATGAGTGAATCATTTTATTTTATTTTTTATGCGTGGGCTACATCCCACTCCAAACAGATCAATCTATTTTAAATTTAACTAGTGGCTATGTGTCCTTATTATTTACCTACTTCCATCACATTTTCTTTTATTTCCATTTTCAAACATCCATTATACTAAAAATTGCTCACTTTGGATGAAAATAAAAATGAATGCGACACTATCTATACATTCTGCTGAAAATCCATATGCACTATATTTTAGACAATTTCATGGGACATTCCCCACACCAATTTATCCCTTTTTGCTGTCTTGCTGGAAAAATATTTCTTCAAATTAATCAATTTATAATGGCCCACATTGAAAAGATTCATAATAAAATAAAATGAAAAAGTTGAATAAATTAATCAAAACCAAACTTATTTAACAGGGTATGATACTTTGCATTAGGAATACATTTCTAGAATTCATGGAACTTCTTTGTTAAATGCTTTTAACTGACTTTTGATTTCCACTTATTATAATAAAAATTTACAAACATACATACGAAGATGCAATACGCATTTTATATAAACAAATGACAAACTTAAAAATAAAACCTATTTTACTTTCTACATAACAATGAAGAAATTGTTTTCCCTACTTACCATCTTGTAAACGTTCTAGCCCTCATCCAACGCTTTGATTTCAATGCACTCCCCACGCTATCAAATACGGTGTCCAGTTTTTCTTCATACATATTGAACAAGAACTTTCCAATAAGGAGAACGACCGCAAAAAGTGTGAATCCAAGAAGTCTGTAGGAACCCTCATCTCCAAAACGATAATACATAGCATAGCCAAAGTATGCAAAATAAGCAGCAACGAAACTAATAAGGATTATGTATTTGATGTTTGTTTTCTTTGCTTTGATACAATCATAACATCCCGTTTGTAGACTTAGAACGCCCCTTTCGCATCCATTCAGATCTTCATCTTTTGCACTGGCTTGCCCGTTTTCCACCTGCACTTCCGAATCTAATTTGACTTGCGCATTGATTTGGAAGGTATCGACCATGTCAATATGTACATTGTTGTGTTCAACCTGAATGCACAGAGGTTATACATTATTGTTGCTTCCGAACAAATTGTGTGGCAAAGAGGGACATGACTAATGACAATTCTGAAAGATATGTCAAAGTCAGCTCATAAACTTTAAGAGCTTTTTAATCATAACTGATATTACATTTTTGGAGAATTCTCTGTAAAAATTTAAATAAAGTATGCGAAACTAAATCAAATTTCCATGTTTTACGATGAAAGGGAAGCATGGTAATTATATATATATATATATATATATATATATATATATATATATATATATATATATATATATATATATATATATATATACAGCGCTCAAAATTATGATTTTTTTTTACTAACCCACAGGATCACCCAGTTTTATTTTACTGATCCTGCCTACATTTCATTGATCCTAGGTCGTACTTCAGCCGTTTGTGTTCATTTGCCCAGCATTTCTAGTACTTTATTAGTCTCTTCCTTTGATCATATTTGCGATCGCGCTCTCTCTTGTCATCATCTAATTTCTGCCGTTTTTGTGGCGGCCGCGCACCTTGCAAATACTTTCACATGTTTACAGTTGAATGTATTGAATGTTTATCAGCAGCGATATAAATATTAAAACACAATGTTCGGCATAATTCTGGATTCTTCGTTGAGTCGACGAATGCGACCTTTTCCTATTGGTTAGTACTATCCGGAGACGCTACACCCAAACTTTGTTGATCGCGACCCTAAATACCATCTTTTGTGACCCAAAATGACGTACCAGTACCCCATTGTGGGTCGCGATTCCGATGTTTGGGAACCACTGCCTTATGGTATCATGAGTAATGAAATCATTGTTTGGGGGTAGTTCACGAGGCTAGTTCCACGTGCACGAATACTGGTTTGACGATAATCACACTAATTTACCTGTCCATTTGCGTCGCGAGCATTTATTGTACCTCGTCAATCGCATGATATTGGTAAGTACTCAATACACACAATAAACATATCAATTAATCATTAAAGGCGATGCCAACTCACGAACACTTCTTAACTGTTATAATACGTGACCGGCGGTAAGTTTCACTTCACCAACGGATTAGTGACTGCTGGGTTTTACTGATCCGGCAAAAATCACTAACCGCGGTATAGCGGGTTAGCGTTAATTTCGAGCCCTTTATATATACATACAGACAGACAGACAGTAAAATAGATAGATATATAGATAGATAATCATATTGACTTATAGATACCTTATGATTGTCATCTGTCATGAAGGAGGGGTTCTCGTAGTCACCTGGCATGAAAGAATGGTTCTCGTAATCATCTGTTATGAAAGAGTGGTTCTCGTAGTACTGCTGTTGATGCTCTTTCTCTGAGAGGTTCTTTATCTGTGTCAACTGAACTCCAGACATGGTGTATGTGCATCAGTTGTGATCTTCTTCACTTATATGAAAACTGACAAGAAAGACCGAATGAAAGCCATCTTATGAATATCATTTGTTTGGATGCATGTCATTTGTTTTGGATACATGCCACTTTATCTATGTTGCGTAGACGATACCTATGGCGATATCAAACGTTACACCTATTTTGTAAATATACATGCTGCAAAACAGATTCTTCACTCTACGACATCTCCAAATAAAGGATATTCTGGCGTGGTGCGTTAATTCGCTACAGTCTGTCAGTAAAATTGGTTACCGTTAATTTTTTTTTAATAAAGATTTTCGTTTTTTTTTTTGGGGGGGGGGGGAATACGTCGTCTGCACCTGTATAAGGTATAAAGAATACAGTTCCTAGTGTACGAGAGAGGGGGAGAAGAGGGGGTGGGGGATTAATATAGTTTTTAATAGGATTTTGCTACCTGTGGTCTCAGAAAGGTACCCAGTCATCACAACTGTAATTTAAATTCCTGTACTCATTCATATACTATTTAGTTGCTACTGGTAGATAACAGCAATGAACCAACCCGGCTCACCGTAAAGTGTTGATTCTTATGAAAACAAATAGTTGTCAAGACGCTGAAGGCGGGTGTGCAATTCTTCAATGTTGCCCTTGAGGTTCAATTGGATCAAAATTGGCAGTGATAAACCCTAGGCGACCAATTATGGACCTATGCATCTCAGGTAATGATCCACGTATTTAGACTGAAGATATGACACCAGGCTTGAAAAATGCATTAAAACGAGTAGAATGTACCCAAATAATATAACATCACGAGTTCAACGTCTGAAAGACTGAGCTACAGCTGCCCCCTTCGGTAATAGTGTGTCCAAAGTACTATCTGTGCTTGAATAAATGTGCTTATCATGCACGTGATATCCGCGAGCATATAAGATGATACTATGTTGGCAAATTTCACTCTAATATCATTACAGTACCTTGCATTTTATTGATGAGATTCAAATTCATTTGGTAATTTTCGGGAATCATTCAGATAGAAAGAGGCTCCAATATTAATTCAATCTGAGCCACCGAAATTCATCAAGTAAACTACCACAAGTATTTTAACGGTCAAACCTGCTCTGTTTTAGAGATCCAGATAAAGCATTATTGTCTTTATGGCAGTAAAACAGATTGATCAATCAAGAGTAAATTCCGTGGCGTCGACACCTGCCATTATTTTGTTGTTGTTGTTATTGTTGTTTTGGATTTCTTTGCCAGTGCGTCGAAATGTTGTTGCCGGTGCTTTGACAACGTTGCTAACGTGTAAAGATTGACCGGTATGGAGTTCAATTTTTGCAATCTAAGTCTGCACTTTTCCGGGTAGTGACTTGGAAGCGACTTAAATACCATTTAGGAGCCCTGTGGTAAATGGCAGGCGGTAGACTATTGATATAGGAGGAAAAGGTCATTTGTAAATGAGATGGTTTACGTGATAATAAAGATGCAATCACAGGTGTTGTGTATATTCCAACATAAGGATAAAAATGCATTAAGCAACATATGCTTAATCAGTTTCAAAGGGAAGTAACTCTTTTTTTCTTGACTGATAATATCCTTGACTGGAGATTTTAATGCTTGAATTTCTTCACTTGTATATTTTCATTTTGTCAATGATTTTGTTAATGATTTTGAATTTTATTTTTCTGGTTTGGTGCAGTTCTCTAACAAAATTCTTAATGTTAAAGAAGAGCTTAGAAAGCTCAATATTTCTGTAAACAGAGTTTATCAGGATTTTAGGAGAACAAATACTACAGGGACTAGAAGGCTGGAGTTATGCAAGAGTAATACGATGATTATAGTCAACTGACCCATGGTTAAAGATAAATGAATTGGAAAATGTACTTCAAATGTATTTCTCTAATTCACTACACGATGTCATATTTGTCAAGCTTAATGTCAATTAAGTTTTGTCAAGTTTAATGTCAATTAAATTTTGTCCGGTTTAAAGTCAATTAAGGTTTGTCTTTTTTTTTTTTTTTTTTTTTGTTGTTTTTTTTTTTGTAAGTTGGGGAATTCGATCAACTTTTTTATATGCAGTATCATTTAATTAGCATCTTATGCTAATATTCGCTGTATTAACGATAATGTCGTTTGTATTGTAAGTAATAAAATTAGAGTCAAAACTGACAAAATTACTTGTGTTGTCGAGATTCAGACAGGGATACATTTCTATATAATATTAATACTTACGTTATTACAAATATCATACAAATATTTTTGTATCTATATACGATGTAATATTTCCGTCTAACCTTTTTGCATTCCTTTCGAAACCATTGTTTGTCTTGAATTCAGATTACATACAAATTTAAATAGTCGTAATTTATTTTAAATCTACAGCTAGTATTAAAAAATATTTCTTTTTTTACTGCAAATATTATTTAATGTATATATTCTCTAAAACTCGAATTTTTCTCAATATCAGAAAACATTTGTGCAACAACGCGAAGAAAGCGTTGGTATTACATAAATTTAAAATTAGAACTTTGGATTTAGTAATAGATCTTAGGCTGAAACTTTTTTATTGAACAATTACTAGTATTATTTTTGTACGGATGTCAAATATGGGTTTTTAAAAATCTTTATATGATTTTTTAAAAAAAACTGCATTTAGATTTTGACGATATTTGCACCATGTTAGGAAAATTACTTCTTGTCTTACTTGTATGGTGAATCTGGACTATTTGCTCTTACCATTTGTGTAAAATCTAAAATGGTATTTTTCTGGAAATGAAAAATCATATAGAAATAAAGTAAATTATCATGTATTTTGTACAAATTCTCACCTAATGATGTTCATATTGCTTTATATGAACATAAACGGATATTATATGTAAAAGGTGTATTTGATGAAGTCGGTCAAAACCAAATTTGGATATATCATGATATATCCAAAAGTATGAATGTTAAATATTTTGCATTCAATATATTGCAGTGTCTGTTGAATAGAAATACTTTATTCTGCAATATAGGCCACCGGCCCAAATTACATACATACATATTAAACAAACATCAGGTGACTATAACACGTTCAAGTACAGTAAGTGTAAGTACTTACATTTTCATAATAGTTTTCTTTTCTCCCTGCTAAAGAGTACAAACTTACATACTGATACAATAGTTTCTCTGTGATTACTTCTCAATGCATCCAAAAATTTCTTTTCACGTGGGTTCAAATACAGAAACAGAGGTAATACTTTACATGAATGTCTGTAAATCTTGGACAACAGCAAATAAATTTATATTCTGTTTCCACAATATTAAGATCGCAGTATGGACAGAGTCTATCTTCATTTTTCAGTTTCTCAATGCGTCCTGAATTAACCTTAACATCAAGTAACCCGCCCCTCAATTTACAGTATATATTCCTAAAAATAGGCTTGTCTAAGCAGAGCAAATAATTTTCAACACATAAGTCTGTCTTTAATATCATGTATACTCTCAGTCTGTCCATGCTATTTACCTCTGCATGCCAATTTTGTGTGTCTATATCTTTACATCTAATCTTTAATAAATTCATAAAAGTCTCCTTGTTCCTCAGTCCTTGGTTATGCCATGCCTCACCAAAACCATAACTCAATAAAAATTTCTTAACATTATGGGCCCAAATTGTAGAGTTACTACTTGTACCCTCAAGCCAATAGAGTTGCATTTTATAACACAATTTGGGCAATCAATTAGCTGACATTTCAAGTAGTTTCAACCAATATTTAATTAGTCTGGCAATATTTACAAATTTAAGAGAGTTACGGTCTAATTCTCCCCGCACAAAACAGTTAGGACTCGATTTACCTAACTGTAAGACATATTTACAAAAATTATCATGCACCCTTTCTAAACCCTTTGATGTAAAAAGGGTGCAGTGTCTGTTCAAAGAAAACTGAAATGAGATAATGGCATAAACTAGTTGTTAAAAATGACACACTACTCTTTCTTTTCAGATTTTAGATTGTATAATTATTTGTTAAATTTATCTATTAAATTTAGAGTTATATTGGAAAAATACAAAACTTGAAATCACAGGTTGTCAAATACAAAAGGAAAATGGGACAATGTTGATAGAAACGAGCCGTCCCACGTTGGTCCGATCCGTACCTTTCAGGTTGCGAGATCGACAGGCTAACCACTGAGTCACATCGGCTGGCAATATTAGTAATGGTAGTATAGATAGAATAGTAATGGTAGTATAGATAGAATAGTAATGGTAGTTTAAATAGAATAGTAATGGCAGTATAGAACGAATAGTAATGGTAGCATAAATAGAATAGTAATGGTAGTATAGATAGAATAGTAATGGTAGTATAAATAGAATAGTAATGGTAGTATAGATAGAATAGTAATGGTGGTATCGAACGAATAGTAATGGTAGTATAGAACGAATAGTAATGGTAGTATAGAACGAATAGTAATGGTAGTATAGATATAATAGTAATGGTAGTATAAATAGAATAGTAATGGTAGCATAGAACGAATAGTAATGGTAGTATAGAACGAATAGTAATGGTAGTATAGATAGAATAGTAACGGTAGTATAAATAGAATAGTAATGGTAGTATACATAGAATAGTAATGGTAGTATAAATAGAATAGTAATGGTAGCATAGAACGAATAGTAATGGTAGTATAGATAGAATAGTAATTATAGTATAGACAGAATAGTAATGGTAGTATAGATAGAATAGTAATGGTAGTATAGAACGAATAGTAATGGTAGTATAGAACGAATAGTAATGGTAGTATAAATAGAATAGTAATGGTAGTATAGAACGAATAGTAATGGTAGTATAAATAGAATAGTAATGGTAGCATAAATAGAATAGTAATGGTAGTATAGAACGAATAGTAATGGTAGTATAAATAGAATAATAATGGTAGTATAGAACGAATAGTAATGGCAATATAAATAGAATAGTAATGGTAATATAGAACGAATAGTAATTGTAGTATAGAACAAATAGTAATGGTAGTATAGATAGAATAGTAATGGTAGTATAAATAGAATAGTAATGGTAGTATAGAACGAATAGTAATGGTAGTATAAATAGAACAGCAATGGTAGTATAGAACGAATAGTAATGGTAGTATAAATAGAACAGCAATGGTAGTATAGATAGAATAGTAATGGTAGTATAGAACGAATAGTAATGGTAGTATAAATAGAATAGTAATGGTAGTATAGAACGAATAGTAATGGTAGTGTAAATAGAATAGTAATGGTAGTATAGAACGAATAGTAATGGTAGTATAAATAGAATAGTAATGGTGGTATCGAACGAATAGTAATGGTAATATAAATAGAATAGTAATGGTAGTATAGAACGAATAGTAATGGTAGTATAGATAGAATAGTAATATGAAGAAAAAGATGAATTGGATGAGGAGGAGGACTACTAGGACTATAATTATAACGATGGTATGATGATAATGATAACGATGATGGTGAAGAATATTGTGAGGAAAGAACGGAAGAGAGAAAAGCAATAACCGTATGAACATCAGTTTTATCATATTGGTAGATAGTTGGAAATATATTATATATAAATCACCAACTATGCATACGGAAATCCTCTTTTAATGATTTGGCGATTTGTACAATGAAATCTTTATGAAATTATCGAGGCACCGTCATATTATTACATGAATCGTTTTATCAAGAAAGAGTACCAAATTAAAAATAAATACTGAGAAGAAGAATTTAAAAACGCTTCAGATTTATATTTGAAATAACGTAGAAGGGGGCTGGCCGAAAATTCGAACTCTTAGTTTGGTTTGCTGATTAACGGTACAGCAATTCATGTAGGATATTTAGTGCCGAGTCGTTATTTGTTTAATGTACTACAGGGGTCCCCAACGCGGTGCCCGCGGGGGCCATGGCACCCGCCAAGGTTGTTTTGTGTGCCCGCGGAAGAGGTTATAATGAATAATAATAATTGAAAAAATGGGTCAAGATAATTGGTTGGTGCCCGCCACTCTCTTATAAACTCACAAATGTGCTCATAGGCACACAAAGGATGGGGACCCCTGATGTGCTATATCTGGTTTTCATTTTATCCTTGTGTGTTCTTTGTACACATTGATATGAGCAGAGCAGCAATGTTCACAGAGTATAAGACATAGTTTAGCTTAAGGATCACATTGTGTGCATTCTAACGTTGTTCTGTATGTCCGAAAGAAATATGGCAGTGCACACAAGGTATTGTGGGTAAATTACATCAATTCTATTTATAACAACAAGGTGAATTCGCAACTTGCCCTATTGAAGCAAGTTCCTTGTCCAAGGACACACCACCTTAGCTGACCCGAGCTGATCATACGATAGAATTCGAAGCAGAACGCTTTCGGTCTCGGATCTAACACGCTGACCAATGAACCACCGGGTCTCCTGCCTTCATTAGTCACCTCTTGCCACATGCAGGTCGTGCCCTTTTCACTATGGAGGCGGATTACTGTCATAATTATATGCATGTATTTTAATTCAATGCATGCATTGTTATTATTATATGCTGTATACTCTGTTTTGTATTATTCTATTTTTCATTTTCTATGTGTATTGGATATACATTCTGTGTTGCATCTTTACCTCTGCCAATATGTATTACTGAATCTATTGAGTGCGTTATTACAATAATGCAATTTTGTGTCTTCAGATTCCATGTGAGCAGTGGCGTAGCTTCAAATTGGGCCCCCCCCCCCCCCCGCAAACATTTAGAGTGGGCCCCCATCAAATTAATAAAAGGCGGAATTTTGCCCCCTCCTTGCGCGGGCTCCCCAGTTTTGCGGTGGCTGCGGGGCGGTAGTTGCGCCACTGCATGTGAGTGATTATATGTGCATTTTTAATACTATACAATTGTGTCTTTCCAACTCTAATTTTTCATTTTATAACACACTGCTAAGTATCACACTGGCAAAACGTTCACATACGGGAAGTTACAATATACTGCAATGAAAGTTGCATGCTGGCTGTTAGCATGACGCAAGATGCAACAGATTAATGTCCCATTATGGCAACAGAGAGCACCTTGAATGAAAATAGTGAAGAGGGTGAGGTATAATGAACGTTCTACAGATCCGACCTGCCGTGTCTCGATAGCAACGTAGTATTTGATGAATAATAAGACAATATAAATGCTTCCTTCTTCCAGAGTATTGTTTTGTTGTTGTTGTTTGTTTGTTTTTAAATGAATGCTCGTTCATCAGGTGAAGAATTGTGAAGAAACCACTCTTCACTTTCACCGTTCATTAGTTGTAGTTCCAGCATACTATTCGGTTTTCTTATCATATCGCAAATTAGTTATCAGGAACATTGAAAATAAATAAGACTATTTTTTTTACATATATTAGCAAGATAGGCCGTTGATGACACAAATGGTCAGCATGACAACAGTACTGATTAAAGGTATTCAATATATTGTTTAGTCAGAAACGTATGATTTTCTTTCTATAAGCTTGTGCTAGCCTTGCAAAACAGCCATTTAACTTCATGTATCCATACATACGTTTCCGACCAAACATTTTGTCGAAATCCTGTGGGACTGACTACGTCAATAACTTTACAAGACGGCATCATGTTTTTTTTTTTTTTATATATATTTTTATTTTTATTTTTTTTAAAGCATTATGACAACAGATGGCGTTGATTACAATATTCCAACTTGCAATATGGTAACATCTTACTTGTAACTTTTACTATGCTACATTGTAACTTCTACGATTTGATGTAGTGTTACCGTTATAGTGATTAACATGTAATCAAATGAATTGTCAGAATGCAATGAGGAGATTTACAAATGGAATGCTGTAATGTAGAATATTGACATGAATAATATTGAAAATATGCACATGGAATTAGAAGATATGAAATTGCAATATTCAAACATAACGCATATCAAGTTTAGAAAGAAATACTGGCAGATGTAAAGATGCAATCTAGAATGAACATCATACACAGATAGAAAATGCACAATAAAATATACACAGATAGAAAATACACAATGGAATATACAGCATATACTAAATGAAAATACATGAATATAAATCTCCCTCCATAGTCTACATCTGCGTGCCCGCGGGGCTTTGTGCCCAAACTTTTTTTTCTCGAGTTGCCGATTGTTTAGAGGTTTTTGTTAGGTCGCAGACAATACAAATCTGACTAAGTAAGTTATTCAAGAAATGCCGACAATGTCAGTGATTATTAATGCATGAGTTATTGAATTGTTACTTTTTATATGTCGAAATGTGTGTGTGTGTGTGTATATATATATATATATATATATATATATATATATATATATATATATATATATATATATATATATATATATTGAAATATATAATGAAAAATTTTTCCAGAACATATATTCACTCGTTGTAAAAGAAAATGGTTATGGTACTCGAAACTCGGTTAACTCCGTGATGATATGGTTTACTTTGGTTTGTAAGAAAATGAAGCCACAATATTTTTACTGAAGGGCATGTTACTGCTACTGGCATTCCCGTAAGAGTTTTCATGGCAAAAGTAACCTGACATTTTTATCAATAAAAATCTATATTACTTCAAAATGTCAACGTGTACTATTCACAAAGAGTGGAGATATTGAATGAAATGTCTTAGTACGATCTGAACCTCAATTCTAAAACGACACAAATGTACTTTGTTTTCCATTTAATAGTTAAAGGTTCTCCCATATTAAATCGTCATTTTATCGAAGTACAGTTGTGCATTCAGTTTTGTGAGTTCACACCATTGAAACAATAGTATATTTTCAAAGCTTACCTTACCTTACTCAGTTAATTCTCTGGATTACGTTCGTCATACATGTGAAACATCTTAAACGTGTCCTTTATAATAACAAGGCACCTTATGAACGATACACATGCCTAGAGCTATGTTATGATAAATTCACTACCATTGGGTCCGGACAGTTGTGGGAGTTTACTAACCATATCCCTTTATCATTCAGGTGAGATAATGACGTACCTGACAAGGAAGATGAATGTGAGGATAAATAATGTTTACTTATTTACATCTACTACTTGTAAAGTATTATTCAGAGCGTGTAAGTTGATTTCTTCTTTCACTTCCCGACTGTGAGTAAACGGGTTGGTCTCTCGTTCAAATCATATCGTACATAGCAATTTTTGGGCTCATTATCATGCATAAAGTTGTATTCACTTTAGCAAATGAATAAACGTAGCAATACCTTTTAGATATTCAACAGGCTTTATTTAATTATATCACTAGCATTACCTTTTAGATATTCAACAGGCTTTATTTAATTACGTCTTTCCACTGAGCGAGGTGGGCAGATTAATCACTAAAGCATGGAGCAATTAGTAACAGGGATCATTTTGTGTTCGCAAACAAAAATAGTATTACTAAACAAACACAGCATACAGAATGAAGGATACATATATAAAGTGACTGGATAATGTATACATACATACATACATACATACATACATACATACATACATACATACATACATACATACATACATACATACATACATACATACATACATACATACATACATACATACATACATACATACATACATACACAAATATGAGAAAGACTGTGTGGTTTCCAAATTTTCAGAACATTTGCTTGAATAAACAAATGAGCAGATAATAGTCAGGTGTGTAGATTTACGGTAAAAACAAATGAAGGATAGATCAATAAACTAGAAAGAAGATAGACAGATATATAAGCAGAAAGATAGATGCTATCCCAAATGTACGGATATTTCAACATTCTACGGATTTTTCATTATAGCTGTGGATACATGGACGGATGACCCAAAAGTATGGATTTTTTCATGATCATCAAAACTATTTTATTTTAAAACTGTTTTTATTCTTCAAAATATCGCTGATTACTTAAAACATTACAAGCTGAGGGATCAAATACAAACAGTTATCAAGAAAATTATCGATAAATACATTTTTGTTACTATTTACTTTTTGTTCTTTGCAATTTATAATTATTTCCATATTAGTTTTTATAATTGTGGGAAATCTTCCTTAACTGCGGAATAAAATTTGATGTCAGAGTGATAAAACATTTGCGTTAAGGTTTTGGTTAACGTTTTTTCATTTGCCTATATTTCCTAAACACCTTTATAGATTCTCATCATACCTGAGAGCCTAAGACAATTCATTTTCAAACATGCTTGCTCGCTTCGATGAAATTGGAGTCTAAGTCACAATCGAAGAAGACGTGCGCTAACGTTTATTTTTATTTTTTTATTTTATATTTTTTTAAAATTTTTTATTTTGTTCATTTGCCTATATTTCCGAAACCTTTGATGGATTTTCTTCATATTTAAATAAGTCATTATGAAGTTAAGACAATTTGTTTTAAAACACACTCAATCGCCACTTTGACCTTGGGGAACCCCATGATGCATTTTCTTCGTAGTGTGGCTGAATTATTTCAAGCTAAGACAATTCATTCTGCAATATGTTCACTCAACGTTTTGACCTTAGGGTCAAGGTCACACGTCTTACAGAAATACTTTGATCGTGGGTTCGATATGCATCACAAGGCCTTTTTAAAAAGATAAGTTTCTATGTCATTATATATATATATATATATATATATATATATATATATATATATATATATATATATTACATAACATCCATCGATTGAGGTTTTTTATTCGTCATTCTCGTATTTCCATTGGCATAATCTCCATATATCAGACGATATCTGATGTACGAGGATTAAGTCGATGATAGTACAAGATAATTAGGCGTTTTAATAGGCCTTACGTTTTTTTTATACCATATATAATCGCTTATAAATCGAGTCCAACTGCAAACTGCACGGACCCAGATTTGCAGTCACATAATGCGCCGGCAGGTCAAAGTCTATATAGTTTGTTAGGAGTAATCAGTAGAACAAACAACATCGACCCTGATCTGCCGGCTCATTATGCGACGGCAAATCAGGGTCAATGTTGCTAGCAAGTTGGACTCGACTTATAAACGAGTACAGACGGTAGATGTCTTTATTTTATTTTTTATATTTTTCGCAGGAAGGGGTTATTGTTTCTTTTTTACTGTTCTCTGATATTTTGCGGGACCCTTGGTGTCCGAGTGGTCTAAGCCGCTCGCCTTTACAGATCCCTCACATCTCACCTCTGTCCGCGTGGGTTCGAGTCTTGGGCTCGGACAGCGTGGATACTTGAGAAAGCTTCTCATTAGCTTCCCTTGCGTCGGTGGTTTTTCCCGGGGTCTTCCCGGGTTCTTCCTCCACCAAATATACTGGCCACCTTGTATAGCCTATCGTATGCTGAAAAATGGCGTTAAACCCACAAAACCACAAACCACAATCTCTGATATTTTTGTTTCAGCCATGTGCATGCGCTTTTCATATCGAACGTCGTACACATCCAGACCTAAACAAACTTGCAAATTCATGTACAGTCAGTCCATTATTCATTTTGCATACTTTAACCGAAGTAAATGCTAATGCCCTAGCGGATCATAAAAAATGTATATACTCCGTAAAAAATATACATACTCCGTAAAAAATGTATATACTCCGTAAAATTTATATACATACTCCGTAAAAAATGTATATACTCCGTAAAAAATATACATACTCCGTAAAAAATATACATACTCCGTAAAAAATATACATACTCCGTAAAAAATGTATATACTCCGTAAAAAATATACATACTCCGTAAAAAATATACATACTCCGTAAAAAATATACATACTCCGTAAAAAATGTATATACTCCGTAAAAAATATACAAGCATGTGATTCATTTATCTTAAACTGGGAAAAGTACTTGTACTTTTTGTAATATGTACTGGTATGTTAAAGTCTGCAAGTATCATCCGACACTGGATTATGAATAACAATCACGAACGAGTAACTGTCGGTAGTCTTAGAGATGTTGTATTTTTCAAATAGTATATATGATAGTGATTATTTTATTGTTTTCATTAAGTGTTACCGTATTGCAATACGTATTGCAGTATGGGTTTGGTATATCGGAATATATCGCAATACGGTTTTGGGAGTATCGTTGCACCCCTAGTATGTATGTATGCATGCATGCATGCATGTATGCATGCATGTATATATGTATATATGTATGTATGTATGTATGTATGTATGTATGTATGTATGTATGTATGTATGTATGTATGTATGTATGTATGTATGTATGTATGTATGTATGTATGTATGTATGTATGTATGTATGTATGTATGAACGTTATGCCGTTGAAGGCTCAGTAATTAATTAATTGTCTAATTAACACTGTTAATTAATCACAATATGGCTTTACCTTGGGATACTACGACACTAAAATATAAAGTAAGATATTTCTGGTGCAATGGCGCAGTATAATTTTTTTATGAACACACTAATGCAGGCCTACTTCGTAACACATCTTAATCGAAGACGCTCTGCCTCTGGCAGACATCGCATTCAGTGACAACAACACGAAATATCAAAAAAAAAAAAAAAAAAAAAAAAAAGGGAGAAAAAGGAAGAAGATCGGACTATTAAGACTGGAGAACAGGTAATAAAATGTCATCTGAATTTTCAGCTAAAATATGTTACATTGTAAGCAGGGTCACGTGGTGTAGGTGCAAAGTAACAGGAATGCAGTGCGAAAGGTCTGGACAGAGGTGAAAAATCTTTTTGTAAATGAAAGAGCTTGAACATTCTATGCGGGAAAAATCAGTGCAAAAGCAATCTCGTTCAACCAGACTCTCGCCTGATTCAGAAAGATTTATGCTTGACCCAGAGAGAGGTTGGCAAAGGTCTTTGGAGGCTCTACAGATATTATGTACTTCTGAGAGAGTGACAGGTGTAAGGTAAAGTTGTTTGAATTTGCAACATGCACACTGAAGAGAATGTTGGCATACCTCTGTGCTATTTTCAAGTACTGTGGCTGAAATGTCTTTACATATTGTGCTTGTCGACATTGTACATGATCTAAGCATACAGCTGACAAAAATGGCCGCTCCCATGTGCTCGAAAAATCAGCATGAATTAGTCCAAAGTACACTATTTTTTTAGCAGTTATTAAAATAGGAAAAACTAATATTGCCAGGGTAGGGAATCTGAAAGTACAATGAATGAATTACAAAATATGTATAAAAAGTAAAAAATAGTTATCGGCTCTTTTTTTCACAATTTACCTTTGAAGTCCAGGAAATGAAAATGACCAAGCGGAGCTAGCAGGTTTTTGATAGGTGCACATTTGAAGTAAGACTAAGATGTATACTCTATAACCCAAATTGCACCCATCAATCATGCACCAAAATAAAGGGAATTAACAGTTCTTTTAATAATACTTAAGATATACAAGGTCTTGTTTAAATAGCCAAGATAACCAGTGAGGAAAACCTGGGAAATTCTTTTTCTTTAAAAATCTAACCCTATGCAAAATATGAAACTGTAGAGCGCCACCTATGCAATCTAATGTAACGTTCAAAACGAGGCTTAACAAAATCTAGTAAATTCGCATATTGGTTGACAGCTTAGACAGTGTTTTTAATATAACTTAGATCATATCAGTATACACATTTTATACTGTGTTTATGTTTTGGACCGTCCACAAAAGTATGAATAGATAATACAGGCTTTCACTTCTGCACGAAACTCTTGGAAATCGTCAGACTCTAAAACTACCTTGATGAATACATAAAAGGGGCACGCATTGCCCGTTTTTCACCAATACATTCTACTACCACCAAAGTACAATCAAAATTTGTTTACATTTATCGCTTATACACAAATAGTGCAGATTGAAAATACGATATAGCTGGTGAAATTTTCGTACAGGAAGAAAGAAAAAAAAGAACGGGAAAAAGAGATAAGCGACATCTATCGATACAAATAAATTGTAGAGACTATTACCAAACTCTCAGTCGGCGTGAATCTCTCATAGTCACGCTGGATCTCTCGTGACTTGAATGAGACTATAGGAAACGGGTGAACGGTGTGTACCTATTCGGCTCAACTACATAATAAGCGATTATATATATGTGAACAATAGACGGTGATGTTTATATATATATATATATATATATATATATATATATATATATATATATATATATATATATATATATATATATATATATATATATATATATATATTTATATATTTACAATAAACTATTACGTATATGTACACAATAAACAATGAAGTACGTGTACACATTAAACGATGACTTAAACACTGAAAACTATAAACATGCAAAATAGCTAAATATATTTTGAAATAATTCTAGTTATATAAATCAAAATACATAAATATATATTGAAGTTGATTTTAGTTAAATAAATAAAATGAAAGAATATATATATACACACACACACACTGGATGCAACAGTACCAACATGAGCGAGAAGAAAATACAACTACCTGTAATACGTTTGGAACTAGAAAATAATCAAAGGGTATAAATATATATCAATTAAACAGAATTATCATTAAGAGATTTAGTGATTCAATTAATCGAAAATGAAACGAATGCATATTTTACGGCGGTAACAATCAAGATTTGTGTGAATGTTTAAATTATATTTAACCATATTTAAAGAAGATTATAATTCCAAAAATGGACAATTTGGTTCTTTGTAAGCTCAATTTGACTGAACGATCAGACTTATGATCCAACCCATTCAAGACGGAGAACAAGCTGAGCATATGAAGTGTTACCATAGAACAAAGTCTCTAAATAAATTAAACGGAAGTGGTGAAAAGGATAATGTTTCGAAACTTTTTTTTTTTTAAACATTTCACCTACCAAAATTCGACAGGAAAAAAGCAAAAGTACATGATAGATGTTTAATAGGACTGAGTATATAATATTGCACATAGATGGAATCAGTCACGAAGAGTAAGGTCATACATAGATTTGCCTGAATGGGTTAAGAACAGAATATCTTATTTTAATGTCATAAATACGGATAGTAAATGTTGTTTTCTCTATAATGGGGACTCAATTTAAAATGCTTAATAAAGATTTTTAGAGGTCATCAAAATACAGTTTCGATATATACAGTAATTAGTATGTTCGGTAAAAAAAGAGAACTTACAAAAATAGAAATAGAAATAGTTTTGATATCTCCATAAATATGAGTTAAATATTAGCAAGGGGAAACAATAGAGCTGTGTCAGGGGAAAACGAGACAAACTATATTAAACCTGTTTGGATAACTGAAATAAAAAGAGAAGATGTTTTAATATGGTGGATCTAATGACAACAAAGATGGAAGGTATCACTATCCTGGAATGATTATTTTAAAATTGATATCATCACAGATAAAGATAGATGAAGGGATAAAATACTTTTGTAAATACAATGTTTGAAATTTTTCTATGAACCATGCAAATTATTAGAACACAAAAACTATGTTACAATAGTTTAATTCTATCTATATAATGCCTGATGCGGTTTCTGTTGTAAAATTCAAAAACTATCAGCATCAATTAAAAGTTTGGTATATTATTTATTTTGATTAGAAAATTTCATAGTGCCACAAGCAGAAAGTTGTACTGAATAATCTGATATATCCTGGGCTATAAAAACAGTCAATCATATTACATCGAGGCTTAGTTTGTACCTCAAATCAATCCACTGTTGTTCATCCAGCGTTTTATCACGCCTAATTCTTGATCAGCACCATTCGGATCAAATAATGTGAACAAACGGTTGGTTTCTGCAAATAGTACACCGTCCAATCGTTCCTCGTGCTTCAGCCATTTTATTATTCGTCTAGCGATAATTAATTAAAGGTTTTCTTTTGCAAAACATTTATTGTGCTGTATTTAAGAGTAACACATTTTGATACTGTTCCTGGTTTTAAATGCGAAACCTTTACAACGAGCTCTAGAATCTATAAGTATTGTTTTAAAAAATATTGATTTATTCCAGATGACATGTGTTTGATTCTTTAAAAACAAAATGTAAAACCAGTTAGATTCCTTTTCTAAATTCATTATATAAGTAGTAAGCTGATTGTTTGATTTAAATTGTACATAACACATCTCTGTATAATGAAATATTACCTATTTAAGATAGAAGTCGAATTTGTTTTTAATAGAATCATGATTTTTAGATTTAAAGACATAATTCTGTAAAGCATCTATTGTACGTAATTTGCTTGCAGCAAAAGTCGATGGAGCATTGTTAAATGCATATTTGTTAAATAATGTTGGGGGTATTGTTTCAGACTTAGAAATATCCAACAAACCTTTTGGTTTTTCACTGACAACACTAATATCGTGAAATATCGATACTCTTTTATAAATTTGTATTTCACCTGTTTGATATGTGTTTAATTCAATACCATCTTGTTACTCTTAACGCGATACAATGCGAAGATCGTAAATCAATACACATCGTAGGATTAGTTTTGTTTTCTCCTCCAAAATCCTGCTTGCATTTCTCGATTTCCTCTTTTCAGTGTTCTAATTATATCAAACAACATAATATTTTTTGCAACCTTTTCCGTGCTCAATCGAGTTTTGAATCACTCTATAATTTTGTTTATTTCGATTTTAACTCTATAAATTCTACCATTTATCTTGTTGTTCAAATCAGTAATTTCTGCGGTATTATATAGCTTTTTTGTCACGAACAAATCATTCTAGTTGATCAAGGAATTCCACCCTTATCTGTTGCAGTTTGCAGAGAGAAATAAAATGCCAAGTTAATTTTATCATGTCACGACCACACTATTGAATTATAATCTGAGTACAATAGAATCATGCAATACAATTTACAATATGCACTCAGAGTATGGTTCCGTTATTCTTATGGGTGATTTTAACTCCAATACCCGTACGCACAATAAATAATCTGCTGCGTTCCCTTTTTGTTCGCATCAATTTAAATTCTTTGAGCAATGTTGACATTTGTAAAGGTCTCCGCTATTCATATGTTTCCCATTCTGGCGTGAGTATGTCTTTAATTGATCACATCGCTATTAACAAGTCAAAATTAGATATGGTCAAAGAGGTTATGATCTTTGAAGACGATGGAATAAATTTTTCTAATCACAGGTCTGAATTTGGATTTTTTGAATTTTTAGTTTTATACTATGAGTGATTCGAACCTTCAATTTTTTAAGGTGTAATTGGGTTAAAGCTTACTCTTGGATACGACAAGGATATGTGTGGAAATTAGAAAGTAAGTTGGAGTCTCTTAGGTACTTTATCCCGAACAACGGAGAGTAGATAGATTTGTTGCATAGCAAAATCCTTAATGCTCTATCTGTTTAAAGCAAAAAGGGCCTTCCTGTTTCAAAATTCAAAGCTTTTTAAATTTCTTCTGAAATTATGAGTTCAATGATTTGCACAAAACCACGATCACAAGAAAGCAGGAATGGATACAGCAAGGGAAAACTAGTTGTCAAAATGATATATTTTTCATTTGTAATAAAGACGCAGTCTGCTTTTCGACAACTTCACAGAAAATGTTTTTCATATTATCAAAAGCAAGAAAATGAAAACATTGATAAGTTCGCCAAGGCTGATCAAATCCTATTTTTGAATCCTTCAATTCATGAGGACAGAAAAGTAGAAAACCCCTTGAAATGAAATTTATTGATAGTATTTTGGGGGATCCTGCAGATATAGTAGTTTAGTGGGCAACATATTTTGAGACATTGTTTCCCCACCGGATTTAGACAATAGATATAAGATGTTTCATGAGAAAGTCAGTGAATCTGTTAAGATGTGGAAAGAAACACTGTGAGTGGAGAGTTTGATCCCACCACACTTGAAGAACTTGCATCATCTTTGCTTTCAGATGTTCTGTATGGAAAGGCCAGTGGGTTTGACAACATAAATTCTGAACACCTTAAGTATGGTGGCACTACAATTCAATGTTGAAATTTGCACACATTTCCGACAAATTAAAAGAAGGTCCGATAATTACACTTTTTAAAGGAGTAAATGAAAATAAGAGATCCAAACAGTTATTGGGTGATAACGCTTCTTCCAGTTATTTCCAAGGTTTTTGAGAATATTTTATTAAAAGGGTTACATACTGATTTAAAACCTTCTAAGTTTTCAATTAATTCCCCCTCAGAAGGGTCTGGTTTGTAATATGACTTCAGGTTGGTTGTCTAGTTGGTTATGCTATTGAAAATTAAAGTAAATTGTACTGTCAGTATATATTTTTCTTTATACTGAGAAAGCTTTTGACACTGCATGGCATGACGAATTTTTTTATAAATTATTTCAGATCGGTATCAATAATAGAATATTGAATGTGATTGTCAATCTATACGCAAATATGTACAACAGAGTTATCCTTTCAAGAAAAATTTCTAACAAATTTCCTGTATTGAAAGGCACACGCCAAGGTGGAATATTATCCCCTTGGCCCTGCATTGTATTTATCAATGTGCAGCTTGATATTTTAACAGCACGCAATTTTGGCTCTGTATTCTCGATACTCCGTGCCGTTGTCCATCTGTATCAGATGATATGCTTCTTTTAAGTCTTTAAAAATTAGGCATGGATCACTTACTGAAGATAAGATTTGAGTTCTCTATAAAGTGGGAATTCGGATACAATTATGAAAAGTGACATTATTGTTTTTAATGAAAGTTCATCTGAATACAAAAGAAGACACAGGCATTGGTTCTTGGGATCTGAGGCTGTTCAAGAAACAGACGCATGTATACATTTAGGCATTAATACATCTAAGTACAACAAAATAGATACTAGGATGAAAGAAACTAAAGATACACTTATAAGTTCTCTGTATAGTTTTAGTGATACTTGAGTTAATGAGTATGGTTTTAATCCAGCTACAGCAAATATCTTTTATGAAACTTTTGCATTACCCTGCACATTTTATGGCTGTGAAACCTGGTGTAGCTCCAGACCTCAGGACATACTTAAATTAGAGAGAGGCCATCATGTTTGCATTAAGTATATGCAAGGAAATTCTTGATATTCACGAGATGACGATGCGCTGAGTTTACTGAGTGGTGTACTCATTGAGGACTCGCATAGATATGAATACACTGTTCTTCCTCAAGCAACTCGGTAGATTACCTGCAGCCTATTTTGCAAAACAAGTAGTTGTACTCCGCCTTTTCAACTATCAAAACTCACGAGTAAAAATAAAATAAACTGGTTTATTCCTGATAGACTATTGTACAAATTTGATCTAAATAAGTTTATAGAATTGTTCATACTTCAGGTTTGATTCCCGGTCAAAAAACCTGATTGGAAATGTATGGCTAAATACAAAGTCCGTACATCATATGAAAATACTTTGAAATGTAGACTTTTTGAAGACGCATTGCTTAATAGATTTCAGAAGCTATTGCTAGATTCTGTCTGTAATAAGGGAAGTAGCAAGAACATTTCCAGCCTCTCTTCAGACATGTCGAGTTGTTGCCAATAGTATTACTAAACTTTTTTCTCTGCGGATGAGGCTGTTAGTAATCGTTATACAACGTTTTGAATTTCTGTCTTTGATCGCTGATCGTTGATCATTTCGTAGCTTTATGTAGTTTTCTTACACGATACCGTTTTGGTGCCATATTATTGATGTTTACACGTATTTATATTTACTGTCCAATATTGATTTTGTCGATGCTCTTTTGGGAATAATGACCCGTGATTTAGTAGTTGTAATTAGTAACGATCAAATTATGTATCTCCATCATCTGTGTATCATAACAATTGCTTCCATGTGGGAAAGGCATATAAAAAACGTTTGTATGTGCAACATGCTGATACCTAATGTGTTTTGAAATTCCTGTTATTTATTTAAAATTTATGTGCCCGTGCTTACTGATGTCATCTTGTGTACTCTTATCCTATAGCCTATTTTATATTTTCAAAGTGTATAATAATGAATTGATTATTCATATTTACATAACGGTATAAATATTCTCGCTTATTGCCATGCTGGTTGTGCATAGTTGACTCAGTTTTGTAAACAAGGATATGTGTTTGATATTTGATATTTCTTTCCTCAAATTACTGCTATGTCTTCGATTGTTCATTCTTTATGTATTTGTATGACTGATTGTACTCTTCGTAGCACAAAGGTAATAAAGATATCAATCAATCAATCGCATTCAGAGATGCCTCCTTATTTATCGGTAGGTAACAGGGAACATATTTACCTAACGGTAAATATCTGCTTTTGCAAAACATTGATTGAGTAACAATTTTCTCAGTTAAAAGCCATGTTCTGTAAGGTAGTCAATTGTGAATTGGCTAAAATAAACTGGAATATTTAGCTTTACAACTTCTTCAATATCCATACATGAGGGTGGATCAATTGTAAATCAATAACTTGTTTTCAAACGTATGATGTTGCCAACAGTAGTAGCAGAGATTAATGTTGCATGGTAAATTCTCCATGTGCTATCAGGTAGTCAGTTGTGAGCTGACTAAGTAAACTTGGAATAATTAGTTTTGCCCTTTTTCCAATATGCATATTTGATGGTGGACATATTAACATTTTAAACAGTTTCTTCAAAAATTAGCTGTATAAAACTGCGAGAGCAGGGTTTAGTTCCACATGGTATATAAAGTTAATATTGTTTTTGTCTCTTCGCGCGACATTTGTATGTAGGTAAAACTTATGCTATTTATTACTTGAAAAACTTAAAAGCATCTGTGCTATTGGGTTATATATATTTCAAGTCTTATTATGTTGTTTTTTAGTGGTGCTTGTTTGTCTCTTTTTCCAAGGTTTTGCCATTTCATCCGCTTGAAAAACATAAACAACTTTGCTTTTATATCAAATGAATAAGATATCTAAAATAATTACGCCACTACCTGTTAAAAATATGTGGTGCTGTTTGAACTTGTATAATTTCCTTCAATTAGTATGTCATGCACCGAAGGTGCAATGTGTGATGTTTAAGAGTCATCCTGTTCTATCTCTGAACGTAAAGCTTTGGCTTTGGGAAATTCATGTCATTATTCTCCAAATGTTCTGCCAAGTTCAACGCTACTCAGATCTTTGTATTTTTTATGAATTAATTTTTTTTTGTTCTTCGCTAACATTGTTTTCATTTTTATTTTTGTCTTGTTCACCTTCCATTTAATTTACAAGGCAATTTGGAAAGTTAATCCAATAGTATTTCAGTACGTTAGTAAGGTTTCTTGCAAGTCATCATTCAATGCTACTGTAAGTAGTGAAGTTTCAAAGCCACGTCCAAAATGTGAAATAAAAAAGCAAAAACACACCTGACGTCAACAAACACTGTTATTAAAAACCTGGTCATTAAATATGCAACAAAAATCAGTATGATGTAAATAAAGCGCAAAATAAAGAATATAAGACTTAAATGACAATAGACAAAGATACCGCAATGATAATTTCAAGATAATTCACTATGCAAAAAATTAGAATTTGATCATCGTTCAGGCAAAACGACCTTGAAAATGTTAGGTGTTACATCTATTGACTTACATCGTAGATAGATAAACTTCATTAAACCTGAAAGGTGACAGCAATGACAATTTAGACATTGATCATTTCACTCCTTTTGCTTTGGTTTATCTATCCGATCCTGAACAGCAGAGGAAATGTTTTCACTGCACATATACTAGATACATGATGGTCAGAAAAAAATGCCATAAAGGAAAAATATAGATGAGAACAATAGAAAAGTTGAATCATTCATGATTGCAAAGTTCTTCATCGAGGAGATTTAGAATAACATTCATCAGTATGCCTTACCTCTACTTTGTCTAAACCGTTTTTCATAATTAATTTTATCGCAGTTGCTCCTAAAATTAGACGTGACACAATAATTGTTGTTAAAAGCATAAATGCATAAACGAAAAGAGCAGCCTGTACACTATTGCTAGCCATTTTTAGAGCGTTTTCTATTTCCTTCCTTTTTGTTGGCCTTTTGAAATTAATACGTTTGAATGCAATCAAACTTGCATTCAGTGCAGATAGAGAGAGGCAAACCTAGCTCAAATGGCAAAAATCCAGTTCATTATCTGATATCATTTGAAATCATGTAACCATCTTTCAGTTCATTCTGTAAACTAAGTTGCCGGTCGGAAGAAATCTGCTAATTAATGATGTCACAGTGTAAATAACAACATCTAACAAAGATTTGGGAAATTTTAGCAGCTCTATCACTAACCAAGCTTTCATATGTCTTCTTCATTTAGTTTTCTTTCATCTTTTCTGTCTCTTTTTCAGTTACGTTTACCCGTTATCTTTTTCAATGTTACTAGATAAGTATGGCGCGTTCTAAAACTCTTGTTTTCACTCAGCAGTACAGTTTTTGTTTTAATCGGTGGGTCTTTTCAAAAGCATTTGATACAAATAATACATTCGATGGACGGGTCTTTTCTACAACACTTTATATAAAATAATAAATTCAAAATAAAAGAACTAAGACGCTTAAATAAGCAATGTAAACCGAATTATACGAAAAAGACTCAGATATTCATCCAAGAAAAATGTACATAAGCAAAGACTCTACGATGCTAGAAATCAGTATTTGTATGTATTTTTCAATGGCATCGATCCATAATTACAAGCACAATGATTTGGAAAATAAGGGCATTTGGTTAGGTAAAAGTTCGATTGAGTTTAATGATCCTACTTATGAAAGGACATACTAAAACTTGGAAAACATTGAGCATTTTACCACATAACAAAACTTATGGACCTAATGAATAGAGGTGAAACGGATGATGTCACTTAACGTTTATTTTACAAACCAAATTTGGACAGGAAATAAGCGAAAGTACGAAATGGATGATCAATACGATTTGATATATATCACTGCACGTAGATAGGTATATATGGCTCAGTGGAAATTCATATACGTATTTGTCTGATTGTGAGAAAAACAAAATAGCTTGCATTTTTGTTGAAAATACTAACAACAGATGTTTCTTTTATGCTGTAGAATCAATTTGCATACTCCAGCACAAAATCAACATAGATTTTTAAAACATAACTTGAACAAGTACTTAAGCTGCTTAAATATGTGCCGATGAAAAATGAAAACATGATAAAGTTTATAAAACAATCTGATATATCGTTCTGTAGATGTGTGTGAGATACTAAAAGGGGTTGAGAACGATAAGATGAGACACACATTTTAAAATCATAGGATAATTGAGACTGAGAAAGTAAATCACGTTGACATAATGATCATATTCGATTCAAGCAAGGCTAATACCGAGTCAAATAAGTAGACAAGATAATACATATTTCATATTTAAAAAGTTTTGGAATTTTTTTTGCAATACACAGCAACAATTATTAGAACATTAAAAAATAACTTACCATGTAGGCAATTCAACAGATATAATGTCTAAAGAGGGATAAATTGTCAAATTTAAAAATGATCTCAATCATTTAAAAGTTTAGAAAGTTGTTTACTGTGATTATAAACGTGTCATCTTACTATACTCAAAGTTTCCATGCTACGCACCAGTAAAATATAGCATTGATACTAATCAAACAAATATATCCTGGACTGATAAAGCAGCTAAACACCTTCATTCAGGATCTTCGGCGTATGTAAAAGGAATTCACAAACATTACCAACCAGTCATTTACAGTGAAATTTATTGCATTCAGGTGTTTTACAAGTAGTTGTCTAATATAGCAAAAAATGGCGTACAACAATATAAAAACCTAACAATACAAAACCTATGGTATATACAGAAGATGACGAACATTACTATGATTCAACTAACATTTGTTATATCTGTGAGAATAAAATAGAATATATAAAAGTTTGCGACCATAATCATTTAAAATTCAAAGATCCAAATTTCATTCATTTGTTCATTCGAATACCGTTTTATCAAAGAGCTTGTAAAAGTTATAAATATGAAGAGGTAGAAAAAACACCGAATAATGTTGGGAAAAATATTTCATTTAGCAAGCAATTCATAGTTGATAGTTTCATAATGGATGTAATGAAATAACTGTCAAAAGAATGAGTAAATTTGTAGATAGCTTTTGAGTAGATGGCTAAGAATTTATATGACAGAAACTTTACGGAGACAATGAAATCCTTGGAATAAATGGAACCTCGATTTCTTCAAAAATACATGTATTGTATGAATTCATGGATAGCTTTGAAAAGTTTAATGGAACCCTCAAAGGACGTTTTACGCATCACGTACAAATTTGAACATATCAACTGTTGACTATCAGTATATAAAAGATGTGATATCGTACTTCAAGGCTTATATAATAGGTGATATACAAAATATTAGGTGAAAAACACTTTAATCTTGTGGAACATCTTTGAATATTTTAGGAATGTTCTATTAAACACCACAATCGTGACCCAGCACATTATTACAGTGCATTTGAGTTAGCTCATGATACAAGTTCAGAGATATCTGGTGTTAAATTTGATTGCTAAATATGATATGCATTTGATGACTGAAAGTGGAATTCGTAGAGTTATTAGCATAATACCAGATAGATATGTAAAAACCTAATTATGAGTTATATGAAGATGACAATAGTTTTGTTCAAAATTATGGAAAATTCGATAAAGTAAAGCCAATTTGTCAACATTTACCAATGAAAGACTTAAAGAGAAGAAATGGCCAAGACATTAAATAGGTAATAGAAAATGTATTAAATATCTCAGATAATAGTGATACATTCTACATACCTGAGATCGACTTGGGTATACCAAGACATATATATGACGTTTCAAACACCACCCGTTAGCTCATGAAAAACACGTACCAGATGAAAATGATATATCACCATTGGAAAACAAATTGATTGATGATCACAAGAGTACAAAGCAACTGAACCAAGCTATTATGTACCTTGAAAAAAGCTCCCACCAAAATATGTGATCCATTACATGAAGTTAAAATTTTACATGCAATTGGGTTTGACACAAACGAAGATACACAGATTTTTACTGTCTGAGCAACAACCTTGGCTGAAATCATACTTAGAACTGGATACGAGTTTGAGACAAAAGCTACAAATTAATTTGAGAAAGACTTTTTAAAAACTTATTAATAACGCTGCATTCGGCAAACAGATGGAAAAAGTGAAAAATGAACAGATGAAAATACATTTTTAAATGTCAAATGAATTATTATTTTTCAAAAGAACAATTATTGTAGATGACATAGTGTTAGTCAGTGTGAAAAAAAAGATCAAATTAATCAAACCGATCTATGGTGGCTTTGCAAAGTCAAAGTTATCCCAATGGTTAATGTAAGAATTATATTACAAATGGCAAAGATAACCTTGCTTTGTATTGACACGTATTTTCTGTCTATTGATGTCGAAACAGAAACCTTTTACGGAGATACGAAGGATGACATTAAGCTATATGATGCTAGTGACTATACCAGGAACAACATCTATGACATCAATCAAGTGAACACGTTTTTGGACTATTCAAAGATGAACTAACCGGCACACCAATAAGAGAATTTTGTGGGTTAATGGCGAACATGTATTCATTCACGACCGATAACAATAAAAACAAAGTTTACGAAGAAATATTTTTAAAAGATTCTGAAATTCGAGATATCCCGAGATTGCAAATCCATTCACAAGAAAACTAACCAAGAAATGACATTACTAAGATCGTATAAACACACAATGTGCACCATCAAAATCAAAGTAGCGTTGTCTATGTATGACAACAAACCCTTTTTAATTGACAACGCACACACATTATCTAACGGACACGTCAGCACCTTGTATTGAAAAGGCAACTCGAGTCTCATTAAAAGTTCTGTTTTGTTCAGTTTAAAAGTAAATACAATATCTCTTTGTAATTCACCTATGACGGAATCATTTTCAGTGAAGATAAATTCCATTGCCTTATTGTCCTTCCTATAGAAGACTACAAAAAAAGCGTGTATTTTGTCTGAAATCTTTGATTACAGAATTGTACTTTTGTACGATCGCCGATACTGATATTTCGAAATGTCTACCACCGAAGCTAGTCTAGTTAGGTTATTTTTTACGTTATCGAGATTCCCACAATCATAAATTTGAAACAAAGTATTGTTTTCTTTGTAACATATGAACCAGTAACTCTAACCACTTATCTATTCTACCTTTTCATCTTTTAGTAACCACTTTCTATTATTAGTCTTGTTCCACAGAAAAGGTCCATAGATAATAACGATGTAATCGAACAAATATTTGTATTCAGTTTCTATCATATTTAATGTAAACAATGTTTCTCAGCATGTTGTCACCCAACAAATGATCATATTATGAGGTTCCTTTTTGTCAAATACATTTCAAAGCATATGCATATAGTGTTTGTGTAAACACAGTTAATACTTACGCTGCTCATTTTTTCTTTTTTTCATCGAAAAAAAAATACTAAGTAACTTGTACAAAATGATGTCTTAATAGGAAACACTGAGAATAAACTATGTAAGGCAGAATTTCTATAGTCACCGAGATTTTGTTTTTATTGCTGTTTTGAAAGAAACTTTCAGGATCTCTTCCCCCAGTGTTTTGCACAGTATCAAAATACCCTTCAAGTTCATCATGTACGGTTAGTTACAGTTGTATTGACTACTATATCGATATTTGTCTCCATATTGCCATAGCAGTCAAAGAAAATAATTCCATTTTTGTAATTGTCATTTACCGATTGAGCAATTGATTCAGATACTGTAGACAATATTTATTGGTTTCTTCCTTCGATCACTTCAGTTGCTTTTTCAAGTGCAATGGTAACCTGAAATCCTAAGGCAGAGCACATGGATTCAATGCATACTTCAATCATGTTTGTTCTCAAGTCATTGTATGTTGCGAAAATGTTTAAGACATTTAACTTTAAAAATCATCGCTTCCGTATGAAATGGAGATGTGTTTCACATTCATTGTACCCAAATTTCCCCCCTCCTCTTACCGGTATTGTCAGCATCTCCTTTGGCCTTCATGTCAAACGACATGAAAAAACTACCAGGTACAATCAGTCTATTGGACTTAACTTTGATATTGCTATCTATAACGCTTGATCTGGTATAATGTTTCTCAGGGTATGTATGATACAATAGTATGCTGAGGTATTGAACTACCTGTGATATTTTCTTCTGCTTGTTAGGGGTTATGTATTTACCGTGACGTGACGTCTTAGCTATTTATTGTGCTGGAAAAGGAAACATTGCCTACAGAAGCGTGTAAGCAATATACAAACTAACACCCATCACTAACTCAGTAAAAATGTGTTCATATTTTATTTGATTATCAGCAGGTTGATAATGATCAGTCAGTTTTGGTTGCCTTGGTTTTTAAGTTTTACCGTATCGTTTAAATCATGTCTGCCATTATTACTGTGGCTAACGCATATAGCGAAAAAGCATCGTCCAATTTGTTTAAGTACTGCGTCACCATACCTTGCTCTCTCAATCTTTTTTCCAGCAGTCAACAAGTGTCTTTAATCTCTCTTTTTTATACTTTTTTTATTTATCTGGTACTCTTGGGGTGTTTGTTGTGTCTAATTCCTTCTCACCGCTTCATCTGTATCAAATAACTTGAACAGAAAGCTACCTCCTTTAAATGTTAGAGTATTTGCTATTGCTCTTTCAGTCATAGCTACTGTTGTACCCTTTTGTAGAGATTCTTCGATATTCATTGTGCTGAATGTGCGAGTAAAATTTTTAATACAGCTGCCAGGCCTTAGTCTTAAACTTTTGAAATGTTTTTTAAGGTCTTGTAATATTGTTCCAAAAATTAAGATAGTGTCGTATTCAAGATACTACGTTTTTGATTCTTTCAAACGAAAATAATACTCTGATTCCATTTCTAGACACAGTGAATAAGTAGTATGTTCGTTGTTTTGTCTTTAATCCTATAACAATATATAAATGATGGTATTTTAGTCCTTTTTGTAACATACAAGTTGAAAAATGTATATACTCTCTTTTGTTTAACCTAAATGACAGATTGGTTCGAAGCATATGTTGTGTGCAAATGTGGATGGAGCATGGTTTTAATACATAACTGTTAAATAATTTCTGTATTGAATTTTCACCTTCAAAAATTTCCTTTTGTATCTTTATTGACAGAATAAACACTTTCATGGCCCAGTGGTATTTCTCTATAGATTTATATTTTAGATACGTTATTAATTCAATACCAACAGAATAGTCCTTTCTCAGTACAATGCGAGAATCAAAAAGGTACACACCTTATGGAATTAGATTAGCTTTCTCATCAAAGTCCTTTTTTGTGTTTGTTAATTTCCTTGTTTAATTGATCTAATATAATGGCCAATGCAACATTGTTGATGCCCATTTCCGTGCTCAGTTCAGTTTTTAATGTCTCTGTTTTCGTTTATTTCAGTTTCAACTTCATTAATTATACCACTTAATGTGAGGGTTGTTTTATCTATTTCAGTTTTGAATGCATCTGTCTCTGTTATAAACCTTTGTTTCCAAATCATTGAAATCTGTACTCATTCATTTTATTCGTTTCTTTGTTTCGTTAAAATACCTTATATTAACTTCACTTACATATATTAATGACCACATGAAGAACAACATATCATTTAGTATCTGCTTTAGATTGTTCAACCTCTTCATTCAACCTTTGTAAAACTTGGTGAATGTAACAATCTTTTAATTGTTTTAATATTTTCACTCAGATCTGTAATAGCTAAATTGTAAGTTGTTCTCACAGTTGTAATCGTGATTTCATTCACATTCATTTTGTTTTAAACGTCATATGTCTTTTTGGTCATACATGTTAAGTCATTCTTTTTCTGCAACTTTAAAAATGTGTTAGTCTTAGCTGTTATGTTATTGTTCAGGTCAGTAGGTTTTATTTCATTAGTGTAGAATATTATAGCCCCTTTACCAGAATCTTCTATTTCCCCATAACCTGTAACCAGGTCTTCATCAACATATGCTTTTGTATCTTTTTTACATTATGCAACCTAAGGATGTAAGTTATTGCAACATTAGGTAAATGTAACGGAATTTATCGTTTTGATCTTTCAGTGCGTTTGTCTTCATGTCTAGATAAATGTATTTAAATATACTTGTGTATATTTCCAAACAACCTACTTCGTGCAGATCATGTAACTCTAATGATAATGAAAGAATGCAAAATCTGGGTCAATTGTCGGACACACACCAAATAACTCTCTTCAAAATTATGGTATTTACATTCTAGACAGTGGTCGTCTCTAAAGTGATAATGCAGTCATTCTATCGGGACATTTAATGACTTAACTAAATGCACGAATATAAACTGATTTTAAGATCCAGCCTAATGTGAGAAAAGTTGCATACCTGTATCAACAAGACACTTTCCTTTCATGAAAAGGTGACTGTTTCTTCAATAGTTTTCCTTGAACCCAGCTGTAAGCGAAAATGGTTGTCTGGGTACCAGTAACCGCAATTTGCAATTCAATATTTACTTAAACTCACACTAACACTTCACAAAATATTACCTTTTACATGGTATCAATTCATGTTTTAGAATGCAAATACATATTTCAAAAACTATTGATGCCGTCTTTCTTTCATTATTTCAATATAATAACTGTTCTCAAATTTTCCGAAACATCTAAGTGACATCGATCAGATAAAAGGTACCTATACCCTATAGAAAAGTAGCACCTATCCACCAAGTATCTCATTAGCAATGGACTGAACCTAAACCCCTCCGATTAGGGTAACTTTGCGCAGATTCAACTAAATGGCCATTACCCCGAGAACAGATTTCATAAGTTAGTTTCTTTTCTTTTCTAAATTATATTTGACAGCTAAACATTTTCTCGCTAAATATATAATCTATACTGTATGACATGCAAACTCACATGCTCCTGAATATAAAATAGGACCATTGTACAGTGAAACTTCAACAAACCGGACACTGATGGGACCTACAAATTTGGCCGTTGTATAATGGCAGCCAGTATACTAAAGTTCGATTTGCACTTTAATAAACCCAGCTATATTTGGACAAAAATATTTATCCAGTTTGCAGAGGGGACCGGGTTACAGAGGGGCCGGTTTTGGGAAGAGTCACTCTATATGAAATTTCCGACAGCTTCAAAACAATAGACTGTATATTCAAACATAAAAAAGAGTAATGGACGTAAAACATACACATAACCGAATATGAATCTATTTAAAATTTAAACAGTACCAAATATAATTTACGCGGAAGTAAATGTCGGCAGGAACAGGCAATTGTCTGTAGGCATGGACATAATCTTGAACTCCATAAACGACATTTTTAAAAAAATTTTCATGAGAGTATGTTTAACCTTGTCCTTAGGAGCCAAAATAGTATGGCGTTAGTCTGAATAGACTGCCAAAATAGCATGGCGTTAGTCTGAATAGACTGCCAAATTAGCATGGCGTTAGTCTGAATTGATTGCCACAATAGCATTGCGTTAGTCTGGATTGACTGCCAAAATAGCATGGTGTTAGTCTGGATAGACTGCCAAAATAGCATGGCGTTAGTCTGGATGGACTGCCAAAATAGCATGGTGTTAGTCTGGATAGACTGAAAATTTAGAGGTATATACCGTGGAACAGAACATCAGACTTAATATGTTCAGCACCCTTCTATTATACCAAGTGGTTTATTTGATGGATGGCCGACTCCAACTATGTGTCAATCAAAAACTAACCCATTGCAGCTAACAAAGGTCTACCGACCACTTATATTGCAGGCTTGGTGTGAGTGTTACATAGTCATAGTGAGCCTGAGAGCTTATCCCTTCGCTGGTCGGACCAACTCCAATACCACATTTATTGTGACATTGTAACATATACAAATTCAAATCGTGATATATTTTCCCAATATATTTCTTCATCCAATTTTTGGGAACTATTCAGCATTTACTCAGAATTTATTTTATTTTGAATTCAAGTATTTGTTTCCTTAAGAAAGACTTTGAGTTTTAATATAATTGATATGCTAATGAGTAGTCTCTGGCGATCCATCAATACACAGTTCTATTTACTAGGCAGGCAGATTGTTCTGGTACGCCGCTTTGGATTGGTAGAATTTTTCTTATTATCCACTATAAACCAATTGGGAATGGGAATGCTGCTAATTGAACAATAAACATCATCTTGAGATCCTTAGGAACTTAATATGTTTTAATGGCTTTACTTTCAGCTCGTTCACATTCAGATTGTCTCCAGTGGTGTACTGGCCATTGAGCATACCGGGATAAATCCCGGTGGGCCGCCGCAAAAAAATCCGTTTTTACCGATGTTTTACTGGTGTGAGCAAAACCCCGGCTCTGTCCCGGCAGATAAGTCCAGGGCCGAGTTGCTTACCCAGTATACTCCTGATTGTATCCTTATGCCAAGTGCTTGCTGATAGACTGGCATAAATCTTAAAATTCTCTAATCATTGTGTTGCTTGCAATATTATATATACAATTTGTATATGTTACTATTGAGGTAAAGAGTCTATTTTCAACCATTTAAAAAAAGTCAGTCAACATATTTCCAACATAAGACTTTTTTTAAATGAACAAGGTTAACACCAGCGATGATGAGAGCTACAGTCAGTGAAATGTGCTGAACTTAGCAGGAGTCTCGTTAGTGTTGACAGTCTTTCTTGCCATATCAGACATAATGATCCCATTATATTATTTTCGTTTCATCTCAATGGCTATTCGGCTGGCAGAAATGCAGCACTCTCAGGAACAAATCATATCTCATAAAGCCCGGTATCCCTTATAAACAGTGAGCTGAACCCAAAATGGTCACTTTTTATTAACATATTATATTTACAGCTTTCAAACTGTTAGATGATAAGATTGAAAAATATTAGGAAATGATTATTATTTATTTTTTCAAGAAAGAGGAACAATGTTCAGTTGCCAAAGTTTAATATTACTTCACTATTTTCATTTTAAATGTAAATATTGCACATTTCAAATATAATTTCAAATTGGTCCATTCCATTTGAAAAACCAGTAGGGTGAATAGCTTAGGATGTTTAAGGCAGCCTAAGTGCAGCTTGATTGACAGTCTGATTGTCTTATTATTGGACTTCAAATGAGTGGCTCTCCAATCACTATTAATAGTAAGTACGTGTATATATGTACTCTTTTAGAGTAGCATTTCCTGCAAAAATTTCTTATTTGAATAGAGCATATCATTGGGAATTGAAACCATTTGGTTTAGCTAGGTCAGATTTGTTAATATCATAAACCACTCAATTATACTAAATCTTAAGAATTCATTTTTCGTGTCGCTTCTCCGTTAAGCTGAGAACAGAGAATATATCCACTTCTGCGCGAAATATTTGCCCACATAATTAGTCCGCTTCAACGCGCGCAGTATATTAATTTGCGAAGGCAGCCAGTTTGATGAAAATGTGCCGAAAATCAGTATGCCAAAGGACACATGATTGGCTAAAGTGACACACTGACATTTTCGGTGCAGAACAAAAGTATTGTCTCGTACCGTTCAGAGACTTACATACTGTAATTGACTTGGGGCACTATAGCTTTATTATGATGGGTAGGGAGGGTGGTTTTTCCATGTCGCAAATTAAATATGTTGTTCATGTCCATGATTATATACTGCTGAAAGGGTTAATTTGAGCATTGTAGCGTGATTGGAAATGTAGAGATCGTGATTTACCCTGATATTTGTGTGCACTTGTTCATTTTGGGTGTCAAGTGTGATCGTCGGTCATGTGGGTAGCAACTGCTCTGTCATCAAGTTCGATCTTGCACACCGTTAGATACTCATAAAATCGTGTGTAATCTTACTTGATATGAATTTATCACACCCAGAAATATGTTTATCACACCTAATTTCCATTCCAAATCAACATTTGAATAGCACTAAGTTTGATGACTTCGTCAGCTGACACTGCAAAATACGACTGCAGCCAAGATTGCCGACGTTAGATCACATGACCGGTTCCACACACTAAATTTATCCTATTACACATTTCTATTTAATTTCACTTGTTCATTGTAAATCCTGGCCTTCTTTATAAAACTATGAGTATGTTTTGAACTTGTAATATTGTATTCTTCATTTTTTAAGCTAGTCAATATATTGTTAATGTTGTCAGAGTTCACTATTACTTGTTTACTCTTCAGCCATGCCTAGCGACCTAGGTTACGACTTAAAAGGATTTTATGTTTGACGGACAAGAGATAACACAAAATGTTTATATAATTGCTACTGTTTGAGTGTAAACGGACAAGTAATGCTAATTAAATTGTATGATAACTCTCAGTTTGCATAACTGTTTGTAGAGTATATGTTCGGCACAACCCGACCTGTTCGGCGTGCCAGACAAGCAATGATTGGTCATAATTACGTCACACGACTATTTTCCGAAGAGTATAAATAGGAGGGAAATTCGAAGGTCGGCAGATAGCTGTCAACAGTAATAGCGTCCATAGATACAGAACTCCACCAAATAAAAACATTACTGTCTTGAGGTATTTATAATGACACATATACTAAACCACATTAAGAAGCTAATAGATAGTTATAAAAACAAGACAAGTCAATTACATTATATTTATTTAATATCAAAATAGAGAATGAAATTACATCTGTAGTACAATAATCTGAATCAATTCAATTCACTGCTACTGACTCCGGTTTAATGCAAAACTAAGATTGTGCCATACTAAAAATAATCAGCTATCTCCCGCCACAATAAGAATTCAAGGTTTACTTACAAAATACCTACACTGTAGGCCATCCATTTCTTGCTGAATGATTAGATTGGAGTTATGAAGGCCAGCATATAATAGTCTCTGTATATTGCACATATTTATATACTCATGTTTTAATTGTCTTTTCCTTTTATTAGCATTTTATCATAATTACACAGTCAAAAATAAAAAGGTTCTGAATTGAAGAATTTTTAAAACTTATTATTACAATTATATAAGCTTACACATATACCTCACCCCCCAATCTGTTACAATACTAACCATATCATAATTCATTACAATGTATTATTTCTGCTATGATCTTCTGGAGTCGTTTACCCCACTTACATGGTGTAATAACCAAAATGGGTACACAAGCCTTAAATGGAAAGGATCTAATAAGTTATCAAGCTAACAATGACAACAGTACACAATAAATTTCTCCATCAATATTCATTAAGTATCTAAAGAAATATAAATTTATAAATTTCTTCAGGAGGTGCTACTCAAATTCCAACAAGACCAATGTAACAGTCATTCAAACAAGCGAAAGAAAATTATGTATTTTTTTACCTCCAAAGTCAATTTAAATAAATATAGTAAAACCATTTACTACTTTGATAACGTGTATTATATCTTTGAAGCAAATGGTATACGTCCGGTGAAGTAACTTATTGGACTTTTGTATTATGTCGTCTGCTCGCAAAATTTACAGGTAACATTCTTTCAGGGAATATAAGTCTTTCCTTTTTATAGGTGTAAGTGTATCATGATTACCTAATTTGACGTGCCTACATGAATATTCATGCACTTCATGCACTCCGCCTTATACATCCAATAATTGCCAACTCGTACACCATGTGTCTAACAGGCGACAAATTTAGGAGTTTTTATCTTTGCCTGCTTGTTTATTTTCTTTTTTTAAAACGAAGAAAGTGCTGAAGGAAAATTTCCATAAGGTTGCAAGAAAAATAAATTAATTTAAACTGCTTATTCTAGAAGGAGGTGTTTTACTGGACATTCAATATATCAGATATGTTTCTGAATTTGATCCCCAAAATTTACCTTTCCAAGTTGTTTTTAAAATTAGAAAATTTTACATCTCGATTACAGAACGAAGAAGATTGTGATCTAAAATAATGCACATGTATTTCAGATGAAAGGTTGTAAATGAACAATACTGCTTTGTGCATCAGTCATTTTTATATCAAAACTTCGCATTTCGTTCAAGGACAATGTTGTCATTTCAATGCACGTTGTTCCTTCTCCCACCCCATGGACAGACGCACGCATACAATCTAGACAAGCAAGCATACTGATAGATGAAATGATACTTAAAGTTATACAGCTTGATACCTAGACAGCTTCTCCAAAATTATAAAGTCAATTATTATTCTCCAACGAATGTAAAATAGATACTTATGGTAAAGAAAGAGTTTTTAATTTCTCTCCTGGTTGACACTGCTGTGCTAATGGGGTCTGTGTCAAAGGATTAATCGAATACACCGCTATCTACTATATGAATAGTCACGTTTCTCATTGCACAAATAAAAGATTAAAGGCAATACTTTAAACTTATGTTTGGATTCGGCTGACTAACCAGGACTATAAAAATTCGGCTGGCTTGCATGCAGACTCATGTAAACGACCTGTATTCACTTTCTTTCTTCCAAGACTGTGTTTCGTGAATGCGAACAGTTTGAAAATGTGTTTTGTATCAGATAGGTAAATCGACAGATATATGTAAAAGTAATTAATCTTCACAAAATACCTATAAAAACAAAAAGTCTACATAAAATGAGCATAACAGCCACTGCAGAGGTTAACATAGGAATGATTAAATTTTGTACCTTGAAAGAGATTTACGCGGTTTAAAAAGTGAAGGTCGAATGGCGGTTATACCAAAACGGATATAATTAGAGCAGGCACGGCCAAACCATAATACCCTCAACTGATTTTTACATTTTTACATTTTAGCTTGATTCCAATTAATATTGAGTCGAGGGCGAAGTTTGAAATGGAATCAAACATATTCCAATCCATCCTTCTTTAAAAAAAAATCTCGAGAATTTATACCCATTTATAGAAAATTTTGGAAACAAACAACAAGCATTAACAATTTCTACCACATCCATGTTTCATTGTAGACCAATTGACATCTTAAACAATTTCTCCAAAATCATGCTGTAAGACAACAGGAACATCATATTTTAGTAATGCGTGGTAAAACAGTTAATATTATTTTCACTCGACATCTGTCTGTGAATAAAGCTATGCCATTTATCTAACGATAAAAGCTGTGTTTTTGCACAAACTATTTAGTGCATGAAATGTTTGAGCGTTTTAGATATTTGCTCGGACAATGTCCAAACTTCGCCTTTATATGCAGACAAATTTGTATCATGCTGTTCTATGGTGAGGTTGATTTTCCTGGTCTCAAGCAGTATGTTTTGTACATGTTTTGCCATTTTGTCAGCTTCAAAAACAGAAATAATTTCGCTTTCTGACCAAATGAACAAGATACCTAAAACAGTTACACCACCACTTATCAAGTAATTTTTTTATGTATTGTTTATTTTATGAAGTGTGGTTGTTGCATCTTGGGATGTTTTATGGTCTTCTTCTTTCTTTAAAGGTTTAGCTTTTTGTTTTCATAATTCCTGTGAACATTTTTAAAATTGTCTACCGAGTTTAACTTTACATAGATCTTTGACTTTTGTGGAGTAACGTTTTCGGGTTCTTTCCAGCTCCTGTTTCAATTTTCTGTTTTGTTGGTTCTGGGTTTTTTTTCACCTCTCATCTAACTTCTAAAAAAATCTGTAAGTTACCTCAACAGTAGTTAAAAAAGTTAAAAAGGTCAGTTGCAAGTCATATTTCAATGTTACTTCGAATAGTGAAAAATAATAAAATACCTTTCGAAGACGCAATAGCAAGGCATATGAAAAATTGGATCATTCAATATTGCTAACTTCATCAATACTAAAATCTTGAACAGCGTTGTCAAGCTTGTTTTTCATTATGGACTGTATTACATGGAAGACAAACACTGTTTAAATGAGAGTTGTCAGAGGTACATGTTGCATCAACAGCAAAGCAACCGGTACACAAATAATTATTAGGCCATTTTTCATAAATTTTATAATTCCTCCCTATTTATATTGGCACTTTGACCTGATTATGTTTACATGTAATCAAAATTGCGCTTAATGCAGATAAAATAATCCCCAAGATTCTTCAGTTCATTCTGTAAACTGACTAAGTTATTGATTCGAAGAACTCTGCTAACCAATTACGTCTCAGTATAAATTATAATATCTGACAGTGATTTAAGACTTTGAGAAGCTCCAACATTGACAGAGATATAATATGTCTTTTTGATGTCTTTTTCATTCGTATTCTGCAACTCTTGTTTCAGTTACATATTTATATGCTATACGTTTGCATGTTCCTTTTGCAATATCTATTTACAATTCCTGTTTGTAATGTTTAGTCTCTGTAGTAAAATGGAGCGATTTCTACTTTTGTTTCCTATAATTCTTTGCTATTTAAATAAAGGAAAACTGATTGAGAGTGGTGGTGATGATCTTGATTATCCAATTGATGGTTCTTTGCATGGCGATGATTGTATCATAGATACGGTATCTGCAATCGATTATACGGTAAATCTTGCTAATGATTTCAGAGATGTAACACCATTTGGGCATTCTAGGGTTTCACTAGAAGTTACTGGCCGATATAAAGAGGAAATTTTAAAAAAGCGACAGAATGAATTACAGTACAGCTTGAAAAAATAAGGTTAGAATATAAAACAAAACGCTCTGTTATGTAAAATTAGATAGTAAAACAGTTTAAAGCTCGAGCAAAGGGACATTAAAACAAGACTAGGTTACAGTTCTATGGCAGGTAAAACTTGTATGAACTTGTTCGTTGCATTAGCTTGGATAAACCAAAGCAACAATGGGTGTATCCTATAAAGTATACAGAATCTAAATATCAATACAAATGAACCGTTAGACCAATGGTAAGATAAACTGAGGCTTTAGTTGACTAATACCAATGAAGAATTCAAAGCGAAAGCCTTCTACATGTAGTGAAAATGTATTCATTGTAGTAGAGGAAATACAATTAAGGGTTATATAAATGATGTGGAATTTGTCAAATCAAAATAGAATATATAAGATCTGATGTTGAAATATAGGAAAACATAGTCATTCTTAAGAAAAGACGCAAGCATAAAAAGGATAATCATCCCCCCACCCACACACCCAAAAAAAGACATCGCAAGAACGGTTTCAAATGACACTTTTAAAACATCCATTCGAAAGTTACAGAAATATTAGGTGAAATGCTGAGACTGTTGAAAGAAAGGGGTGTAACAGTAGCTGCCATTACCTGCAATAGTATGACTATATCAATTGTTGATTTGTCTATAGCAAACCTTGTAAACGGTTTAGTAGGGAGTGAAGGAGGAGCAAGTGACGATAGTGCTCCATCAGGAGCCAGAGATGCTTCGTTCGATCACAAAATTAAAAGGTGCTTAACAAAATGTGTAATTATTTGTTTGAGTTTGTGAAAAAAGTAGCAACCGATATACCCGGCTTGGTTTGTAGCTTGATAAAATGGCTTCTGTAAACAGCTTAAAAAACTGTTTCTTAGTATGCTTAACTTGTTATTTGACTAGTTTTGACATTGGTGGTAATGTTATTTGCATATATGTCTTGAGGTGTAAACAATAGTGCTGTTAAATATTTGTGTAATGCTTTGGTCAACAAAGCAGTTCAATATGGTAGCTCGGCATGGATATGTTATTGTTCTTGCTTGCTTTTTTTAAATCTAAAATCCATTACAGCTTGAATTTGTTTTCGTGATCAACGTGGTGAATGAATTTCAGAACGTTTTGCTTTTCCAATAAAACTTGCTTCCTACCATCTGGACCAACACTAAAGTGAAGGTCTTGAGTTTCGTAAACTTTTCAATCAATATATGCAGGAAATTCATTTAGGGATTTACATTATGGTTTGATAAACTATCCTCAGTTTATCTATTACAGTACTTATCTACCCCATGAACTTGATGCAATGTATTTGTGTCATAAAATTATGGTGAAATTTACTTTTCTTCTGCAAATACGTTGAGCTTCTATTGAGTACTTTTTTTTTACACATTCACATGCAATTTTTTGTTGATTTCTCAAATATTTACAATTACTAGACGGTACACCATTTTAATCTAGTTGATTGTACACATTCTTTACATCTCTGGTATTTTGTGTTTCGTTTTTCCTTGTCATTTATCATGATTTCTCCATTGCATTTGTACCATGTAACAACTGATAGTACTGTATGGAGATTGTCCGTATTTCGCACCTCCGTTAAGGTTGTCATGCGCACGATTGTACTTTTTCCACTACATCATGCTTTCCATGTGTGCTAGCACAATCTATTGTTGACTGCACCATTTATTTGTGTAGTTTAATTTCAAATGCAACTAAATGTCAGACTAAAGTTCTGAGAAAGATGCACATTCAAAATCTGTATATTTAGACTGTGTGAATAGTGAACTGGATTTGCTTCATTCATGTGATGCGAAAGAGCTTCCAAAATAAACTGGCTTTAGTTATTTTTTCTGGTAATTCTTTGTGAAGCAAGATGTTATAAATGTATTAGAATTGTACCGGGTAAACAATTTGTCTAGAAGAAAAATTGTATAGCTGATGGTACGGTTGATACGATTGCTATACATGCATTGTATAACATGTGAGCGAAGTTTAAATGTCCCCATGATTACATAACATTTATATGATTTTACTCACCTTTTGTTCCATATCCAAACGACACGTCTGTAGTCTTTTACGCTGCATCTCTTTTTCAGAGTTGTATAAGGTGCATTTGGAATCAACTTCATATTTTTGAAGGTTATCAATTTTCATTTCATTCTGAATGTCATTTATTACCCGGATAGCATAAAACCTTAAAGTCTTCATGCTCCTTAATACTTATATATATGGATTGTAATTCTTCATCTCCACTGCTCTGCACAACCATTCATTTTAGTAGCATGCTTTCAGCTTGTTTCCAACGATTCATCATATACTCGCCATTTAACGAGTGCATGCCTCTTACTGTTCATTCGTTTTGTTGATATAATCTTTCCAGCTTTGTACACATCATCGTGTTTGTCAGATAGATATAATCCTTCTTCGTAATACATGTCTTAAACATTTTCTCTGGTCAAGTTTTCCAGTTTGTAAACAACTGGACGATATAAAAATGACTTGACTGGTTTTAAACGTTCCTTCCATAAAGTTAGAACGGTAACTTTTTGCAATGATTGTTTGTATTTTGAAATTCGGATTGTTTCACCGTTATAAATTTAGAAATTCCAAATGTATCAGTTGTCAAGTGACCAAATAAAATTATCCATGCTTTGGATTCGTTTTCCTCTTTGCTTGCTTAGGCCCGAGTCATGCCTATTGATCTGTAATGAGTGTTATTGTATCCTGTCAAAAGATTTTCTGGTTTTATTTTGAGTGAAATACTTCCGCATCCTATTATTTAATGTTCTTTTAAACCTTTCCACTACAAATATATTTTTACCAAAGTAAGTTGAAAAGTATTCAATAATTTCCTTCTCCAGCAAATCCTTAACTTTCCTCTTTCCTGTTTGTAAAACTTTTTTATCTTCATCCAACCGTATCTTTTCAGGTTTCACTATTCTAACATTTATCTAAAAGGACAGCGTATGTCACCTCCCTTTTTTTGTTCTCACTTTCTCAGACTAAGAGTATTCTGAGAAAATATATTTCACTGCCAAAGTGTGTTTAATCCGTCGTTGCATTTTTAATATGCTTGCATGCCATCTGTGTCTGCTTGCCACTGTTCATCCAGGTGAGTAACATAGATCCGCTTGTGAAGAAAACGTTTTTCGTCCGCCTGTATGACGAGAAGATAAATTGTTCAGTTAAGAATTCTTTCAATTCAGTGTATTTTATTTTCTCTTCATGCTGTTTAATTTGTTCCCAAAACTGATTGATACTTGTGTACGCACCTGGACTTTCAGGAACATAGTCAAGATGACTTAAATACTGTTTTTTTTTTTTTTTTATTTTTTTTTTCGTCGATTGTTTAAAATAGTAGAAAACATTCAGATAATTCTTTATACTTGATAAATTGTCTAAGGTTTAAGCAACAACCCTACATGACACATGCCATCCATCTACCGTAGGTACCTTTTGTTTTCAGCAATTTACAAATGAATTCAGATTTATGTAAAATCTCGTCATTCCTGTAGTTGAACCGAAAACAGCTTCTGCCAGTACTGAGTCACCATGTGCTGTTTAAATCAAACTTTGTTTTCTTTAATTCTATCTTTGTTTTCGTAGAATCGTAAAAGATGTACCTTGTACAATTTACAAGATCTTCATGTGGTAATGTAATGCATATTTATTCACATCAAATACATAATTTATTTTATTTCTTCTTTGTACTGCGCTATTCTAAGCATCTTTCTATAGGGATTGACGGTACTTATCTCGATGTCAGCATCATTAAATGTAATCTGTAAATCTGAGTGTTTTCTGAAACATTGGAGTACATTTGTTTGATAAGTTTTATATTTAGAATATAAAAAAGCTAACACCTTTATTCTCTTTACTTGTAATCATTAACACAATAAGCTTTATCAATACTTTTATTTCGTCAAGACTTGGAAACAAATGTTGGTTTCATGTTAAATCTGTGAACTGTATCTGCTATGTCTCTAAAAACTCTTGAATTCAAAGCAATGTAGTTTTGCGCCTTTATCTGTGTACAAAATTCCATTTGAGTGTTCGCTGATTGTCTTCATAATTTTGCTGGTCCAGTAATGTTTTAATTTGATTTTTTAATGTTTTCGTTCAGTCGTACCCCCTACGAGCTGGTGATATAGAAAACACATGTGGGGTATAGTTATTTTTAATTTTGTGTTTTAAAAGCACACACAAGTCTTGCTAGTTTAATAATATTTAATTTTGATTTAAAGTGTTCTCGTACCCTTATAGTGGATTAAAAACCCCAAACCATGAGTAGTTTAGTTTTCTCTTATATGTCTAGTCATGTAAATGATTTGATTGGATTTCCATGCTGTTTTATAAATTGTTGTAATGTGTGTGTGTGTGTGTGTGTGTGTGTGTGTGTGTGTGTGTGTGTGTGTGTGTGTGTGTGTGTGTGTCTGGCCAAGCAAATTTACAGGTCTTATTTGGAATGTTGCAAACTTTGGCCATATCAGCGGCTTACCCTTTTGGACGTTATATCTTTTTTCAATGATTTACGGTAGAAATGAAGTCATTTTTAAAATGAAGTTATTTTTTAAAATTGTATTATCTGAAATCGAGAAATTATTTCTCATAAGTCACCTCGTTTTCAGTAAGGCAATATTTCTTATATATTTCCTTTAACGATGCAAGCATATCAGTATTACAGAGACCCCCAAACAAACCGTACTGAATATTTCTACACGTAATGGTGCAACGAAAACAGGCCGTTTGTATCTGAATTGATATAAACACTTGGATTAAATACTCTGGATTTATTAAACTAACTTGGAAAGGCAAGAATCAAGATAAAAAAGGGGTTCCATTTAGCAACTTACTCTGCTGTTTTGGCAGTGACTCCTCGTGTATGTAGACTAGACTTGAACGATAAAGCGGAACATGACAACAAACGAGAATAATACTGATTATACGCTGTGAGAATCAGACGTGTATCTTAAGAAATTGATCTAGATTCGAATTTACTTAATATGACCTCGTCTACCTGGAGATGTACGCAACAGGCACACTGAAAATACTAACGTCTCCAAGTACACAGGAAGGCCAAGGATGATATAGTTCAGTTTTACGCAGTTACATTACCCGTGCCAAGTAAATACTCATTTTTCTGAAGTATAATCAAACCATGCCGTTTATCTTGTTGAAAGCAATACTAGTTTACTGACTTTCATGATATTTGGCAACTAGCTATATGCAACTGCTTTTGCGGGAAGATAAACTTATACTCATTTTTCTGAAGTATAATCAAACCATGCCGTTTATCTTGTTGAAAGCAATACTAGTTTACTGACTTTCATGATATTTGGCAACTAGCTATATGCAACTGCTTTTGCGGGAAGATAAACTTGACGTACGAACAGCTAAGGTTTGTGACAGACTCGTTCTGTTAGACATGGCATATGACATTAAATCTGATGGCGATTATTGCATTACTGGAGGGGCGAATTAAAGCTACAATGACATTAAATCTGATGTCGATTATTGCATTACTATCGGGGCGAATGAAAGCTAAAATAACATTAAATCTGTTGGCGATTATTGCATTACTGGAGGGGCGAATTAAAGCTAAAATGACATTAAATCCGATGTCGATTATTGCATTACTGGCAGGGCAAATGAAAGCTAAAATATCCGCAAAATATGATAACCATAGAGACAATTAATTGCCGTGACGATAAGAAATATGTGAAGGTTCCGAAATATGGTTTATTGCTTTCAAGATTTGATTTATCACATGACTACGGTGGTAATTACAGGGGAGGATCTGGGGGAGGGGGTAATTAATCCCACCTTAAAAATTAACGCGAAACAAGCTGAATGTTTTTCTAGAGTAAGTTTTCTTTACAGTTAGATAGTTACAATTATGCCCTGGAAAGGATTAAAACGCAGGAGCTTCCGGTGGCTTCTCCCCCTGGGCCCCCACAGGGGGTTCTTCTCACAGACCCCTCGCCTACTTGTTTAGCGTCCCCCCCCCTCCGATATTTCTGGATCCGCCCCTGAATTTGGTTAATATGCCCATATCATAATTTGTATATGTATCAAATATAATAACACCTCATGATGTAACATATGACGTCATGACATCATGTATGGCAAGGTGTAATGACCGAGGCATTCGAGTGTATTTCAGAGTCATTTCACTACAATATTCTGCTTTTTCGTCATATCAAATTAGGAATTTTCGTTATGTGTTAAATAGGATCTTAAATTTGTGATCATTTTATATGAAATTTATTAAACTTTTCAAATAATTTCAACCTTCTTCTTGCAAAGGCTCTCAAAAAATAGAAACTATTTGACTTGTTAAATAAATTCACTTGACATGAGCACTCATGTAGGATCTTCTATCTACAGCCATACATACAATAGTTTTTTCTTTGTTGCTTTAACAGCATTCAAACGGGTTTGTTTATGTACCAGGAAGCTACGTTATATTCCAAAACATATGCGACCAGATGTATTGTTGTACAGTTCTGAACATTTAGACCCCTTGTTTTTCAATCGTTGTGTCACTGAATGGCTTACAGATTATTATATAGGTGGCGCTTTCCAGTTTCGTACTTTGCATAGGGCTAGATTTTTAAAGAAAAAGAATTACCCAGGTTGTCCTCACTGGCTGTCCTGGCTATTTATAAAAGACCTTGTATATCTTAGGTATTGTTAAAAGAACTTTGAATTCCCTTTATTTTGGTGTATGATTGATGGGTGAAATTTGGGTTTTAGAGTATACAGCTTGGTCTTACTTAAGATGTGCACCTCTAAAAAAAAACTGCTAGCTCCGCTTGGTCATTTTCACTTCCTGGACTTCAAAGGTAAATAATAAAAAAAAGAGCCGATAACTTTTTTTACTTTTTAGATATTTTGTAATTCATTCATAGTACTTTCAGAGACTGGTATTGTCTGCTCTGGCAAAATTCGTTTCCCTATTTTAATAACTGCTGAAAATAGTGCACTTTTGACTAATTCAGGCTGATTTTTAGAGTACTTTGGAGCGGCCATTTTGTCTGCTGTGTGCTTAGATCATGTCCAGTTTCCGCAAGTACAATATGTAAAGAAATTTCAGCCACAGTACATGAAAGTAACATAGAGGTATGCCAACATTCTCTCCAATGTGCATGTTGCAAATGCAAAATACTTCATCTTACACCTGTCACTCTCTCAGAAGCATGTATTATCTGTAGAGCGCCCCCATATGGGTCGTTGTGTCACTGAATGGCTTACAGATTATTATATATGGATCGTTGTTTCACTGAATGGCTTACAGATTATTATATATGGATCGTTGTTTCACTGAATGGCTTACAGATTATTATATATGGGTCCTTATTCGAGGCAAATTAAAAATCTCATATGTGATCCATGGAGGCAACTGAAGAAAACAAACATCTTTATTTTCATTGAGAATTTTCGTCCGTATTAAAGTTAACAATCAGAGCACCACTGTACCACTGGGACAATACAACTATTGAAAGGTGTATCTTCCCTCTGATTGCAGCAAGATTTTACCCTGGCTCAGTTCAGTGACAACGACTGGAATGTCCAGGAAAATCAAAAATCTCTTTCAGAACAAATTGTACGTCCCAATTCCAAAGTGTGATAGACATTGAATTTGCCCATGACTCGGATTAATATGAGCAGGCGCATAGCGAACATAAACTTGTGAAACTATCACACGTAGAATTTCGAGAAGAAAGAAAAAGCCGAGATGTACATGCATAAGGTATTTTAACATATTTTAAAAGTATTTCCTGTTAAACAAATATAGTCAAATCAGGTGTTTATTGGAATAGTGGCATCGGTTTCTTACTCGGCAATACATATCTTTCAGTTGTCCAGATACAGGCTAAATTCAGTTTCTTACGACATTGAAGGTCACGCCGACCTAAGGTCACAAGAGTACGATCGAGTTTTGTGTGAATCATCTCACTCGCTATTACGATCACAGCAGAGAGAGAGAGAGGGGGGGGAGGAGTAGAATTCCAACTATAACCATTGGATATATTTCCAGGCAATATATAGGAACAATTGTTGGTTTAATGTTTACTAAATTCCTCAATAATTTTCATCATATTACGATTTTGAGTCATCTTGCTTATGATATTTCTGACAATATTGGTATTTTGGTGAAAGGTATATATAATGCAAGGGTTGTAAAATAACTCTTTAATTGTAAAACCGCACACCTGTCAGTCCTTTTTTCTTAAAATACATGTTGGTGAATTCTTCATATTTGAGGAAATCCTCCATTCATCCTCTGGAATAAAGCAAGACTAGTTTCAGGAGAATGCACGATATTTTTTACTATATTACAATCCTTCATACCCGCCCAAAGTTAAATGGAAGCCCCATAGTTCTAAACCAATCGTTTATCGTGATATCAACGGTCAGAAACCGAATGACATAGCTTACATAACGCTCTTCGGCCATTATATGCTGTGTCATCTGGCAAATGACAGGATATACGCGTGAAACAATAACCATACCACTCTTAATAGACATTGTTCTTGCTCCGGTGTAGTCCTCCACTATATGGTCAACCGCCCTGTCGGTGGACACCAATATATCAACATTTACATATAGGACTCTAACTGTTCTCGTTCCTCCTAAGCTTTGCCTGTTTCGTATACTCTGATTTTGCCCCATATACTTAACGCAGGAGGTAAATGAACAATATTTTTCCTGTATAAGTCGTTGTAAAGCGGTATATGCTGTCGATAAGTACGCGCGTCATGACATTATGACGTTATTTAAACTCGTCCTATATATTCATTTGCGTCAGGATTGAAATTATGAATGAAGTCGAGTAAATAATAAAAAAAGAGCAAACTGATGTCAATATTCGTAATTTCTATCTGAGAGTAATGTTAAAGGCCTGGTAGCTGATGCTAATTGTAAATTAGAGTTATTGTATGTGTATGTATACTATCTGTTATTTCGAGTGGACTCGTTCTTTTGAGTAGCCTACTGATGAACTGGTCGTCAACGGCCAAAACAAACTCGTCCCCCGGACTCCAGTATTTATTATTTGTAAGGCCTATATTTGGTAATGAAGGATTATATTGTATTATGAAAGGAATCATATTTTTCTCTTTCGTACATATCATTTCAGACGATTGTCAATTACAAATTCTTTGAATGAATTGAAAACATATTTCCAAAGCAGGAATTATCCTATACATGTAATTGAGTCTGCTTTGAATAAGGCCCGTATTCTTACTCAAAATGATGCTTTAAACACAGTAGAATGTACAAAAGAGAAAAATATCATAACACAATATAATTCTTCATTACCATATATAGTCCTTACAATTAATAAATATTGGAGTCTCCTCAACTTATCAAAATAAAAACAGTGTAAAACCACTTTACAAAAGGAAGCCAATTCTTTCTTATAGAAGACCTAGGAATTTGCAAGATTTTTTTTATCAGAACTAAACCAACAAAAAATATAAAAAGATGTTTTTCATCATCTAAATGTAACAGACGTTGGTGCTCTCAATGTACAAATATTAGAGAAAGGGCCTATTTTAGTAGCTCGAATACTAAAGAATTGTTTTCTCTACGTTATAACACTGACTGTATATCAACTGATGTAATTTATTTGATAACTTGTAAAAAAAAAAAATTAACAAGCAATATGTTGGACAAAAACTTCAACAAGTTTCTAAGAGAATGAACAATCACCGCTTTCATATAAAAAAATTGTATGGATCCTCAGTTCTCCTCTAATGTTTCAATACATTTTAATACCAATAATCACTCTTTACGTGATTTTTCCTTCATGTCAATTGATATTGTGCATGGAGAGATGAACATACTTATTAAAGAAAGTTACTGGATTCATCGGTTAGATACTTTGTATCCCAATGGCCTTAATACTAAGGCATTACATACAATTGTAATAAAAGAATTGATATGTTGTATACATAAATATCATTTATAAATATATAATTGTATGCATGACTGTTTGTCTCTATATTCTGATGTCACTGGTTAAATAGATAGATAGATAGATACCTACCTACCTACCTACCTACCTACATACATACACACATACATACATAGATGCATACATACATACACATACATACATACATACATACATACATACATACATACATACATACATACATACATACATACATACATACATACATACATACATACATACATACATACATACATACATACATAGATGCATACATACATACACATACATACATACATACATACATACATACGGATACACATGCATGCATACATACATACATGCATACATACATACACATACATACATACATACGGACACACATGCATGCATACATACATACATGCATACACACACATACATACATACATACATACATACATACATACATACATACATACATACACACATACATACATACATACATACATACATACATACATACATAAATACATACATACATACATAGATGCATACATACATACATATACATACATACATACATACATACATACATACATACATACATACATACATACATACATACATACATACATACATACGGACACACATGCATGCATACATACATACATACACACACACACATACATACATACATACATACATACATACATACATACATACATACATACATACATACATACATACATACATACATACATACATACATACATACATACATACAACTTCTCAATTTCAGGTTTTATTTGGTTCAACACATACATTTTTAAAAAAAAGGAAGAAACTGCCGCCCATTCCTCGATAAAACAGAGCGGTAAATATGTTTACCTTACTGACATTTATCAAACAATAGTAGTAAGTCAGTGTATTCTAAGCACGTAATTTCTGTTCATATAAGTCACCGTCAAGGTGCAGTATATTTAAAACACCCGTTACCCGCCGAATCCAATATGCACGATTGAGCGTTTATTGACATATTATAACATTACCTGTGACAGCTGCCTACGCACTTTCCTGAAGTACTGACAACCCTCTCGGTTTTCTTCATGAAAGTATTTTCTCTTTCCTTTTGATTTCCATATTTACTGATATTAGAGACGTTTATGTGCAATTCTCGCTTGAGAAGCTCTCTCTCTCTCTCTCTCTCTCTCTCTCTCTCTCTCTCTCTCTCTCTCTCTCTCTCTCTCTCTCTCTCTCTGCCTGTGTATGGTTTAACGGTACATCAACACAATCCTGGCCATATGGTGCCGAGTAGGTTTAATTATCCCCCAAAAGGCATGCACTCCAAATATGAAGGCAAAAAAGAACATGATCTTTAACATGCAAAGTCAAGTTTTTTTAAAAATATAAACAGCACTCTTTAAAAAAAGACGAAACACTTCTCAGCTGGAACATCATCACGGGACACATTCCAAGACAAAAAAAAAGTTACCGCAAATAGTTGCCACTTATGACATGCAGGAGGGCGCATAGGGATTATTCTACGTCCACTCCCCAGGGGGTTGGGTTTGGAAAGAAAGTTTTAAAAAAAATGTGGCATGGGGCAGGAGAAGTCATGTCATCTATTTGAAGCAAGTACATTCTTTTTATGTTTAGCACATGTGGGATAGCTTTAAAGGAACATGAACTGCTTGTGACAAGCCAGTTTTATTAAATGCAAGATTCATATAAAATTAGATATCTACCAAAGTTTGTTGTTTAACTTTCGTGTAAGGAATAGTTTCTCACTTTATTTTCCTCAATAGACAATTTACCCAAGGCACGGGATACCGCCATATTTGTAAGCTCTTCACCAGTAAAAGCAGTAATAGTCCTTATTATATACTTCATAAATAGTCCTATTAGTTTAACATTGGTTCTACCGGCCAATATCCAGCCGCATTGACCGTAGTTAAGTAAAATTATTCACCGCTTCCATATATGGTATGAACTACTTCTGGCTACGGCTAAATAAAAATGGCGACGCAAACGTGGAACGCTTACCACGTCATAAATCTGATGGTTACCAGATGCCGACAAAGACTGTAGCCCTTTCTACCTGACAACAGTGCTGGAGAATCAGTAGATCGACCTCACATCCAAATAAAAATATCTATCATACACATTAAATAAAGAAAATCTGAATACATCCAAAGATTTAAATTGCAAGGAGAAAAATGAAAAAAAATATGATCTATAAAAATATTGAAACTGGACGGCTAGTGATCGCTAGTTGCTGCTGTTAGTAGGAGAGAGAGAGAGAGAGACAGACAGACAGACAGACAGACAGACAGACAGACAGACAGACAGACAGAGAGACAGACAGAGTACTACTGACCTTTGATACAATGTATCAGTTAACAACTTCTCTTTCGCGTAAGCAGTGCACTCATATCCACATTGAATCGCATTGTTGAATCCTTTCTCGGAATTCAATGAAACATAAGCGACTCCAAAATAAATCTATATCCTCTTTTGCGGTATTATCCAAGACCGATAAACCACAATACTTTGACAACAATAATGATGCACACTGCACTTTCAAATTTACCCGCCACCATATCCGAATTTATCTTAATTATTTACTACATAGTTTAACATTGTTGTTCTGTGTGATTTTGTTTTCAATAATTCCAAAACTTTAATGCAACAGTGAATCGGTAGACCAATGTATTGGCAATAAACTGGATTTGACTTAGTGACGTCACAATCATATCCATCATGGCGACTCTCGCAGGCCAGACTATAGACAAGAAGAATGCTTGAAATTAATCGGTCATATCTTTAAAATGGCGCAGTACAGTTTAATAACATTTTGGTATATATTTTCATTCACTTAATATATTCAGTGAAGGTACAAATGAAAATTAGATTTCGTTTTTCTTTAAGTTAGGATAGTTTTTGTCTTGTCGTCTTTTAGCGAAATTGGATTTATTAGACTTAGAAAATCCCTTAATTATGAAATATCAATACACGGATTGGACTACCTCTCAAAGTAAAAAGTTCGCAAAGTACAAGAAACCTAACTAGTCACATCCGTGCGCTTTCGGTATAATGCAACAAATCCTGGTGTCATCACTGACAGAAAATAATACCTAGTGTACGATCAGTATGAGCTTATACTGGAGTTTGTCTATTTTGGCGAAGATTCTGATTTGGAAATCAATTGTACAAAACCTTCAATTTAGTATTTTCAAATATAATGGCTGGTATAAGAGATCGCATCAATAATTAAAATAATTTAATTCTGCGAAAAGATTGGAGAGTACGAAGTTTTTCATGGTTTCTGTTACAACAATGGGGGCCAGTTTAGAGATTTACTTCCGATTGCAGGAGTTTGACCCTGTAGGTGGGGAGATTAAGTATATGAGAAATCGCATCTATAATTTAAAAAAGTTCCATTCTACGAAATGATTGGATTTTACGAAGGTTTCAATGGATTATGATACAAAATGGAGATCTATTCGAAGAGTAACTTCTGATCAGGGGTTTGTCCCGGTAGGTGGGAGACCAAGAACACTTCCTACCGAACGTTGGAACAGGAACAAGCCCCTCTCCCCCTCCCCCCCCCCCCCCACGCTAATGGAGCCGTCCCATATGAATGCAGTCCAACATCATTGTTATTCCCGGTCGACTCTCGGAATGTCGTGTAGTCCTACCATGCCTACTAGCGTTTCCAAGTTATTACTCTGAGAATAGACTGTATAGTTCATTGCATTCAGGTATATCTTGTTTATTACTAAAAAAATAACTTATAAAAGAATTATCGCAGAAAAAAGCCAGTATTGGATTATTTACCATCAACTAGAGTTTGTTTCTGTTCTTGTAATAGATCACAAAGCATACAAAGAGGCTAAGCGCTTTAAAATCTTCCAGGCATTTACATATAGTATTACTACTTTAATGTGGCACTAACTAACACCTGACAGGCATTTACATATAGTATTACTACTTTAATGTGGCACTAACTAACACCTGACAGGCATTTACATATAGTATTACTACTTCAATGTTGCATTAATTAACATTTGACAGGTTATTAAAATAATAGATGTGGATTTTTTTTCAATGTGAGATTTAAAAAGGCACTTCTGGTACCATGCTTGCATGTATTTTGACCATGGACCATTTCAAGAGGCTAAACATTCCTTAAAGTACTGCACAATGTTTTTGTTTTTTGTTTTTTTTTTTTTTTTTTTTTTTTTTGGGGGGGGGGGGTCTTGTTGTTGTTGTTGTTTTTTTGTTGTTTTGTTTTGTTTTTTGTTTTTTTCTTTTCCTGCTATTTTTTGTGTCAAGGAAAAGATCTGCAAACTGAGGTACATGAAGAAATTTGTAAGATTTTTTTTTTTTTTTTTTTTGCTGAAATAACTGATATGATGACAATCGTATTACTGTAGCACTAAACAATTTTCGGCTATGGCCATGGTCGCGGGTGTATCCTCTCACCTTTGAAGCTACCCGCTATCAAAATAAAATCCATAATCATTAACATGTATACATGTTCAAATTCGTCAGAGAATGGAGAACTGAATCAGTAAAAAGACTGGCACAACAAACCTGGTACTTTTATGATTACCCCCTTTATAGTTACACCAACCCCTCCCGGTAACGCGCGTAAACCCCTAAAATTCGGGATTTTCAACCCCACAAAGGACATATATTAAACAAAATTAGAGATATTTCATAAGTAAGGAGGCGACAATTGTATCCCATATATTACTTTAATGAAGAAGAATACGGACCGTGAATGGGTTCATGCACACCATAGACCAAAACTTGACCTTGAACAATGCTAGCACAACGGCATTTCTGCACTAGAATCGCTGCCTTGTTGCATACAACATGATATCATGCATTTTTTACACTACTGTAAACAACATGGGCTTAAAATGGAGATAAAATATGGATGTCTCTTCAATCAAAAATGTAACCCATGGTCGATCATACGAAAGTATTTAGTGCTACCTGAAGGAAAATTCGAAAGATTGTCAAATCCTCTCTCTCCCTACTACGAGATAATATGCTTGATTATAAATCATAGGGCCTCTCTTTTTTCCTTACTGCACGCAATACTAAGCTACCTACTGACTCATATAAAGTACCATTTAGGAGTGTTTTTTGTTACAGTTTCATTATCTACGTATGGGAAACGTCAGCTGCATACCACCACGAAAAGCTGTGAAAAACTTGAAACACGACAATAAAGACCATAAAGTAACCCGCTGGATATAAAGTTTCTTCTTTCAACATAAAAAATGGAAAAAATAATTCATAACTTGTACAGAAATACCGATTTTCTAAACTGGTATTCCTGAAATTGTGACCCCAAATAGTGAAATATCATGCTTTTTGCGCTTTATGACCTTTGAGCCTGGTGACCTTGAGGTTAGTTTCCAATGGTAACACTGTAATATGAACCTCAGACATCTGAGGGATAAGCGGTACAAGTTCCACACTTTATCTATTACCATTACGCACGAAACTAGGCTGTAAAAGTGTACTTACTGAAAATTGCATTTTCCTCAAATCCATATGTATAAGCGTTGGGGGGGGGGGGGGGGGGGGGTTTATGTTCATGAGGTTTCATTTGTTGAATCATACTTTACTCTAAGGAAAATTTAAATTCAGGGATGAGAGATTTTTCAATAAATTTCAAGCATGAAATTAAAATCCAGTGAAGTAATACTGAACAACATGTAAATGCTCATTAAGGCAGCACCAAACAGTTTTGGGCTAAGGAGATGATTGAGTACGTACTCTTTCAACTTTGAAGCAATTCGCCATCAAAATAAAGCTCCATAACCATTAACATTAAAATTCGTCAGAGAATGGAGAAACTGAACCGGTAAAAAGATCGGCATAACAAAGCTGATCCTTCTATGATTATCCCTTTATAGTCACACCAACCCCCTCCCCGGAACGCGTGAAAATCCCTAAGATTCGCGATTTTCAACCCCATAAAGAAACCTCTACTAAACAAAATCGGAGATATTTCGTGTGTGTATATATATATATATATATATATTATATATATATATATATATATATATATATATATATATATATATATATAATATGTGTGTAATGCGGTATCCATTGCATCCCATATATTACTTTAATGGAGAAGAAAGTGAGCCATAAATGGATCGTTTCCCCACAAAATCATTCATAGTAAACACATACAAATAGAACTAGCAGAAAATTGGCAGCCATTCATGCACATTGTAGGCCTAAACTTCATCTCGAAACATGCTAGCAAAACTCTGTTTCTGCGCTGGACTTGTCCCATTGTGCATACAACATGAAATCATACATTCTTGACACCAATGTAAATAACGAGGGAGAATAATGAACATAAAGTATGTATGTCTCTTCAATCAAAAATGTACCCCATGACCCATCATACGAAACTATTTAGTGCTATCTAAGAATCAAGATACGAAGGACGTTTTTGAAATTTCCAAATGTAACTTAGATTGACACCACATGGTCTGGTAAATATACATGCCAACACACACGCCGTATTGGCCTGCACCAAATAGACTTGTAACACTTTGATTATGCACAGGTGGGCAACAGAAACCTTCCTAATCAACTGAAACAGCTTTAAGAGAAACCCAGCATGTCCCGCCTACATGGACATGAGACAATAATAATTTAGTTCTGCTCCGGTTTGTCGGTGAATTGCTTGAGCCAATGAGATGTTTTTTTCCATGAATTTCGGTACATTTTCTTAACAAATGGCTGAAATACCTTCAGTGGCGGCACGAGGGTTCGAGGCGCCCGGTGGCAATGTTCTTTGGTTGCGCCCCTACTTTGCTACAGAGAATAGTTTTTATGTCAGTTGCCAACCTACCTCATCCCCCTCTAAATATAAGTTTTGTGAAGAATTTCCCCCGTTAAACTAAGGTGAAGGTAAAATACTATGAAAATTTCAGCTGCCAAAAACAAAAAAACAACAACAACAAAAACGCTCCCGACGGTGCCCCCTACGCCTGGAGCCCGGGGGCAATTGCCCCTCTCATTTCCCAACCCCTTGCGCCGCCACTGAATACCTTCAGAAATTAATATGCTCTGTGCCTTGACTCGGAGCAATAATTGTTTTAAAGGCGTGGTCATATTCGTATTCCGCCGTTACAGTGCTATATATATATGTTATGTACACAGTTATTGTAAATGTCATGTAATCAATTTGCACAGGTATTTTTTTAATAGTACTCTGCTGTGAAAAAATATTTAGTAAAATGGGTACCCTGCAGTTTAATTGACTTTATGATTAGTTAATTTTTTAACCCGATGCATTTTCTTCTCCTCAATTGTTTATATCATAGTTCTACATTTGTATTATCAACTAATTTCATCAAATTGTTTGCAAAATAAATTTTGCATTATAGCTTTAGTCTTATCAGTAGTGTCAGCCAGAATAAGTCATACATTTCATACTTTCACTCTCGTCCACGTATTTTTTCTTTCACTAATTCTCATGTTGGTGCATAAGTGAATACATAAACACAAAAATGAAGAAAATAAATAAGTAAGGAATTAAATAATTACATTAATTAATTGTTCAATACATACATGTATGTTCAGTATATTTTAAATGAAGTGAAGACTTAAAAGAGATAAACTATTTTGCCTATCAAATATTTTAGTTTCTCCACAGTAATTTTTGAGATATTGTAAGAATTGTTTTGCTGCATATATATATATATATATATATATATATATATATATATATATATATATATATATATATATATATATATATATATATATATATTTATAATTTCATCGTGACTAAATTTAATTTTGTTCCAATGTGTTCAATCTAAAAGATTCCGTTTTCCACATAGCGAATTGTTTATTACAACTGTTATGTATGATGTTTATATAATATTATAAATATTTTAGGAAATTATAAATGTTTCTTCACTTTAATATTTGCTTAAATCTTAATGTTATCAGGAAAAACATGTTTAACTAGTGTCCTTGAATTAGGTTGTTTTGATCAATATGTTTTCTCAATTTGAAGATCAAGGTTAATTTTTGTTTACAAGTAAAAATTCCATGAAGATGACTCATGTTCTAGAACATTCTGTCCTGTGACCAATCTTTATATATGCCATGTTTGGTGGACATTTATTCAGTTTTGACATTACCATCAGTCTTGTAAAGAGCTATTACAGTTGTGAAAACTCATTCCAAATTCTAAGAGAGGAATTATTTTAAATATTCATTGGATTATAACAGTGCTCATAAACTTTTGGATTTTGGATTTTTAATTGATGATTTTGGAATTTAACTGAACTTATTCAGAGATTTTGGAATACTTCATTTTGACATCAGCACATCAAGATTACTAGTACATCAGGACTTTGGAGACCATTAGCACATCATAACATTCAAGGACACAGCCGTGAATTCGGAACATTCTATATTTAGGACTTGTGATTAGAACAATCATTCTTATTGGATTATTAGGATTTCAAAACACATTACTGTAAGTGACTTTTTGATTTTTCATTTTAATTATCTAGTAATAAATTGCTTGTTGATTTTTACTTGATTTGTTGGTTTCACTTTCTTTCTGTTACATTTTTCTTAGACTATAGAGTCGTAACACAACGAAATTTAAAGCAGGGGAAAAAAGAACTACAGATGATGAAAACACTTGTGACCTTTGTATCTATATGATCCTTTCTTTCATTTTGTATCGAATTCATATATTAAGTTAGTAATCGTAAAGATCAGGTTTTATTTACCAACAGCAGCTTGAAAGGAAAACGCTATTTCTTGGCAAGAATTACTTGCATGATAAAATTGCAAAAATAAGTCGATATATCCAGGAAATGTTGGAAAGCATCTTTTTTTAAAGTTTCAGGAAAAGGACGACAATAATAATAATGTCCATAAGTGTACTGTATCCAGTTTGTGATGATATCAGGAGGTAAATATTTAAACTATTATATGTGTCAAACGAGTGATTTTTCGATAGTTTGGGCACGTCACTATCGTTTTGGACAGATAATTTGTCAAATTTCAGAATCCCTCTGTGAGATAAATTGTGAAAGCTTTTTTAAATAATGTTTCCAAGTTTCATTTAAATTAATTGGATGGATGGGTTATTGCTAAAGTTTCCTGCAAGACAACTTTTCAGAATACGGACAGTGAAATATGTTGAATGTAAATGTCATGATTAAAGTCTGATTGCTTTTTTTTTTTTTTTTTTTTTTGTTGCTTTCTTCTTACATTTCTATTTTGATGTAACTGTTTACCCTAAAGTGTGAGACACATATTCTGATGTAACTGTTTACTCTAGTGTTTGAGAGTGCATATTCTGATGTAACTGTTTACTCAAGTGTTTGAGACACATATTCTGATGTAACTGTTTACTCTAGTGTTTGAGACACATATTCTGATGTAACTGTTGACTAGTGTTTGAGAGTGCATATTATGATGTAACTGTTTACTCTAGTGTTTGAGACACATATTCTGATGTAACTGTTGACTAGTGTTTGAGACACATATTCTGATGTAACTGTTTACTCTAGTGTTTGAGACACATATTCTGACGTAACTGTTTACTCTGGTGTTTGAGTGTGCGTATTCTGATGTAACTATTCGAAACTTTCTGAGATAAGAAAGTTTGCTCATAGTAAAACAGGAATACGGAAGTGTTTTCGGTGTCGCACTTTTTTCTGTATTCAGTCTTTATCGGCACATGTGCAGTCGTTATCTTAATGACATTCTTGTTTGGGAACACGTATTGGCAGTGGTTTGGAGGGGGGGGGTCGAGGGTACAAAATGGAAGAACTTTCATGCGTTAAGTCTATTGAGAGCGAGAGCTGTACTTTTTGAGAGAGAGAGAGAGAGAGAGAGAGAGAGAGAGAGAGAGAGAGAGAGAGAGAGAGAGAGAGTCAGTGTGAGTATGTGATTAACGCCAGTCAAACGTTTAAAGAGGGATGAGTCCAACACTGTCTTAATTCCCGTCTCAGGCTCCCCACGATCCCCTGCCCTATGCATGTCAGTTTTCTATTAGTAAGCCGTTTTTTTTAAAAAAAAAAAATTAAAAAAATTGGGGGTGACGGATGAGGGTTTGGGAAGGGTAGGGTGGGGGAGTGGAGAGGTTGGGTTCGTATGCGTAGAAGTCACTTTGACATATTTGAAATTTACCGAAAAGCATGCAAATACTTCAATCATAGACAAATATCAAAATTCACTAATTCTGAAGATTCTTATCTTCTTTTCATTAATTCTTTTAATACATCTTACTGGGGTTTACAACTAACCAGCCTACCCATCTTCCATCAAAGAATTTTCCGGCTATGACACTGTCATCTACGCGACCATGGTTAGCATGGATGTACACTTATATACATATTACAGGAATAATAAGAACGATTAAGAAATTGCAAAGACAAACGAATAAACAAATTCAAAGACTTACATGAGATCTTGATGATAAGATATTGCAAAGACAAACGAATAAACAAATTCAAAGACTTACCTGAGATCTTGATGAAGTACATCCATCTGACACATCCATGTCTTGCTTGTGAAGGCATGCATGACTACGCAAATATTGTTATACCTACTTGGCAAAAACGTCACGATTAAAGCAAACGTCTTTCGAGACAAGTGATTCAGGTCATACAAATATAAATTTTGTTAAACTGTTTGATTTTAGGTCCATGATTTATTTTTACGTGAACTAAAGTGATATTTAATACCGTTCAATTCTATGGCTATACATGTCGAAGCGGAGTTTTGTATGTCAAATTAGATCAATTACAGATTTCACACTTCATCTCAGAACATTTTGAATGTCAGTATGTATTTGCATTGTGTGGTAAGACAGTGCGATCAGTGTCTTATACATCTGTTTAGGGGCATTTTTATTATATACCTGAAGGTAAAATATTGAAATTGCTTGAAACGTACGAATAATTTGGGATCTCGATCAATAAATAGAATCTGCATTATGTTGTGGGCATTAGAACTATTTTCCCGAGGATATTTTTAACTCGTCATCGTTCATTTCTGTACGAAGTTATGTCACCCGCAGGTTACACCTAGTCAGAAATGTTACAAACACGATGAGCTGTCTCCCTTGATCCAACTTGATGTTTTGGTCAGATATAGTAAAATATTTTATAATGTGTCAAAAATATAATTTATTGC